>JABSTQ010009634.1:0-317919 GCA_013358835.2 Ixodes persulcatus | reverse complement strand
AGAGAGAGACGTGGTGCAAGAACGTAACATAGACTCTTTTGTAGTTTATTCTTTATGCTTTTGTTTATGTCTGAATTAAGAATTCCAGTTGTTACAACCCCCCCCCCCCCAGAACTTGAAGGACACATAAATCTAAATGCTCAAAATGATTGATTCACATTGGTTCAGTGGGATTTCGTGCCTAAATAATCATTCACGGCAGTTTGCGCTGTACTTCACCATTGTCTTCTTGTTACCGTGTCTGGTGCTCCACAAGCAAATAAACAGGTAGTGTTTGTTCTCCTCCTCATATTTTCTGTCTCCCTCCTCCCATTTGGCAGTGATATAAATGAAAATGAAGTGGCCGTTATGCTCCAAAAGCTCTTTTCCTTCTCCAAAATGACTCTTTGCTGCTCCAATAACTCCTCCAAAATGGCTACGACCAATCACATCACTGCTCTTCTCACCTGACCCGGCTCTTTGCGCGTGGGTATGGTAGGGAGCGTGATGACGTGGCGAAAGAGAGGCGTATGACTGTCCTAACGAGGACGTAGCTCCCACCGCAGTATCAGCTTAGAGTTTAACGGAGTATGGTTCCTGCAGCACCAATTATCGAAGTCCGCCATTGTTTGGGCACACACTCTGGCCGATGTTGCTTGCTGTTACAGAGAAAATGGCCTCCTTTCAATAACACCTTATGCGAAATGCTTGTTACTCTGACGACACTGAGAGCTTCGCTATTTAATGTTAGCAGCGTGGTCGGCACGGAAGCACGGTGAGCATCGGAGACAACGTACGGGCAGTGTCCTATGATGCGGCAGCTGTGTTTTCCGCCTTGCGGCCATCGAATGTGGACGAACAGTTTAAACACCTACCGCAACTGTCTAACGAAACTTTCGGAGCCCTCTGCACACACTGGCGAGAACCCGCGTGTGTGAGCTTCGACAGCGAAGGCGTAGGACTTGCTCCGCTGCTTCGACGAGGTTGTTGCAGCGTGCACAAGCTTCCTAGAGTTTCATCAGATAGTTGCGATAGGCTTTTTAACTGTGTTTGTCCACATTTTATGATTAGAAGACGGGAATCACAGCTGCTGAGCCATCGCACACTGCCCGTATGGCTCTCTCCGATGCCTCCACCGTGCTTTAGTACCGACGACTCTTGCAACATTAAAATGGCGACGCTCTCAGTGTTGTCAGATCACCAAGCAATTTTACATAAGGTCTATTGAACCTATTTGACTGGTTGACATTTTTCTTTTTAAACACGGCATATATCGAAAGCTTTTGGCACAGTGAATCATACTAGGGTGGATGCAGAAGCAACCAGAATGAATTTCTGAAAGGCGGGCCGTTGCTAGCAGTGCTTAGCAGCACCTCTTCGGAGTGGGTTTGCCGACTGGCATTGTCTGCTGTATTTTTTTCCAAACGCTTCAAAATCTTTTCTTGTATTTTTATACAATGTCTGATATGAAGGAACAGCATGCGGCCGTGAAATTTCGTTTCAAGAAAAACTGTGCTGAAAAATTTGTAATGCTTCAGAGAGCTTACAAAGATGATGCTAATAAGAAATCGCAAGTCGATCAGTGGTTTCCTCACTTAAAGGCCGGTGAATTGTTGATCGACGACCAACCTCGTTCAGGACGACGCTCAACCTCCTCAGGTAATAAAAACATCGGAAAGTTTGGGCATTGTTCGCTCCGAGTTTGTTCCTCTTCGTGAATCTGTGAATCAGGTGTTTTACCAGGGAATTTGGCGACACTTGCGAAACTCAGAAAGACAGGAATGCCCCGATGTGAGGGAAAGGGGAAATGATTGTTCCATCACAACAATGCCCCAGCACACACTGCCCTGACAGTGCAACAATGTTTTAGAAAAATGGCATGACACTGCTTCTCCACCTCCCGAATTCTCAGGACCTCGCGCCGTGTGACTTTTTTCTGTTCGCCCGTATCAAAAGTCTTGAAAGGAAATCGTTTTGTGAATGTGGAAGATCCTTCAAGTCAGACATCGCAAAAAACGAGGAATGATTTTGAAGCGCTTGGCGAGAAAGTCCACAACATGCCGCTAGATCCTTAGCAGACGACACCGGTCGGCAAACTGACTCGGGAAGGGTACCGCTTAGCGCTGCTAGAGGCGGATGCTGGTACTACGAACGCCCGGCCTCATGAAATTCATTCCAGTTACTTTTGGGAGCCCCTCACACTTTTTTTTTTTAAGTTGAAACTTTGGTTCTATGGCCCAGTATCTCGCTCGGTGTAAATCATATCCTTTTTTGTGTCATGCATATTTTCAGATAATATATTTTTTAGAATGTTGAAATGACTGTGGTGTTGCATATTTTGATTGTTTAATTTGTTTGTAATGCATACATAGCATTGTTTTAGAGTGCAGCTCTGAGGCGCCCGTTTCCGACTTGAGCGGCCTCGCTGTCGCCGTCGGCGTAACCGCGCGGTGCATTATGGGAAATGTCCCATAATGCATGGCGCGAGCCCCCCCCCCCCCCCGGGGTCACTGACCCCTCAGGTCACGTGACCAACCCCCCCCCCCGAGATCACGTGACCCCCCTGCCCCCGAGGTGCATTATGGGAAATGTCCCATAATGCACCGCGCGAGCCCCCCCCCCCCGGGGTCACGTGATCTCGGGGGGAGGGGGGGTCACGTGACCCCCCCAACGTCAACTGAGCCCCCCCAGGTCACGTGACCCCCGCAACCCGAGGAGATTGAAGAATGAGGGGAGGAGGAGGAGGAGGGGTATACCCTCCCCTGAGTACCCTTCCCTCCTCCACCTCAAGAGCTGCGCTCCAATTCGGCGTTACAGGGAGTTGTAAACGGCTGTCACTTTTTTTTGGTTAAATGTTCCCTGTTTTGATGTAAGTTTCTTGGTTTGTTTCATATTCAAAGGTGCCAATAAGAAGGCTGGAAGGTGTATCTGGCTTCAGAAAGTATCATTACTATAATTATAATAGTTTGATGAACCAGTTCTAGAAAACGACTCCTTTTAAGATTTCCATTTCAACAATGATACAAAAGTACCTACAAGGTCTTGAAAACGTTTAATTATGCTTTAAAGGAAAATATTTTCAATATAAAATTGTATATTGGGTTTGGAAAATAAAGAATACAAACAACTGCCACCTGAACGCTTTGTCTCCATTGTAGCCACTTTATATATATATATATATATATATATATATATATATATATATATATATATATATATATATATATATATATATATATATATATATATATATATAGTTTTTGTTGTAATGCTTTAATGTTTTCAGCTTAATACACTGTTTATATGATGTGTCCCCATGATTGGAAAGTGCCAACCTTTTGTTGTCAACAAAAAACTAAAATATTTAAAATAATTTGATGGGGGTGAATACGTTCTCCAAATGCAGCACATAAAAAAAAACACCTCTGCTGTGCTATTCTTATATATATATATATATATATACAAATGTACCCCAATACTTTTTTTACGTAAGTTTATTTTAGGGTTTTTTTAAAGTGGAGCGAGTAGAGCGACTCATCGGTCACTCGACCAACACGGAAAAGCATGGCGGCAGCGTTTGGCCGCTACAATTAAGTTACCTATTATCAAGCACTGAATTTAATTGAAAAAAGACGAATTGAACAACACAAAACTAATAATTATGTTCCCTTTAGCCGACTACTGTCTAGAAATGCAGATATTGCTGTAACGTTTGCAGCTATTACACTCGCGGAACGAGCATGAGGTTACATGGCTTGAGTAAGCTCATCACTATGTGATTCTGAAATCAAAACTGATCGGGAGCATGCCGTGCGGCGTTACTTTTGCCGATTGCTTTCACATCATGTTGCCCTTCGAAGCACTAGATTGAGAAAGCCTGCCAATTTAAGTACACAGACCACTTATACGTATACCAATAATACTTGCAAATAATTTTTGTATTCATCTAGTAAACAGTGGCACTCACTTGCCTAACCCTTGTCAGAATATGGTAGGGCATATATACAAATCGGGTCGGTAGGGTGTTTAGATTACAGAGTCGCGGAGGTGTTGTGTTGGAGTTGTTTGTGCCTTGTTGATCTGGTGACATGTATGTGCCTGTAACAGTGTTCGGTATCTTGGTTGGTGTGTGTGTTGGCGCATGAGTAGTTGTACGTGTAAGTTCAGGAGTATGAGTTGGTGCATAAGCTTTTTCTTTTAGTGCCATCTAGCGGTTACTACTACACTTTCTAGGTGGCGCAAGCTGCAAGCTGCTGCTGCTGTAGCTATTGATTTACAAACAGCTGGCCTGGCTGGCCTGCCGTCCACAGGCCTTCCGACGTCCCTGCCTCTCAGTTTGATATCAATCGCAGTAATTGTGCCACTCAGCCACCTAAATGGTCGCTTTGTGTCGAAGAGGTGCGAAGGGCAGGCACACACGCGCACGAATGAATAAACACGCCGGTAAAGGTAAACCCAAACTAGAAGAGCAAAAAAAAAAAAGAGCGGTAGCGTTGGTGTCAGTTGAACGCCTCAGGTCAGTGTCGACGAAGGTGCCCAGCGATTCATCGCCGCATACCAGAAGCATACGTTGTGTGTTCAATAAAGTCAGCATGCCCATTCCTCGTATAACGATTTATTTTTTGTGCGTGCGTTTTTGTGCCGGTGATAAAAATAGTCAACCTAGCGAGACGCCGTCGGGGGCAATCGCGGCAATTCCGGCACAAACACTGCCGTCCTTGCAGGATATAGGTACGGTGCCGGTGTATGGGGCGGATGTTTAGAGTGTGTGATGGGGCTTTGAAGACGTCGAATAGGCGCATGCGCTCTATTTTCTCACGCGGCCGAAAAGCCGTGCTCTTCGCTAGGCCTTACCGGGGACTTTGAGCCTCGCTAACCGGCCGCCATGTTGCTTTAGGGCAGTGGTTCCCAGCCATGGATGTGTTGGGGACCCCTTGCGGACCGCTGGCAGTAATAGGGGACCCCTTCCAGCGGGAGGGGGGGGGGGGGGGGGGGGGGGAGGTACGTAAGTAAGTTAACAGATCTGGAGCATGAACAGGTGCCTTTTATTGCTACGTAGCAGAAAAACATAAAACAAAGGTGCCACATCACTTCATTTTAGTCAGTTCATCAATACGTGGCACAGTCGCGCTTAAACAGAGCTGCATATCTGCGGCTAAAAAAAATAATAATTTTGTTGAGGGTCTCGTGGACCCCAGAAGTGGCTTCGCGGACCCCCTAGGGTCCGCGGACCCCCATTTTGGAACCACTGCTTTAGGGGGTAGTCAAATTTGCCTACCCGCTTTTTGACTACGTTTGGTTCCGTCATTTTTACCCTGGGGGTCATTATATTTGGAACAACCTTTTACCACCCCAAAGGTAGTCCCATATGACTACCTTTTTTCTTAGAGTGTGGCGTCTTTTTTTTAGCCTGAAGTTCGGTGCTGAGTGTTTTCAGCGGCCGATCGAGGAAGGTTTTTTGTTTAGTACCCATATGAAGGGCAAACACTTCGGCCTCTCTAGCGCACCTTTCACCATGGAGTACAGGGCGATAGGTAACACCTAATAACAGGTCTGGCTTGTCTGAGCATGTTAGTCTACCAGTGCTACCAGGATGCTATAACCAAGAGTGGATCGAGTAAGAGTTCTGTAGCCACACAAGGTTAACCCTTGCCGCCAAAGAAGGTGAAATAGGAAAGAAGGGGAAAATAAGGAAAGTAAAGATAGGAGAGGAGAAGAAGGAAAGTAAAGATAGGAGAGGAGAAGAAGGGAGACTGATTGAGTCATCCTGGTCGGGCCAAGCCAGGACAGCCATCTACGAGAAGTGGGGTGCCGAAGTGGTGTATTGCCTCACCCGGGGGGCCCCGAAAATTCCAAACCTACCCTGGGCTTGGCTCAACCACCTGGATGCCCTTTTCCTCGGACACGGGAAAGCAACGCACAGCCATGCGTGGTCGCGTGAACCCGCATGGTTCAGGGTCCGTGGTGACGCCACTCACTAAACACCTGAATCCACAGGTGACCCCTACGGGGAACATAAACTAGGAACATGATACAGGAGTGCCTAAAAACAACCCTCAGCTACAGAGCGTCGTTTTATAGTTATATACTTCTGTAAGCATACCTGTAGCTGTCAAGCTGACGAGAAGAAAAGAAAAAAAAAACATCGCATTGAACCGTGTGTTTCAGAGAAGGCGTTCAAAAATTCATAAAAAAATAGGCTGGTTGAGAAAAATAGAAACTGTTTGCGGATTATTTTCACTAATTAAAAAGTTAATGAGTACCTTTTTCCAATTACCTATTTTATTAATTTGCTTCGCAAACCGTGACGTCCGCCATGGGTGGAAGTTTGTTCCCGGAAAGTTTATTTCTCTCAAACACGCTCCTTTTAGATATATTTCAAAGCCTTCGATAAAACACCGCGTCTATCTCACACAATTAAAGGAAGCAAAAAGGCAGATCAAACTTTTTCTTAACTTTCAGACAGATTTGAATTTATTTTTTCAATGCGATCTACTTCCCAGCTTGAGTGTCCTGTTAAGTTCAACTCACCTTCTTGTCGTTCCATGAGGCAAAAGTCAAGTAACCACCTACAAAACCTTTAAATTGCCAAGCCCACAGTCCTCATTCATTTCGGAAGCTATGCTGTATTCAGGTCATTGCACACTGGGTATTATTATGCCTTTAATAAAAAATAAAAAAAAACTGTAAACTCTTTACCCGGGTGTGCATCCATGCGTAAACAAGAAAGCCTAAGCAGATATCTAATGACTTAATTTCCGCTGCATCACTTGCTCTGATAAAAACATTTAACTCCTCAGTAACCTAAGATAATATCAGAGTCTAGTCGAATAATTTCTTAACATGTCGTTTTAAATGGCCTATCGACTAAAAATGGCGTGAAGGCGTGGTATGTGGGGGCTCTCATCAGACCTCAAACAAGAGGCCAGATTTAAGTGACATGTTACGCGGCGCAGTGAACTGTGGTGGCGAGAAAAGCCTTATACACGTGCAGATTAATTCGATCTTCGCACCCTACCTAAATCGGAACGTGTTTTTCGTTTCGCGAGTTCGAGAGCGCACGCTTTAAAGGTGAATTAACATGACTGACAAAAAGGAAAAGAAGCGCTAAAGCTGCTTTCTATACTTATGTGTCAATATAACTCTATAGTGCGAACTTTAAGAGAAAAAAGTCATAATACATACCGAACTACGACGTATATTCCTTTCAAACGAGCAGGAAATTATCAACCCTATCAGCCAAGCTTACGCGTTGCACAACATTTTTTGTTCATAAGGATATGGTACTATTGTGTTTACACAAACAAGCCATAGTAATTTTTATATTACGAAGGTTTTGCAAGGTTGCTGCGATTCCGCTCAGAAATATCACATCCATTTAAACTAAAAGGGCATAATATGTCTGCAAACGATTAATTATTTAGATTAACCTATTTGCCCGTCGTACGCATACAAAATTTTGCACTCGAAGAATTTCGTGACGGTAAAATCAATGGTCGTGAAGCCCGAAAACGAAATTATAGAGAAGACATCACATTGAACGGTTTTCTTTTTATTAAACGGCACGTTTTCAAACTCCGGTCTATTTTTTAAAACAAATAATGCGTTTTGAATTAATTTGTCTTTAGAACAACTATGCTAATAATACCGTGCATGCGTTGCAGCATAACTAAACATCCGTTTTAACTCTGGTTTATACTTCATACAACTAATATTGTTTTTCTTTATTAGATAAATATGTAAGTTGCAATGTGCCCCATTGTGTAATTCTTTGAGGGCTGTGTTGGGGCACGTAAATAATATCCTCATTCATTTTACCAACTTCAGAACATCGCACAACATGTAATTTCAACAAATTATTTATTCTTGACTTGTTTTGGTTTGCAGGATTATCCTGCTGTCTTGCAAACCTTAAAGCGATGTGTTTGGCTTCACCTCCATTCACGGTCTGAGTTCTATCTTATCCAACGTATCCGGGAACTCCTCCGTACCCCAGTCCCCTCCGAACACCAGGGAGCCCTCCATAACCATTGACCCCTCCAAAACCGCGGCGCCATGCCAAGGCACGGCCAGTCCTGTAGGCTAAGGCGTTGCTACGCCCGGCCCTCCAACGAGGCAGGAGCTCATATGGACCAAGTCCAGGATAGGGCTGCGCTGCGACCATGCTGATGTGGGCCACCAGGACGACTAAGGTCACCAGGATTTTCCGAATGAAGGCCATTTCCTTGTTGATTTCTGCACATGTACAAACGCACACGAAACCACGCAATATGATCAAACATTTTCGTGTGCAGCAACATAGCATCATTATGAGCCTCCGTAGCATTGTCTACTGTCAATGACAAATCTAAAGTTATCCCGAAGTGATAAAACGTTTTTTATATACTTCAAAGAAACCGCGCGTCAGATGTGTGCATGACGAGCTGCACATGGTGTAATGACAATAAGGTGCAAATGCAATAACAATAAGGTGCAATAACTAAGCCGCGACATTCACGTCTTTTACCTCAAAGGGCCCTTCCCGTCTCTGAGCAACCGAAGCGGCGAAACCGCTAGCTGCGTTACTCAGAGGGTGGGTTCTTCTCAGGACCAAGTCACCAACTTTGAATTCCAGGTGCCTATGGCTCTTGTCATACTGCGCCGCTTGCTCTATCCTTGCGGCATCGAGACTTTCTTTAGCATCGTGCAGCGCCCCAGACAAGCGGTTCGTTAGCTGTTCCGCGTGCTTAGAGAGCGAGCGTCCTGGTGTTCCTTGGTTGCTCCGTAACTCGTTCTCCAGCGGAAACGGTGTCTTTTTAGACAGGTTCACAAACGCTGGAGTGAAACCAGTCTATCTGTTCACGGTATTCCGAATGGCAAAACCCATCTCGGCGATGCGCTCATCCCAGTCTCGGTTGTCTCTCCGTTAGCGCGATCAACATGCACTTGACATTCCGATTCACTCGCTCAGTGATATTGCCTTGGGGATGGTACGGTGTTGTCCTCTTGCGCTTTATGCTCAGCGCCAAGCAGGAGTCTACGAACACTTTACTAGTAAAATAACTAGCGTTATCACTAATGAGACTCCTGGGTGTGCCGAAGCGTAGGAAAGTATCTAGTAACTTTTCCCAGATCCGCTCTGAAACCAGCTTCCTCAGTGGGTACAACTCTGCCCACTTTGAGAAATGATCGGTAATATCCAAAAGGTACTGGTTTCCCCGCGGACTTCTCGACAGTGGGCCAATGATATTGCAAGCGACGATCGCCCACGGGTAGTGACTCTCCACCGACTGCATCAAGCCCGGCTTCGCTTTCTGGCAGGCTGGACAGCTGCGGGCGTGTCGGAGTGCGTGTTGCCTCGTCCCCTGCCAGATCGCGGCGCGGCATAACTTATGAAAAGTCTTGCTGCCACTGCCATGGCCTGCCAGAGCCGAGTTGTGGAAGTACCCGATAAACCTCTTCCGTAGCCTCCTGGGAATCGCCACCCTGAAGGGAGACTCATTACCCACCGCTTCATCGATCGTTGGAAGACAGCGAAGCAATAAGCCGTCTTCGCCCAGCAGGTATGAATCAAATTGTTCATTAACTCGTCCGCCAGACTTCCCGGTGTCAACCGCAATTTCCGTCAGTTTACCCAACACCCGCTAAAAAACCATCTGCTTTCTGGGCCTCGACTAGCTCTTTCTTGCTGATCACTTCATCCCAAGCGACGATCCTTTGCTCTTTTGTGCCGCGCGCAAAGGCTGCTACGAGTGCCGGTTGCTTCGCCTACTCCCAACCGTCCGTGAGGGACCTCACCCCTTCATCCGGAGATATTCTGCTGTTCTTCCCGCGCTACTCATTACTCTTTGGTTGCGTCACCTCCTCCTAACCGCCATCCAGGGGCGCCCGAGAGAGTGCGTCCGCGACCTTGTTGGTCGATCCTTTTCGGTACTCAACCGTGTATGACTAGCGCTGCAAGGTTAGTACCCAACGAGCCAGCCTTCCCGATTGCTCTTTTAGCCGCTGAATCTAGGTAAGTGCTGCGTGATCAGTCTGAATAACAAAAGTCGTACCGTTTATTTAGAGGTCGAACTTCTTCAGGGCGAACATGAAGGCCAACTCCTCCTTTTCCGTCACGATGTAGTTGCGTTCCGACGGTGTGAGCGTTCGACTAGCGAATGCCACAGGGCGTAACTGTCCATCATGCTCCTGTAGCAATACTGCTCCGAAACCTTTGTCACTCGCATCCGTCTGCACAACGCAATGCCGATTAAGACCTAATAAGTGAAGGCTAGCGGTGTTTGCTATTTCCCTCGCGAGAAAAGAGAAGGCAGCCCCTTGCTCTGGACCCCAGACCCACCTTGAGCCTTTCCGGAGCAGCAGATTCAATGACCGCGCCAGCTCCGCGCAGATTGGGATCAACTGCCGGTACAAGCCAACCATCCCCAGAAACCGTTGAAGGCTTTTTACATCGTGCGGTGGTAGGATAATCGAGAATGGCCCTCAATTTATCATCGCTCGGCTTCAAGGGACCGTTGTCCACGACAAGTCCTAAAAGATTTACCCTAGAGGCTGCCAGCTGAACCTTCTTTTGGATTAACTGTTAGGACCGGCATCACTCATTCGACTTAAGACGATCCCGAGATGCGTTAGGTGCTCTTTGAATCGACTTGGAGAATACCACAACGTCGTCCATGTAGGCCATAGCGAAGTTGAATTTCGCATCACCCAGTACAATGTCCATTGAGCCGTCGGAAACTCGACGGCGAGTTCGACAACCCGAACGGAAGACGCGTAAACTTAAATAACCCCCTGTAGCAGGTGAACGCCGTCTTTTGGACATCGTCTGGCGCCACCTATATCTCGAGAAAACACCTGCTACAATCCAGCGTGGTGAAAACCCTCGCGCCTCCAAGCGAATACATTATATACTCAAAAGAGAGAAAAGGGTACGGGTCCCTTCTAGTGACCTCATTAAAGGGGCGGTGCAACGATATTCGTTTTGAGCGTTTTTCACTTTGTATGTGCTTACTGGCACTAGTGGGACTCAAGGATACTCGCACGCAACGCCACTGGCCAAGAAACTCCTTTGTTGCTGTGTAATTTCAAGGAGAAAAGCGAGCGTTTTCTTTCAATCTCCCCTTCGCAAATTTTGATGACGTACCCTGGTGGTAGCAGCATCCTCCAGGGACGGTATTTGAATGCGGCTCATAGATTGGACCCGAGCATTGCGTGAGCACTCGATTTGGGCTCGTGATAATTGATAGCTCGAGAAGCATTCGGGTAGTGGCCCGTGTCCAATCGCTGCAACGACGACAATAGCCGAGCCATAACAATGTCTGGAACTCAGCACGAGTCCTGTGCTTTGCCAACCCCAGCGCGTGGCTATGATCAACATTGGCGGCATATAATCGGCTCCAGATCAGGTGGCCGCTTGTTCTGGCTGCGAGTTGAGGGGGTGAACGCTGCTCGTTTTTCTTTAATTTTTTACTGGGACTTCTATTGCGTGGGGTGAAAAACGAACGCGTGTTTCATAGGTCATTAACGTCAGGGATCCGTTCTAAGCGGTATTTGCGCAAAGTACAAAAATTGTTGCATCGCCCCTTTAAGTCTTCCGTAATCAACGCAAAGGCGCGTGGTGTCGTCTTTCTTTGGCGCCAAAACTACTGGAAACGCCCAGGGACTCTGCGATGGCCACACCCCCCCCGTGTCCAGAATCTTCTCGAGAGCCGTGTCTAGGAGAGCCCGTTTATGTACGCTTAGTGGTCTAGGATTTTACTCCCACGGCCTAGCCTCTCCTGTATCTATCCTATGTTGTAAAACAGTTGTAAGCCCCGGTCTCTCGGTAAACATAGCTGCGTGTCGGGACAAGGCGTTCGCTAGCATCCGCCGTTGTTCGGCGGGCCCATTGAAAGGCGCACTTATCGTTTCGACGTTCCCGGGCACGACTCGCGCAGCTAATACCTGCTCCTGGTGTGACGCAGCGAGCGAACGTTCGATTCCCTGCGCCAGAGATGATGGGGCAACAAAGGTAATAAGACGGGAAAACGCACTATAGCGATATCCGTTGTTCCTCAAGTCAAGGATTATACCCTCACGGCAGACACAGTCCTGCCCCGAAATAACAGGAATTAACATACTGGGCAAGTAAACGAAACGTTGCCTCCTTCGTCTGCCGTCAAGGCCAAGGTGAAGGCGCATCGCACCTTGCGCTTCGGCCGATCCTGTCGCTAAACGCAGCGGAGTTACAAGTTCCCGCGCGCAAAGGTTTGTGTTACGGCAGTCCTTGTACTCAATATCGCCAATTAGAGAAAGAGTGAAGCCGGTATCAATTATTGCCGAATCTTCTTTACCACCGATCTCTACCCGGACGCACGGGCCCTTCTCAGGTCTCGTGCCCTGAGCCCGACACGCCGACGGGGCCATCGACACGCAGTCGCCGGGCGCAATTTCCGCCCTGTCGGCACACTAATACTGGGCCTCGGCAGCGGCCGGCAACCTCGACTCAGAAAACCTGATTAGTGGCGCCGGCCTCTGGCGTTTCCCTGGATACCCTGATAACCAGCCGCTACCCATGTGCAATGCCGCTTGATGTGCACAAGACGGTGATAGTGGTAACACCTGACTTGTGGCCGGTCGTTACGCGCAACCTGTCTATCATTACCCTCACGCGACAGTTCATTTGTGGCAAACCGCGGTGAGTCATGATTCCCGCGACTGTCGTGACCAGTCGCGCCTCCGCGGTGGTTAACCGCCGCGCCACCCCTACGGGTCTGCACTCGGGCCGAGTTCGCGTTGGCTGCCCTGCGCCTTTGCTCGTAAGCGAAGGGGTCCAAAGCCCGGGGCGTTATGGCTACCCCGTGACCGCGCTCCGCAACGGCCGTATACGCCGTGTGCGACTCGATGTGAGTGTCCGCTGCGCGTCCTGTCCACGCGAATTTTGGCTCTAGGGACTCCTCGGACCCTCGGAGGGAGGTGGTACTGCAGCTCAGCGAGCAATCCCGCTTGTACCGTTCGCGCCTCTCTGGCTAGTGCCTCCAGATCCACGAAATCCCGTCCGCGCAAAAAGGCTTTAAATCTAGGGTACTAGACGCCGACGGTTCGGCCCTCTAGCAGAGCTCCAGGAGCGCGTGAACGTACTCGACGAGGCTCTCGTCGGGGTGCTGAGTGCGGTTAGCTAGCTCGTCCCTAATCCGCATCTCATAATCAGGAGGCAAAAATTCCTCCCTAAGCCGCGTCCGGAAGTCTGCCATCGATAGGAAGGGTCGTTGCAACCGTCTCCAACGCGACGCGTCGTCTGTTAGCGCGATCGGCACGATCTGCACCCTGGCCGTTTCGTCTGATGCTCCCAACGCGGCTACATACGCGTCCAAGTGCTGCAAGAAATCGTGAACCGATTTTCCGCCCGAGTATCCCGCATAGGTCGGCGTCGGTACGGACAACCGAGGTCGGGAAAAAGACGTGGGCTCGGCACTCGCGGCTCCTGGAGCCGTCGTGATTTGTCGCGAGAACGTCTCCATCATCGCCGTCATGGCGCGCATAAACTCGCCGATATGTGCCGCGCCTCCAGTTGGAGCTGGTGGTAAGATCCCAGCATCTGGAGATGCCCGCGTATAGAGCCCTCTGCGGCCCCCGCAACGTCAGACACTTCCTGAGCTCCGCTCTCAGACGAGTCAGTCCTCGTTCCTATTGGGGGCCGACATCGTCTTGGGGGGCATTGTTAGCGTCTATCTTTCTACACCGCGCTGAACGCTCAATGGATCTGTGTGACTCCCCGGGACGAACGGAACAAGCAGCAAACCAATCGGGCCCCACGTAGGATGCGCCAGTTGTGTGGGTCGCTCTATATTACTGCCGCCCAATCGGTCTCTGACTGGTTCGCCCTCCCAAGAAGACACACATTAGACTAGAGGTTTTTTGCGCGACACAAGGGACAATCACAAGCGAGTAGACACGAACAAGCGAGGTGTAGAAAGCTTGTGATTGTCCCTTGTGTCGTGCAAAACACTTCTAGACTGCATCTTAAACCAACTAGGCCAACAACAAAATTTAATTGACCACACATTAGGGAAAATATGAAAAAGCAGTTCACTGTACCTTGCCCGTGGCGGACGACTTGTCGATTGTGCCTGGTGCCTGAACGAGTTTTCCGGGGCTGGCTTGGTTGGTGCTCGCCCGAGTCGTTGGAGGTTGTCCCGTTGCGGTTGCTCTCGATCGCTCCCGGTCTCGCACTCCTCGCGCGGTGGTCTCGAGCGCCGCTCCACCGGCTACAGCATATGCCCCCTTGCGCCCTCGTCCTCCTCGGCTTCCGACACAATTTAGCGCCGCTTCTCGGCATCATTGTCGTTGTTTCAATGCTCCGTTTGTTTGTAGTTGAGATGGTGATATCACAACTTCCTTGTCACTCACGGTGCTTGCAGTAACCTCGCAGAACATGAGAACATTCAAACTGCATACAGCTGACACTGCTGTGGAATGACCAAAATATGCGGTTGCAATTTCTGCTTGCGACATCGGGACGTGCCATGTCGCAGTGTCGTAGGACGCCAGCTACGATTGATGTGGGAACCATCGTACAATGCCTGTCTTTATCGTGCACGTTTTTCACGTTTACTTTGCCAACTGATGCAAAGAGTTTCTGGTGGAGGCTATCGAGTTGGCAGGTTACGACCACCTGAGCATTCAGCTAATTGGTGATTTCACTTGGCTACTCGTTTCAGTGGAATGTCTTATTTTGATTCTGTTGTCCATAGTCTATTTATTGGCAGGTTTGTTTGAAAGTAACTCAGTCGGTCTATCCAAAGAAGCCTCAAGAAAAAGCTTTGTTAAGGCTGTACTAGCCTTGACAATTATTTTTCTTGAGACCGAGATAAGACCACCTGATTTCATTTTGAGCAAGCCAGCACACTGCAAAGGAGGAATGACCCAGATTTAGCATGAATTTATAGATTTCACATGAGCACATTTCATTTGTAGCTGAAAAAGAGGTGTCACTGAATTAGAAAGACAAGTGAAACAAAAATATTATTAGGCATTTTGGTTAAAAAAGCTGTGCATACTTTAGCTCGGCATTCAGTATTTTGGGCACATTTTACTTTGTAGCTTTGAGTTCATCTATGATAACTATTAGTTCACTTGAAGCATGCAAAATACATTGGACATGACAGACAACCGCACTTGGGCGTCCATCATATGCCTGAGCTGTGCCTTCATTTTTTTTTTTTCAGTTGAAGTGTATCTCTCGCTTGGCTCGATCAGTGTCTACTTCTTGTACTGAATGCCTTTTTACAGGGTTGCGTTGCCGCAGGAGACTTCTGCGCCTGTGGGTGTTTGGTGAGTGGTGTCACCAATCACCATGAGCCCCGAGCGCAGCGTGGGTTCAGACCCCCTACATGCCTGGCTCGGCTAGGTGTGCCCGTGTGTGGTGAAACTGGGGTCTTGGCAGTGAAGCCAAGCCTGGGCTAGGTTTCCTTCAAGGGCCCCCGGGTTGGGCAACACACCACCCCAGCCCGCGATCCGCACAGACAGGTGTCCTGCGTTGGCTCGCTCAGGACTATTCGGTCAGTCGCTTTGCTTCACCTCTCCTTTCTTTTCACTTTCTTTTCCATCCTTGTTTTCAACCTCTCATCTTTCAGATGTAACAGACTTCTTTGAAAGTGAACAGGAATTATATAGCCCATGGGTGTTGAAAACCACCAAGTTCTGATATAATGACACCAAATACTTTACTATGAAAATATCTCACTCCACGAAAATCCAATGGCCTTGGCACGAACAGGCTTTGAGTGGTTGGAACGACTAGATGAGCAGCAGCCTCATGGTTTTCCCCTTCAATAGACTGATCTCACCAACCAGTTTCGTTAAGCCGCCGCTGCCGCAGTGCATCAAAGGAACTTTAGTCTTTCTGGATGTGGGAGAACCCTGCTGGAAATTTGCGTGTGACGAGACGACACAAGCCGTCTCGTGCACAGCCGTCTGCCTCCTGTGAACTAAAGTTATGGCGGCGTCACGCATGCGTGGAACGCTTAGTGAGATCTGTCTATTTGGACGATGGATGGCAACAATAGATGACCGTTGCCATCTACGGTTGCGGACACCTGGAGCACTAGCCGAGACAGCTGTCTCTACTGTATCGGCAAACCCGGTATCTCGGTGTGCCCACGGCAGCCCTCTTCCTTGGTGCGGCATGACTGCTATACAGCATGGACGGTGTGATCCTGATGCATTCTCTCAGATGCGTGATGTCTACACCGCTAGGAGAGCAACATTTAGCACTGTGGGTGCGCTGGCGTAAATTAATAGACACGAATTTATTTTTCCTGCTACAGTATTTGGTGACGCTGTCAACTGGCATGCTTGCAGCTAGGCAAGCCATGACCACGATAAGGTGACTCGCATTTCAAATGTCCCAAGATGCCTTTGTCACATTTCAACGACTGCCTTTTATGTGCTTGCAAGAATGGGACATTTCCAATAAAAATATAGCAATTCGTTCAGGATAGATATTAAACATATTTTAATGAATCTGTATATGCTTGTAGTTTAATTTCATTATCACTGCAGGGTCAGAAGCTTAATTGACAACAAAATATGATTGTTTTATTTTCCTGGTCTTGTAATTTATGGTTCCAGGTGCATCAGCAAAAGACACAGGCATAGTTGAATGTTATCACTCCAAACGTTTAGGTCTATACAGCATGAACTAATTGTACTTTTGATGGTGATGATAGCAAAAATAGCATTTCGCTATTTCAGTGATTGTTGCTCATGAACTCGAGAGACTGGAATTGCAGCTATTGCGACTTCAAGATGTAACGATATTTCTGCTGCTCGTGCTAGAATGGATCCTCAATCCTTTGGTGGTGGTGCTTGTTAGTTTAGGCCGTGAAACTTCCAAAACTGTGTTCACCTTGCGATGTCAAAATGTTGAAAAAGATTTTTCGTGTGAAGCCAGCCTAAAACATATTTGTTCGCTACATTGTTACTGGTTTGTCACCCTGTTTCTTTTTTTATAGTAATTTAGAACTGCTGTGGGCAACAGCGGATCCCACTGCCGAGCACAGCACCTCATGCGGGAAGCACAAGCAAAAAACGCGAAAGAGGGTTAGCAGACAACGCCCAAGTAATCGATGCTACCAGCTCGACAGCCCACAAGACCACGTATTATATGCAATAAACCAGTTGTCTTTGTTAACCTGTCTCAACCACGACATGCCGGCAGCGGTGGGATCCAGTGTTAGCCATTACAAGAACAAAGGCTAAATAAAATGATAGGGGACCAGTGAACAATGCAGTATGCGATTCTGCTATTTCTATTGCAGCCACCGACAGCTTGTCAGCTACCCTTGAATAAGCCCTTTTCAAAAGTGTGCACCATCTATACTCTGTTCACCCTTAAGCTTAAATAACATACTATTCGATTTGATTTCGTACCAAGCACTGACAGTACTCGGAAGTTTCGATATACGTCTCATGGTCTGTTCTGGTGGGTTAGTTACCTTTGTTGAGTGCGCTTCTCATCGCATCGTGGTGTACTGCAGTGAAGCGACAATTTTGCTAACTAGGCATCGCGATGTTGCATGTTTTGCTTCGCCGCAGCGCACCCGCGTGCTATTGGGAAAGGTACTCCTCCAGAGAGAGACGTGGTGCAAGAACGTATACATAGACTCTTTTGTAGGTTTATTCTTTATGCTTTGTTTTATGTCTGAATTAAGAATTCCAGTTTTGTTACAACACCCCCCCCCCCCCCCTAGAACTTGAAGGACACATAAATCTAGGTGCTCAAAATGATTGTATTTCAACATTGGTTCAGGTGGGATTTCGTACCTAAAATAATCATTCACGGCAGTTTGCGCTGTACTTCACCAGTCGTCTTCTTGTTACCGTGTCTGGTGCTCCCACAAGCAAATAAACAGGTAGTGTTTGTTCTCCTCCTAATATTTGCTGTCTCTCCTCCTCCCATTTGCAGTGATATAAATGAAAATGAAGTGTGCCGTTATGCTCCAAAAGCTCTTTTCCTTCTCCAAAATGAACTCTTGGCTGCTCCAATAACTCCTCCAAAATGACTACGACCAATCACATCACTGCTCTTCTCACCTGACCCGGCTCTTTGCGCGTGGGTATGGTAGGGAGCGTGATGACGTGGCGAAAGAGAGGCGTATGACTTGTCTAACGAGGACGTAGCTCCCACCGCAGTATCAGCTTAGAGTTTAACGGAGTATGGTTCCTGCAGCACCAATTATCGAAGTCCGCCATTGTTTGGGCACACACTCTGGCCGATGTTGCTTGATGTTACAGAGAAAATGGCCTCATTTCAATAAACCTTATGCGAAATTGCTTGTTACTCTGACGACACTGAGAGCTTCGCTATTTTAATGTTAGCAAGCGTGGTCGGCACGGAAGCACGGTGGAGGCATCGGAGACAACCGTACGGGCAGTGTGCGATGGTGCGGCAGCTGTGTTTTCCGCCTTGCGGCCATCGAATGTGGACGAACAGTTTAAACAACCTACCGCAACTGTCTAACGAAACTTTCGGAGCCCTCTGCACACACTGGCGAGAACCCGCGGTGTGTGAGCTTCCACAGCGAAGGCGTAGGACTTGCTCCGCTGCTTCGACGAGGTTGTTGCCAGCGTGCACAAGCTTCCTAGAGTTTCATCAGATAGTTGCGGTAGGCTGTTTAAACTGTTTGTCCACATTTCATAATTAGAAGACGGGAATCACAGCTGCTGAGCCATCGCACTCTGCCCGTATGGCTCTCTCCGATGCCTCCACCGTGCTTTAGTACCGACGACTCTTGCAACATTAAAATGGCGACGCTCTCAGTGTTGTCAGATCACCAAGCAATTTTACATAAGGTCTATTGAACCTATTTGACTGGTTGACATTTTTCTTTTTAAACACGGCATATATCGAAAGCTTTTGGCACAGTGAATCATACTAGGGTGGATGCAGAAGCAACCAGAATGAATTTCTGAAAGGCGGGCCGTTGCTAGCAGTGCTTAGCAGCACCTCTTCCGAGTGGGTTTGCCGACTGGCATTGTCTGCTGTATTTTTTTTCCAAACGCTTCAAAATCTTTTCTTGTATTTTTTTACAATGTCTGATATGAAGGAACAGCATGCGGCCGTGAAATTTCGTTTCAAGAAAAACTGTGCTGAAAACTCTTGTAATGCTTCAGAGAGCTTACAAAGATGATGCTAATAAGAAATCGCAAGTCTATCAGTGGTTTTCTCACTTAAAGGCCGGTGAATTGTTGATCGACGACCAACCTCGTTCAGGACGACGCTCAACCTCCTCAGGTAATAAAAACATCGGAAAGTTTGGGCATTGTTCACTCCGAGTTTGTTCCTCTTCGTGAATCTGTGAATCAGGTGTTTTACCGGGGAATTTGGCGACACTTGCGAAACTCAGAAAGACAGGAATGCCCCGATGTGAGGGAAAGGGGAAATGATAGTTCCATCACAACAATGCCCCAGCACACACTGCCCTGACAGTGCAACAATTTTTTTAGAAAAATGGCATGACACTGCTTTTCCACCTCCCGTATTCTCAGGACCTCGCGCCGTGTGACTTTTTTCTGTTCGCCCGTATCAAAAGTCTTGAAAGGAAATCGTTTTGTGAATGTGGAAGATCCTTCAAGTCAGACATCGCAAAAAACGAGGAATGATTTTGAAGCGCTTGGCGAGAAAGTCCACAACATGCCGCTAGATCCTTAGCAGACGACACCGGTCGGCAAACTGACTCGGGAAGGGTACCGCTTAGCGCTGCTAGAGGCGGATGCTGGTACTACGAACGCCCGGCCTCATGAAATTCATTCCAGTTACTTTTGGGAGCCCCTCACACTTTTTTTTTTTTTAAGTTGAAACTTTGGTTCTATGGCCCAGTATCTCGCTCGGTGTAAATCATATCCTTTTTTGTGTCATGCATATTTTCAGATAATATATTTTTTAGAATGTTGAAATGACTGTGGTGTTGCATATTTGGATTATTTAATTTGTTTGTAATGCAAACATAGCATTGTTTTAGAGTGCAGCTCTGAGGCGCCCGTTTCCGACTTGAGCGGCGTCGCCGTCGCCGTCGGCGTAACCGCGCGGTGCATTATGGGAAATGTCCCATAATGCATGGCGCGAGCCCCCCCCCCCCCCGGGGTCACTGACCCCTCAGGTCACGTGACCAACCCCCCCCCCCCGAGATCACGTGACCCCCCTGCCCCCGAGGTGCATTATGGGAAATGTCCCATAATGCACCGCGCGAGCCCCCCCCCCCCCCGGGTCACGTGACCTCGAGGGGAGGGGGGTCACGTGACCTCCCCAAGGTCAACTGAGCCCCCCCCAGGTCACGTGACCCCCGCACCCCGAGGAGATTGAAGAATGAGGGGAGGAGGAGGAGGAGGGGTATACCCTCCCCTGAGTACCCTTCCCTCCTACTCCTCAAGAGCTGCGCTCCAATTCGGCGTTACAGGGAGTTGTAAACGGCTGTCACTTTTTTTTGGTTAAATGTTCCCTGTTTTGATGTAAGTTTCTTGGTTTGTTTCATATTCAAAGGTGCCAATAAGAAGGCTGGAAGGTTGTATCTGGCTTCAGAAAGTATCATTACTATAATTATTATAGTTTGATGAACCAGTTCTAGAAAACGACTCCTTTTAAGATTATCATTTCAACAATGATTCAAAAGTACCTACAAGGTCTTTAAAACGTTTAATTATGCTTTAAAGGAAAATATTTTCAATATAAAATTGTATATTGGGTTTGGAAAATAAAAGAATACAAACAACTGCCACCTGAACACTTTGTCTCCATTATAGCAACTTTATATATATATATATATATATATATATATATATACAGTATAGTTTTGGTTGTAATGCTTTAATGTTTTAAGCTTAATACACTGTATATATGATGTGTCCCCATGATTGGAAAGTGCCAACCTTTTGTTGTCAACAAAAACTAAAATATTTAAAATAATTTGATGGGGGTGTATACGTTCTCCAAATGCAGCACATAAAAAAAAAACACCTCGGCTGTGCTATTCTTATATATATATACATATACAAATGTACCCCAATACTTTTTTTACGTAAGTTTATTTTAGGGGTTTTTAAAGTGGAGCGAGTAGAGCGACTCATCGGTCACTCGACCAACACGGAAAAGCATGCCGCCAGCGTTTGGCCGCTACAATTAAGTTACCTATTATCAAGCACTTAATTTAAGTGAAAAAAGACGAATTGAACAACACAAAACTAATAATTATGTTCCCTTTAGCCGACTACTGTCTAGAAATGCAGATATTGCTGTAACGTTTGCAGCTATTACACTCGCGGAACGAGCATGAGGTTACATGGCTTGAGTAAGCTCATTACTACGTGAATCTGAAATCAAAACTGATCGGGAGCATGCCGTGCGGCGTTACTTTTGCCGATTGCTTTCACATCATGTTGCCCTTCGAATCACTAGATTGAGAAAGGTGTCTAGCCTGCCAATTTAAGTACACAGACCACTTATGCGTATACCAATAATACTTGCAAATACTCTTTGTATTCATCTAGTAAACAGTGGCACTCACTTGCCTAACCCTTGTCAGAATATGGTAGGGCATATATACAAATCGGGTCGGTAGGGTGTTTAGATTACAGAGTCGCGGAGGTGTTGTGTTGGAGTTGTTTGTCCCTTGTTGATCTGGTGACATGTATGTGCCTGTAACAGTGTTCGGTATCTTGGTTGGTGTGTGTGTTGGCGCATGAGTAGTTGTACGTGTAAGTTCAGGAGTATGAGTTGGTGCATAAGCTTTTTTTTTAGTGCCATCTAGCGGTTACTACTACACTTTCTAGGTGGCGCAAGCTGCAAGCTGCTGCTGCTGTAGCTATTGATTTACAAACAGCTGGCCTGGCTGGCCTACCGTCCACAGGCCGTCCGACGTCCCTGCCTCTCAGTTTGATATCAATCGCAGTAATTGTGCCACTCAGCCACCTAAATGGTCGCTTTGTGTCGAAGAGGTGCGAAGAGCAGGCACACACGCGCACGAATGAATAAACACGCCGGTAAAGGTAAACCCAAACTAGAAGAGCAAAAAAAAAAGAGCGGTAGCGTTGGTGTCAGTTGAACGCCTCAGGTCCGTGTCGACGAAGGTGCCCAGCGATTCATCGCCGCATACGAGAAGCATACGTTGTGTGTTCAATAAAGTCAGCATGCCCATTCCTCGTGTAACGATTTATTTTTTGTGCGTGCGTTTTTGTGCAGGTGATAAAAATAGTCAACCTAGCGAGACGCCGTCGGGGGCAATCGCGGCAATTCCGGCACAAACACTGCCGTCCTTACAGGATATAGGTACGGTGCCGGTGTATGGGGACGGATGTTTAGAGTGTGTGATGGGGCTTTGAAGACGTCGAATAGGCGCATGCGCTCTATTCTCTCACGCGGCCGAAAAGCCGTGCTCTTCGCTAGGCCTTACCGGGGAATTCGAGCCTCGCTAACCTGCCGCCTTGTTGCTTTAGGACAGTGGTTCCCAGCCATGGATGTGTCGGGGACCCCTTGCGGACCGCTGGCAGTGATAGGGGACCCCTTCCAGCGGGGGGGGGGGTACGTAAATAAGTTAACAGATCTGGAGCATGAAACAGGTGCCTTTTATTGCTACGTAGCAGAAAAACAGAAAACAAAGGTGCCAAATAATAATTTTGTTGAGGGTCTCGTGGACCCCAGAAGTGGCTTCGCGGACCCCCTAGGGTCCGCGGACCCCCATTTTGGAACCACTGCTTTAGGCGGTAGTCAAATTTGCCTACCCGCTTTTTGACTACGTGTGGTTTCGTCATTTTTACCCTGGGTCATTATATTTGGGACAACCTTTTACCACCCCAAATGTAGTCCCATATGACTACCTTTTTTCTTAGAGTGTGGCGTCTTTTTTTTAGCCTGAAGTTCGGTGCGGAGTGTTTTCAGCGGCCGATCGAGGAAGGTTTTTTGTTTAGTACCCATATGAAGGGCAAACACTTCGGCCTCTCTAGCGCACCTTTCACCATGGAGTACAGGGCGATAGGTAACACCTAATAACAGGTCTGGCTTGTCTGAGCATGTTAGTCTACCAGTGCTACCAGGATGCTATAACCAAGAGTGGATCGAGTAAGAGTTCTGTAGCCACACAAGGTTAACCCTTGCCGCCAAAGAAGGTGAAATAGGAAAGAAGGGGAAAATAAGGAAAGTAAAGATAGGAGAGGAGAAGAAGGAAAGTAAAGATAGGAGAGGAGAAGAAGGGAGACTGATTGAGTCATCCTGGTCGGGCCAAGCCAGGACAGCCATCTACGAGAAGTGGGGTGCCGAAGTGATGTATTGCCTCACCCGGGGGGCCCCGAAAATTCCAAACCTACCCTGGGCTTGGCTCAACCACCTGGATGCCCTTTTCCCCGGACACGGGAAAGCAACGCACAGCCATGCGTGGTCGCGTGAACCCGCATGGCTCAGGGTCCGTGGTGACGCCACTCACTAAACACCTGAATCCACAGGTGACCCCTACGGGGAACATAAACTAGGAACATGATACAGGAGTGCCTAAAAACAACTCTCAGCTACAGAGCGTCGTTTTATAGTTATATACTTGTGTAAGCATACCTGTAGCTGTCAAGCTGACGAGAAGAAAAGAAAAAAAAAACATCGCATTGAACCGTGTGTTTCAGAGAAGGCGTTCAAAAATTCATAAAAAAAATAGGGTGGTTGAGAAAAATAGAAACTGTTTGCGGATTATTTTCACTGATTAAAAAGTTAATGAGTACCTTTTGCCAATTACCTATTTTATTAA
Organism: Ixodes persulcatus; assembly: GCA_013358835.2. Classification (NCBI taxonomy): domain Eukaryota; kingdom Metazoa; phylum Arthropoda; class Arachnida; order Ixodida; family Ixodidae; genus Ixodes; species Ixodes persulcatus. Next base: position 294,193 of record JABSTQ010009634.1, on the reverse strand, counting down.
TTTGCTTCGCAAACCGTGACGTCCGCCATGGGTGGAAGTTTGTTCCCGGAAAGTTTATTTCTCTCAAACACGCTATTTTTAGATATATTTCAAAGCCTTCGATAAAACACCGCGTCTATCTCACACAATTAAAGGAAGCAAAAAGGCAGATCAAACTTTTTCTTAACTTTCAGAGAGATTTGAATTTATTTTTTCATTGCGATCTACTTCCCAGCTTGAGTGCCCTGTTAAGTTCAACTCACCTTCTTGTCGTTCCATGAGGCAAAAGCCAAGTAACTACCTACAAAACCTTTAAATTACCAAGCCCACAGTCCTCATTCATTTCGGAAGCTATGCTGTATTCAGGTCATTGCACACTGGGTATTATTATGCCTTTAATAAAAAATTAAAAAAAACTGTGTAAACTCTTTACCCGGGTGTGCATCCATGCGTAAACAAGAAAGCCTAAGCAGATATCTAATGACTTAATTTCCGCTGCATCACTTGCTGTCATAAAAACATTTAACTCCTCAGTAACCTAAGATAATATCAGAGTCTAGTCGCATAATTTCTTAACATGTCGTTTTAAATGGCCTACCGACTAAAAATGGCGTGTAGGCGTGGTATGTGGGGGCTCTCATCAGACCTCAAACAAGAGGCCAGATTTAAGTGACATGTTACGCGGCGCAGTGAACTGTGGTGGCGAGAAAAGCCTTATACACGTGCAGATTAATTCGATCTTCGCACCCTACCTAAATCGGAACGTGTTTTTCGTTTCGCGAGTTCGAGAGCGCACGCTTTAAAGGTGAATTAACATGACTGACAAAAAGGAAAAGAAGCGCTAAAGCTGCTTTCTATACTTATGTGTCAATATAACTCTATAGTGCGAACTTTAAGAGAAAAAAGTCATAATACATACCGAACTACGACGTATATTCCTTTCAAACGAGCAGGAAATTATCAACCCTATCAGCCAAGCTTACGCGTTGCACAACATTTTTTGTTCATAAGGATATGGTACTATTGTGTTTACACAAACAAGCCATAGTAATTTTTATATTACGAAGGTTTTGCAAGGTTGCTGCGATTCCTCTCAGAAATATCACATCCATTTAAACTAAAAGGGCATAATATGTCTGCAAACGATTAATCATTTAGATTTACCTATTTGCCCGTCGTACGCATACAAAATTTTGCACTCGAAGAATTTCGTGACGGTAAAATCAATGGTCGTGAAGCCCGAAAACGTAATTATAGAGAAGACATCACATTGAACGGTTTTCTTTTTATTAAACGGCACGTTTTCAAACTCCGGTCTATTTTTTAAAACAAATAATGCTTTTTGAATTAAGTTGTCTTTAGAACAACTATGCTAATAATACCGTGCATGCGTTGCAGCATAACTAAACATCCGTTTTAACTCTGGTTTATACTTCATACAACTAATATTGTTTTTCTTTATTAGATAAATATGTAAGTTGCAATAATCTGCCCCATTGTGTAATTCTTTGAGGGCTGTGTTGGGGCACGTAAATAATATCCTCATTCATTTTACCAACTTCAGAACATCGCACAACATGTAATGTCAACAAATTATTTATTCTTGACTTGTTTTGGTTTGCAGGATTATCCTGCTGTCTTGCAAACCTTAAAGCGATGTGTTTGGCTTCACCTCCATCCACGCTCTGAGTTCTATCTTAGCCAACGTATCCGGGAACTCCTCCGTACCCCAGTCCTCTCCGAACACCAGGGAGCCCTCCATAACCATTGACCCCTCCAAAACCGCGGCGCCATGCCAAGGCAGGGCCAGTCCCGTAGGCTAAGGCGTTGCTACGCCCGGCCCTCCAACGAGGCAGGAGCTCATATGGACCAAGTCCAGGATAGGGCTGCGCTGCGACCATGCTGATGTGGGCCACCAGGACGACTAAGGCCACCAGGATTTTCCGAATGAAGGCCATTTCCTTGTTGATTTCTGCACATGTACAAACGCACACGAAACCACTTAATATGATCAAACATCTTCGTGTGCAGCAACATAGCATCATTATGAGCCTCTGTAGCATTGTCTACTGTCAATGACAAATCTAAAGTTATCCCGAAGTGATAAAACGTTTTTTTATATACTTCAAAGAAACCGCGCGTCAGATGTGTGCATGACGAGCTGCACATGGTGTAATGACAATAAGGTGCAAATGCACATGAAACATAAAGGGCAAAACCAACGTCACGAGCATTTCTTTCAACTTAAGAATTGTTTCTTTTGTTTTAAGTATATTGACTTCAACATATGACTGAAATGTTCAAGAAGGGAAATTTTATTTTTTTTTCGTTTACTTACGGGTCTACTCTATCTTGGAAGTTATCGTACAACTAGGTTCTTATAGACTATTTTGCTGCTTACTAACATGAACTGTCGCTTGCGTCCTTGGCGACTTCCGGTCGCACAGTTTTTGCAAGCCTGTTGAGCTTGCTAATGTCACCAATGTTGGAAAGCATAAATGCTTCACGTTCAATAAAGTTGGAAATTTAACGAGGGCCTTCTGCTGTGCATTATTACATCTTGGAGGAGGCAAGTTGGTTAACAAGAATGCTCGAAACATTTTAACAAATCTCGAACTCCTTGATTCTTTTGACGCTCACCTGGAGAATTGGTGATTTAACGTTTCATCTACATTTCAATCAGCGGTGCTTAGGTGGCCTTTGTTCACCCTTTTTATAAACCGGAAGTTCTCTGGGACGCCAAAGACTGGAGCACCGCCTGGTGTCGTTTGCCATTAAAAGGGTGGATACCATTGTTTTGGAGGCATAAGAAAGCGGAAAGGTGGGAAGAAATTAATTTGGACAAAAATATTTCTTTTGAAAATGTAGAAAGAAATCGGCGGAACGAGGTCAGTTCAGATATTACTAAATTAACGACAGACTTCTCAATTATTTGTGACGGCTTGGAAGCATTGTTCACAGTTCCGGGTATAACCAATAACCTAGAGACTCTCAACGTACGCCATATTCAGAGCGCTCGCGAAATTATTGCTCCTTAAATTAAAGTGGTGCAGTAAAGATTCTTCCTTCCAGGAACGATGGTGGTTTTCCCGGTACTCCGTCGTCTCCCTCGGGTTTCGATGGGGCCGGGTGACCGTGGAGTGCCGTGCGGTGGTGTGGGGATCTGCCGTTCTCAGCAGTCCGGAACCAGAGGACTCGATGGAGGTTTTTCGATGAATATATTTGCAGATGAAGAACGAATATCATACAGGGGCTGTCAAGCTGCAGATGCCACTCGCAGCAGCCCAACGTCGACAAAAGCGTCTCGGTGCCAAATCCGTTGCCGCGCACGGCAAGCTCTCTGCCTCGCAAGGCAGAGTACGCGGAGCCCTCGGGACCGCGGGAGATAACGACTTGCTCCGCGCACGGGCTCGTTCCAACTCAACTTGTCCAAAAAGGAAACGCCGACATTCCGAAGGGAGGCCGGACCTCCCCTCTCCCCCGGAGTCGCCAACGTGGCCTTGACAATGTCACTTCCCCAATTACCCCGGCGGCAAGGGCGACCACCCGCTCCCGCCCTGGGAACGAAAACTGTGTTTATTTCCCACGCAAGGAAATCTGCTTCCATTTTCGGGAGCTGGCCGCCGCTTGCCGCCAAAGGGGAAAACGTGAGGCATCGGGCGCCTCCGAAGGACACATCGGGTGACCGCGCCGCTAATTCCCCGAGCTCTTTCGGCTGAGCTCCTTCGGCCATTCCTACAGGTGCCATCATTCTTATCGCTGCCTTTTATTTGATAGCGTTATATTCAGAGTGCGAACAGTAAGTAGTGACAAAAGCGGAAATATTTGCGCCTACCCACTAATTATTTCTACAAGCGCTCCGTACTCTGGCGATCCCTCGCACTCTCAGGTCCCCCTCTCTCTCAATATCTACACTATAGATGAGCGAAATCGTTTTTTATATGGTCAACCGCTCTATCCGCTAAGCTATCGACGGGTCGAATTATAGTAAATTGGACGCTGTATGCGCCGACCAACTGAAGGAGACCGGGGACGTCGGAACGTCAAACTCCTCTTGGAAGGAGAAGTGTGCAGACCTCAAAGTCAGCTGCCTTGGTCTCCACTGCACTCGAATGTGTTAAAACGGACTAATGCTGGCTTCCTATACGTTAAGATCTCACATTAAAATGCGTCCGACGAGTGTAGTTAATCCAAAACCAGCTAGCTTTAGGTCTAGCCACTAATAATTCGAATCAGAGATCGGTGTTCTGACGTCTCTGTTCGCTCTCGTCTCCTCCTCTCCCTCAGTTTCTCGGCGATAATTTTTATTTTTTTTTTAATCTTCGACATACGGTTTGCCGTCTCGTGAGCACGGAGCGTGCTCGCGACGCGAGAGCACGGCGAAAGGCATTGAGCGCGTGCTGCTGGACGGGTGTTCGAAAGAGACGGCCTGCGTACCCTTATCATCTTGTTAGTGATTATTGGCCACGAGAGGTTTCGGCGGCGCTCTCTCATGGTTCCTATCCCCAACGTCGCGAACAAGATTATTAGAAGCGAGCAACAAGGTCGATGGTTAGTTAAAAGCGCGGTGGAACCATTGCCATTGTAATGTTCCGCCGGCCTCGCAGATGCAAGCAAAACACTTGTCATGACAGGCAACTTTATTCCGGTGACATGTTTCCATGAAAAGCGACTCAAGACGGTCCGTCGGCCCTTACTATACTCCGTTTCACCTTATGTTGTACCGCAGAGAAGGCTAGAAGCGCGAGCTCATAGCGTTGGGAGCTGCTCTTAACGCGCGAGAGCTTGTGCCGCCGAGATGTGCCCTAGAGCAAGGAGCTCGTGCTTGTAGCCTTTCCTGAGGTACGTACATCATAAGGTACAAAATCGGACACCCGCACTGTCCTGCGTATCGCGCTGCGCCAATATACGTTACAACTAGGGCTCCGTGTTTTCGGATAAATCCTAAAAACTCATAAAAACACCCGCCGGTAAAGGTTTTGTCAATTCGGATTTATCCGATAAACTCCGAATTGTTATGTGCCCAAATCACCCCCCCCCCCCCCAGCAAAAAAAAAAGTTTTTTTTTTGTTGTTTTTCTTTTTACAGTTTTGGCGGCGCAGGATCAATGGTCCTGGGAAAATGACACCATTATTATCTTTCAAGCCTCGGACCGTCTTCAAAAGGGGGTCATATGGCTTGTCTCGTCCAGGTTGGTTCAGGGCAACAGGTCATTGTACATTCGGGTCACGGACATAAGCCACTCTTTTGGTTTCCAGTTTGGGCCACAGGATTTGGGATTTAGAGAAAGGAGAGGGTATGTTTCTGTGTGTGTGGGGGGGGGGGGGGTAACAGTGAAAGCTATGAACCATTGAGATTGTATAAAATAGGGAAGAGGGGCCGTTGAAACTTCTCTTTTACATCCTTAACCACTCCACCTCGCGCGGAATAAATTGATGGGATGACTACGAGTTTCCTTGCGGCTACCTCGGGCAGTTTATTGATTTTAACGGTATCCACGTTTATCGAAGCCACACTTGTGCTGTGACTTTTGTCGTGGAACAAATTAGTATTGCCAATGACACCAAAGCAAAATGCATCTGAAGAAATCTTAATTGATACAAGCGCGTCTTATTTTTTATCTGGCATACGTTTGCATCCGGTTATTATTTAATATTTTTATTAGGGAACACTGTGAAATTATACTCCGAATTTCGGAGAATTGGGGATTTACGAAAAATAAACTCCGATAAACACCGAAGTTTTGCTAAAAAATAAACTCCGAAAAACACCCTCCGAATTTCACGAAAAATAAACTCCGAAAACACGGAGCCCTATACTTTGTCTCATCCTACGATGAACTAAGGGTCAAAGCCATGGGCCGCCAGGTCGAATCACGTTCCACGCTACACTATGACATGCCTAGCATTGATTAGGTGTGGACGAATAATGCTCCAAACCCATAAACGATGCATATCATTTCTATAGCTTCGACACTACAAACAGCCTCTTTTTTGCAAGGTAAAATTGTTGAGTCACTCCGTGCTATTTCGATTCGAACCACTGTCCGCCCATCCCCATTAGTGATCCAAGAAGTGGGCACTGATACGCGCATCAAGGCGCAATACGCGATTTCTAAGTGGCTCATGATTGCATCTGGCTGTCCGTAGCGTTTGCCTTTAGTCCATCGTAAGGTGAGACGAAGTTTTTTTTATAGTTACAACTTATGCCCCCCCCCCCCCCCCTATGACGCGTTCACACTGAAAGCGGATCGCCAGTTTGATACTTTAGTCCCATGTTGCGGATAAAAAAACAGGACGCGGGATGGCCAAAAAAACGTGCTTTTCGTGTAAGGCTCGTCAAATTATGAGGCGCTGGAGAAATTCAGCCTTCTGCGTTAAGTCCTTATTTCGTTCGAACTCTTTTTGTTCGCCCTCCGCCCATTGAAAAGCATGCGGAAAGGGCCTTAGAACGCACCTGGTATCGCTGCGCCGCAGCGATACCAGGTGCGTTCTAAGGCCCTTTCCGCATGCTTTTCAATGGGCGGAAGGCGAACAAAAAGAGTTCGAAATAAGGACTTAACGCAGAAGGCTGAATTTCTCCAGCGCCTCATAATTTGACGAGCCTTAGACGAAAAGCACGTTTTTTTGGCCATCCCGCGTCCTGTTTTTTTTATCCTCAACATGGGTCTAAAGTATCAAACTGCCAGCGGATCCGCACATGCGAAGCGGATCTGCGTGTTCTCAACCGCAAAGCGGCTGGGATCCAGCGGTTGGAGCGGATTTTCGTCAACCGCTTCGGGACTGATTTGCCCCAACCGCTTTCGCGAACCGCGAAACGGCAACCAATCGCAAAGCAACGCTTTCGAATCAAGATGGCATCTGACGCTAGTGAGGCGTTCAAGGCGTTGTAATCCTATCGCTGCAGCAGACAGATCAACGAAGAAACCTAATGTTCACCGTTAGTGACAGATGGGCCAGTTGGCCCATCGGTCACTGGTGGTCATCTTATGTTCAAGTTCGTCAACAGAATCCGTCATGAAAAAGTACTCGCTATCCCAACGGGTTTCGCTTCGTACATTTACTTCGGGTAAGCGCTCGTTTATCATTTGGGTTGCCAAAGCCCGTCTCTCGCTGCCTTCTTAGTCTTTGCCCATGGAAGGTCGGAACCTGCCCCAGATTGATCGAAATTAGAGCTTTTGTACCCACTAAGACAGCCGCGTTAACTACAGAAAGCTTTTGACATCCTGCATGACCACCACGAAGGCCGATAGACGCCCTAAGCCTAATTGCATGGCCAACACACTACCGAGGAGCTGGCGGAGTACCTGCGCTACCTTTACCTGTAACGTTTACTACTACCAAAAGGAATAAAGGGAACCTACTCAAGAAATAAATTACGTACCAGACGATACATTGGTGTCCATATGGCGTTTATTTGAGCTTGATGTCAGACAAACAGTAGACTTCATTGACGTGCGAGTGACGAGAGGAAAGTCCGCCACCAACGAAGCCATGACCGGATAGCACCAAACACATTCCCGTACCGCGGTCCACCAGTGCCACTCACGACTCTGAAAATGATAAAAGCAATCGACTAGGGGGAAAGAAATGGCCCTCTATCTCGCAAACCAGGTCAGCTATTTATGCGAAGAGGGGCCACCTCGAAGAAAGGGTCAATTGGGCCTCATATTCTGAGTCAGCAAGGCGCGCCTAGCCGGGCTTTGCTTTTCGGCGAACTCGAGGGAATCGCAGGCGGGTTTTGCGGGAGAACGTATATTTTTTCTTTGCCTGGACTCGTGATGCGCACGAACGCTCTGAAGAAAAATATTCAGGGTGCTAAAATAGCCACATTTTGGTTTGGAATCGTTGATTAAACTATACTTTGTACTCTAAAACGGGGTTTCCAAACGCAAGTCTCAAAAATCACGCGTGATTGCCGAGAAACCGAAAACCGCGTCTCGGTGTGTCATAACAGGGTCGCTCGCGAGCCGCATCCGCAAGCGCTTCGCAAACGCAACTCAACTGCGAGTGTGAGTTCACTATTGGAGGAAAATGACCTGAAATAAGTGCAACCAAATAAAGTTCCGGATTCGTTGAATGACCGCAGTGCCATGTTAAAAGAATTCACAATTTTCCGTTGCATGAATCATCAGATGCAGAGGGAGAGCACAGGCGATTTTTCGAGCCTTGACCTGTGCGTCCAGGACAGTGGCCTCCACGCCAAGGGACTTCAGATCCAGGGAAGGTTGATAGAGGACCGCAAGGTGTATATCTGTGAACAATGTGAAGTACACAGACGATTCTTCAGAACTTGACCCACCTGTTCAGGGCGGCCGGTGGAGTCTCCAAGCCAGGGGACTTAGTTCCAGGAAAGTTGGAAGGAAGAATATACTCAAGGTGCAGTGGGCGCCTTGAAGAGCACAGCAGTTGCTTCAGACGTCGACGCACAGGTCCGCGGCAGTCTTCAAAAGTTTCTCGGCTAAGAAACAGTGATTCTGTAGCTGTGACAGAAAGGCGTTTCCGTTGTAGATGATGGTGACTGCAAGAAGGCTAGACAGGAGAGCGAGCGACAATTAGTGAACCAGGGCAACCGCCACGAGGGGCCTTAATTCTAGTTTTCGAATGAGATGAAAACAAAATATATTAAACCGTACTAATATATTTTTCTTTGTTTCCCAACTGGGAAATGCGAAAAATGCGTTTTATATGTACAAGGTAAAAGTTAACTAACAAAATATTAATGAAGAACTAAATTAATATTTATAGTCTGACTATTCTGCATAAATTCTCTGTATTAAGATTTTTCATTCCATCTTTAAAATAATAAACCATTCTTTACAGATAAATAAATATAATGAACTGCATTCAGATCACTCTGCTTAACAGTCTTCATCTGAGTGGAGCATTTCCTTCCTATTCATTACCTCAAAAGAATATTATTGTAATGTCAGGCTCCAACGAAACAATCATCAATTTTAGAGGGCCAGTTGATTCAGCCGAGTTAGTGGTTTATGATCGGTGAGAAAAACGAATTACGTACCGTCAAGGTAACTTTTGAGCTCCTCTACCACCCAGACCATACAGGCATATTCTTTTTCAATCGTGCTGCATGTTTGTTACCTTGCAGTCAGTTTCTGGCTGGCGATCAGTTTGGGGTGATCTGCGCCCTTGTTAAGAATTTTGCTCAGCACGACTGGCAATCTCTTTCCACTCGCATCGCACTGTGCCAGATAAAGCCTAGAGAAGTCAGGACTGCCCAGCAGAAGGGGGCTGATTAAAGCCACTTTCAATTTCTCAAACGCTTGGCTCCGCGAATCGTCCCAGACCGGTATACCTTTTTAGGGCACCAGTTAGCGGACCCGGACACGGGGAAACTGAGTAATGTATTGCTGGTAGTAATTTACCGGCCCAGTAAAAGACATTAAGTCTTTTGTCGTCTTGGGCAACGGAAAGTCTTGGATATATATAAGTTTCAGCACATGCTGACGCGAATTTTCTTGGCCAACCAGGTGACCTAGACAGCTCACTTCAGACTGCGCCAACTTGGGCTTGATCGCCTTCGCTGTTAAACCCGCCTTTCGCAGTCAAGTTAAGACGTTGCCCCAATTCCACTTATAATTTTCTCACGTGTTTGAAAAAAAAAAAAAAACGAAATATAATCAAGGTACGGAAATGCGAACAATTCAGCCCCAAACCACTATGCTCATGAGACGGGAAAAAAATAACGGATCATTTTTTTTAAACAGAAAATAAACACCCAAGCGGCCAGTAGGTTCTGAACGGGGTTACGAACGCCGCAACGTTGCAAGCCCTGTTGGTTAGCGGAACCTTCCTATGCCCATGGACTAAATCTAGAGTGGAAATGTAGTTTGCCGGGCTGACTTTCTTAATACAGGCTTTCATAGTCAAGATAGGATACACCTGTGTGGCCGTCCCCGAATTTAGCTTGCTATAGTCAGCACAAGCCCTTGTTTCTTTTTTAGGGCACTCTACAAGGATCATAGGCGAGGCATAATCAGGCTCACATGATTCAACAGGTCCCAGATAAAGCAGTTGTTGCATTGCTTTCCTCATGAAACGTTCCTCCCGAGGCGAAAAGCGATACGGCTTGCAAGCGACCTGCAACTCGGAGCTGAGTTCTATACCATACGTGACCAAATAAGTCCTGTCCGACTTGGAAATAAACACGTAAGAATACCGTAGAAAATTGAGCGAGTTGGTTATGCATAGTTACAAAGAGGGAAAAGTGGTTTTCCAGGAATAGGTGGTAAGGTGGTTTTCCAGAATAAACTAGCTGCCAGTCAGCGCTCGGTTTGTGTGTTCCTCGTTCTTTGTCTTCTGTACTTTTGGCGCTGTTTCCCTCTTTGTAAAGTAAGAATACTCGGAGATGAAATTTTCAAGATTTTGAACATTGAATTTTGAACCAATTTTTACTGTGAAAGCGCAACGGTGAAGAAAAAGCAAGGTTATATACCAGTTCCGCCGGGGAAAACTCGCTTGATTGGTGAACGAATAAACGAAGCGCGAGCAGCATTGCAGGCACTGCAGCGTCCAATTTCTTATATGATCGTGGCACAAGGCCCGTAAAATTATTTTTATAACTGAGTGCACACGCTCCACGCTGTTACATTGAGAGTGACTGAAAGAGCTGTGGATAATTTGTATACCACACTTTGCGAAGGAGCCAGAGGTTATAGCACTCGTAAATATGCGTCCCAAGGTGCATTGTATTTCACAAGGAAAACCAATTCTCGTGAAAACAGCGAACAACGGATCCACCACTCTCGTAGAAGTCTGCTCTCGTAGTGTCACCGCCTCCGGAAACTTAGATGCTGGACAAAGAAACGTGAGCTGGTATCGGTAGTCTGATTTGGTTACCGGAAGAGATTCCACTACGTCCTTTACTTGACGCTTGAAAGGCTCAGAAATGATAGGGACACACGTTAAAGGAGTCTTGAACTTCTCGCTGAGTCTTCCTGTTCGTTCACGAACGTCGCACGAACGTACTCTTCGGCTTCTTTAGAACATCTCGTCCAAATTCGCGCCTTTGTTGTGTTGATTCCTCGAGGCTGGACCAACCTTTAGAATGCGCAAGATATAGCAGTTGAGTCCTTTAATTAATCGTAACGACTAGCTGGTCGTACTTTCATTTATTTTTGGTCCTCTAGCTACGACAGGGGACTTCCTTCTTAAGAAAACAATGCACTTTCCTTGATGTTTTATAAAGCAATTTTTCAACATACCTCCAGCGAGTCATCCGCAGTCTACTCTGCTGTCAAAATCGCTCTCTCCACCCTTTACAACACTTCGAAGTTTGCGCTTGATGAGGAAACAAGACTATAGGCTCGGCGATCACAGGTCCGCCCTTCTCGACTTTGGACATTCCAGTGGGGGTTTTCACCTCCGGTACGGCCTGCGTGTTATCCCACGTCATGTAACGGGTTACCACAAATACCGGATTCATCGCCAACTATTTTCCAGAGTCGCTCAAGATTTTAGTCGTTTGTTAAACAGGATGTAAGGGAAAGTAAATAGTAAAATAACAAAATTTGCTGCGGTCGTTGTTTGTGCTCGAAATGAATATTTAACTAGGCATTCTCTTGTTAAATATTGTGGTTCGACACTTGAAAAATGAGATAGAACAAATGTGGCATCCGCGTCCCGCGAAATCTTACAGGACTGGACACTCTATATCATACCAATTGTATCTTATCGAAAACTTCGAAGCCATTCACAATCGTGCTTTAAGATTCGTATACTCCGACTATTCGTTTTTTACCAAAGTCATTCAACAAAAAAAAAAAAAAAACCGTGCCGCTCTGCTTTTGCTCACCGACGAAGAATTGCCAGATTGCCACTGTTTCAGCGATATTATCACACGTTGTCACCGAACCCTTACATCACGCTCTTTTCGCACTTTTCAAGTCGCATGCATTAACAACACTCAACAAGTGTCATATTCTAGCCAAACACAGATTGATTTGCGAAATCCTTTTTTTATTAAAACATCCAACGATTGGAACGATCTTCCTGAAAACATTGTAGAGCCTAGGGACTTGGATAAATTTAAAGATGCTCTTATAGCGCTAGATCAGTCACAGTTTCATAATGATGAAATTCATGCGTGCATTTGTGTGCTCTTTATGTCTTTCTTGATATAGATGCGCTCTTTTTGTATTCTTTTGTATTTCGTCCACAGGACTTTGGAATTTTCACCGCTTTGCTGTGTAATGCTCCCACCCTTCATGTAATACCCCCTCCTCCGGGGGCCTTAGAGGAAATTAATATATATAAAAAATAAATATCATACAAATAGTGCTGTAAGAGTTCGTCCTCCGCTCCTAACGCCAAATTAACCTTTTAACTTCCTTAACACTTCAACCCGCAGCAACGTGTCCACCTCGACGCCAGCCGTATCTGCGGGAAAAAACTATAAAAAATCGCTGTGCTTGGTCCGACGTATCCAATTCAATCCTGAGACAAGTGAGTTCACAATTTATGAGGAATAGTCCTAAGTCATCAACCAAAATGGAAGGGCTGCAAATAGGCTCAGATACTTACATTTTTCACTTTTTTCGCCGTATCAGTCGGCGTTTGCTATTTCACTTTCATGGCCTTGAGTTTAGCTTCCCGCGTCTTTGCTCCCTCTCTACCTCGTCCCAACACACGTACATTTCTTCGAAGTTGGCCCCACAAGTCTTAGCGTCTTTATTTACTTCGACTTTTCTCGTGGACGTCGTTCAAGTACACCCGACGCTGCCGCTAAGTTTAATAATCAAGGCTTCGCATTCTTCTTAAAGCCCATGGTGCTTTCGTTCCATAAAACAGAAAAAAAAGTCGCAGTGCGGTATTGGGCTTTACTGAAATCCGGTCAAGACGTAAACGTTACACTCGAAAACTCTCAAAAACGACGAGGCACTCACCGAATGAAGTCGCAAACCATCGGCTCTGCCCATCCCACCCCTGCCACCAACTGTAACGGCTCGTTCACACTTGCAGATTCGCAGGCGAATCCGCGACGGAATATTTGACCGTGGGGGCAATATATCCAGAACCGATTTTCGCGCGTAGAAAACGTTTCCACGCCGTCGAAGCAAATCGGAACGCGTGGAGAAAATTGCGCTCGCGGGCATCACATCCCGGCCAAGTCGCCCGAGTTGTTGGAATGCCGCCGGAGTTGTTGGAGTTCCCAGGTTGTGCAACTGGCGCCGTCTCGCTGGTATCGTTGTGTCAGCAGAAATGCTGGTCGAGACCAAATTATTCAACACTGTTCTAAAAAAGGCACCTGAGCAACGAAAACAGCGCCCAAAAGGAAAGTATGTGGAATAAAATTGGTGTGAGTGACACGTACACACGTTACCTTCGTTTGCTCGTTATTTTAATATTGCCTACTCGTACCACCGAGAGTATTGGGCATTTTTCCGGCACTGCGGGTTAGCGCTAACTGCAAGAGGAAGTGTGCGAGAGAATTTCTTTGAACACCACTCGAGGCAGGAGCAGCCATCTCCGATATCCGCGAGAGACCGGAGCCGAGCAAACGCGACGGGGGGCAACAAGTGTGAATGGCGCCGTCTATTCACGCCCATTAAATTCTGTCTTCTACAGAGCAATTTTCGCATGTGTAAACGCGGCCTAACGTTCCGCCGTCCTCGCCAAAATTAACAGACCATTCGTCGCAACAGGCGACTTTATTCCGGTGACATGTTTCAACGAAAAGCGCCTCAGGCCGGTCCGTCGGCCCTAATCTAGCCGCGGCGTGTAATCGGGCATGAGCACTGTCCTTATACCGCTGCGATAAGATACGTTACACCATCATGTTCCTAAATAAAGGCCGTCAGAGTTGGAAGTCTGAGTGTGCTCTTATTTCTGTCGATGCGAGCTGAATTAATTCTACTGAATAGGTCATAGGGAGCATTTGGTCAAACGAGGTATGGCGATCACATCGACGCTTTTGTTTGCTCACGTCGCCAATAATACTTTGTTTATATTTATCATGTACGAGAGCACGAGGTTGCTGCTTAGAGATGTTCTTCTGGAGAATCAGAGCTAGCGCTAGAAAAGTATATCCCAAAGACAGAAGCGTGGACTAGCCCAGGCCTGTAGCTTTGATTACAGACTCAGTTTAAGGGTGAACATAGTATATTAAGGCCCGTTCACACTCTTGCGACCTCTTAAACCTGGGTTCCTTAAAACTTCTTAAACCAGAGGTCACACTGGCGCCATCTATTGGGTAGCAGGGTAAACTCGGCGGTCCAGCATATGTTTTTATTTCTCTCGCGCATTATCCTTTCTTTCTTTGCTCGAAAAACTTTTGTCAATGTTATAAACGAGCCTTTTTATGGGTATTACGCACATTTGACCTCGGAAATCCCGCAAAACATTCGCTCTTGTGAAATGCAGTTCCAGGGTCACCGCATAGATGGCGCCATAATGCCAGTGTGTTCCCTCGTTCTAAAAAAATGTAAGAAGTTTGAAGAGATCTCGTCTCTCTCAGTCGTACTCGGTCGCAAGAGTGTGAACGGACCTTTAAAGACAATGGCTGTAGTCGACACCACTCTGTGTCCGCGCATGTGCATTACCATGACAGTAGACAAACATGCACGCCGTATGGCTAGACGTCGGAAGGCACTTTGCGGGACCGAAGAACGTGAATTTCAGTTACTACGCGCTGAGGAGGCTTGTCGTAGGCGAAGTAAGAATGATGCAAGGGAGCGAAGTCGAGGGCGGAAGTGAAAATGGCGTGAAAATCCTGAGCATCGATCTCAGGAGTCGGCGCAAAAAAAGAAAAAAAAAAAAGAAAAACCACGAAGTCGCAATAATATCGAATTCCGCCAGCGTCCAGCTGCTGTCGCTGTGACAAACGTGACGTGGTAGCATAACTGCTGTAGGATTTTCCTCCGATTAGGGTGGGCTGCTAAATATTTCATCAACAATACTGACTGATTAGTTTATGTTATTTCAGGTCATGAACCATATTATTTGAATCGCGCTTATAGAAGCATCTCACGCCAAGCAACAAAAAAGTGAGCAGGACTCAGTTTTTGCTACCCATCATCGTGATTAATAGGACTCCGTAGAACACTTCAGCTGTTTATTGCATAGTTATGGGGTGCCTGGGCAAAATGTTATCCGTGTTTTTCTCACAACAAAAATAAAACAAGCTTTATTGAGATCTCAGCCTCCTCCTAAACGCAGTGTTAGCGGTCGATGCCAGATGAAAAAGTATTTAAAATGTGCTGTTTTCTAGTGCGAAAGGTACAGGCTAATTTTGATATTTTTCGATAACAACATGACGGCCCAACAAACTCATAAATGCCTGAAGATTAACTGCATCTCCTTTTGGGAACTTGATCAGTTGTGTCTTAACAAAATTTTCCAAACATCGCTTGTTAATTTTAAATCAGATAACGGCAAGTTCTGAAAGTTTGACATCTGGTCCGGAAGGCTAGCGCCACTGTAAAACGGAGACAAAGCTTCATTATTCGTAGATTTTTTTTTTTGCGCTGCTGACGAACATGGTTAGCTTTCTTTCAGACAGCGTGTAGCTGAACTTGGGCGGGAAGTATACGGAGGAAATTATAAACCAGATGATACTTCCACCGAATTGGCGATGAAAACTTTGCGATTTCCAGCGCTACGCGCACCGCTCTTTAGCCGCTTGGTGTGGATGTATTATGTAAATAGTGTGTCTAGCCTTAAGGGAGGTTCCCACTGCTTCATCTGGATCACGTGATTTATGGTCCGGGTTCGCAGTTCACAAGGCAAAGCGGTGGCAGAGGCGTCAAGTGTTTCCCAGATTTTCATCGCCTCTCCACTTCTAGCCTCTTCACCACTCAAAAACGCACCATGCACATGTGCACCAGGCGCTCATCCACAGAAGTGGTTTGAGTTGCTTCCTTTTTTCAAATTTAGGCATCCTTTACGTAGCACATTACAGTGACGCCACCATCGGTGTCTGCTTGCAGACACTTTTTCGGTTTAAGACACTCTAAAAATGTCGTAGAGACAAGAGACTTTTAGCGTCGCATATTCCGCATATTTCCCACTCACTCTCACTCCAGAACGCTTCAAGACTATTTTTATAATGTGCTAGGACGGAAGGTGTGATGACTGTAAGTTTTACTAGGTTCCTCGATTCAGCCTACAGAGCCCGAGGGCACTCTGTGAGCCAATACGAGAGCCCCTTGAACTCCTACTGAGTGCTGCTTCGCTGACTGGAGCCGCAGGCACTTCCCACGTGCCGAACGTACCTTTGTCGTGACGAAAGAAACATGAATTGGTGCATGCGGGTGAAAGTGTTCGCTCTAGAATAAAAGCAAGAGATTCGCATCGGAGATTTCCGTTGTGGAGCTGCATGCTGTTGCATAACAAATTACACTGGTATCCGTAGAATGGCTTGCGGCACCACCCTCGCCAAATGAACACTGTGAGTGACCTTCGTTCTAGTGTGGCCGAATCGTGGGAAATTTCCAACCTTGTGTGGAAAGTCTTACGCCAAGGGGAAAAAATGAACTTAATTTAAACGCTTATAAATAGTGAATTTATATATATATATATATATATATATATATATATATATATATATATATTATTACTTTAGACGCGTTCGAGTTTAGTTCTCCGTTGTCCACTGGAGCTGTGAGAAATGTCCCACGGTTCGGCAACACTGCTTCGTTCACCCACTCTAAACAACAATAATACATTCACATGATAATTAGTGGCAACACACACGGCCTCTCTTACTGATTCTTTCTAATTACAGATTGCTTATACTTCAGTAGTAGTGGCAGCATTGGAGATTTATTCGAATTTCAAAACCGCCCAGCTGTATACTCTAACAACCTGCTACACTATTCAGTTACTTGATTATGTAAAAATTTGAATTTTCGAATATCCTAGTACATTCTGCTGTTCAGGAATGGAGATTCTTCAGCCGAAATAAGGGTTTGCCACTGCAATTTTCTTTCTGGGAATTCACATCTACCGCCTGGTCGTTATGAAAATTAAAAGGCATGTTCAAAGGTCATCCTAAGCCTCGAACACGAGTGCTCCTTTTTGATCTAAGGTTGTCACAAGAGAGAGAGAGGTAGAGTACTCGCTTTTTTGGCTTCCAATTAGATTCTACGTCACAGCGTATTGTAAAATGAGCGTTGTCAACAAAAAAATGTATGTTCATTCGGGTTTTCAAGTTTCAGCATTATTTTAGTGAGATCTAAGCAAAATAATGCTCGCCGGTACACGGTTGGTGGTCGACGTCTAATCGCTGTGAATTTTCTTCTTTCAGAAGTTATTTTTTTCTCCGGTGACGGTCGGTTCATGTAGGACAGCAAAACGACTACGCATTTGGTACGAAAACATGGTTTGTCAGATGATTTCCCCCATGCGAAATAGGTAAAGTTCCAACTCGACCTTGTGTTTGATGACATTATCCGTCAGACAAAGGTGAACAATTTTCCGGTTCAGTTAGCAGACGACGGTGTGAACTTTTAACACAACAGCGTTAAGGAGGTGGCGTCGCAGAAAAGCCGGCGCCGGTGGCGTGACGGGAAAATTCTGATTGGTCAATAAGGTCATGACGTCAGTGACACATGACCTCGCGCGGAAATATAAAACAACCCACAACGCTCGAGTGTAACGTGATGTCATGCGAGGAATGAAATTAATTAAAATATAGCACGTCATGCAAATTAAAGGTAGCAGTATGTCTGAAATTATGACTTTATAAAGTAATTAATTTGCCTTAAAGGAAACATTTAAAGAATTTTAGGCGGGATTCGAATCCACAACCCTTCGGCCAAAAGCGAGAGACCGCACTGACCAGGTCACGTAAAACACGCTTTTTTTTTCTTCTCACGTAAGGCACGCTCACGGCTTGGGAACGAGTGGGACTTTATATGTTTCTATGTTTCGCTTGCCCAAGGTTCTTCTTGAACTCCTTGCCACACGGCAATCAAAGCCCGGATCTCGCGGTGACTTGCGTTCGAATCTGTTTGCAGACTGTCTCTTGTATGAAGTATAAGCAGAGTGACCCCGGGCTTCCGAAGCCGGCATACCTGCCCCTGGTTGGTCAATGTATAATAAAACCACATATAATTGTAGTCTTGAATAAGTCGGTTGTTCATTCATCTTTGCCTTATCAGGTCAATGAACATTGAATGATAAAAGTGTTATCATCATCATCATCATCCTAATGCCTTTATTTGTGCCAATCAACAACCAACAAAGGTCTGCAATGTGGCACAGTGAAAAAAAAAATTGCACAGCTGTAAAGCATGCTCAACTGATAAAACTAGCATGCAACAAAACACGACAGTACATTTTTAGTGACGGAAAATAATCTCATCTAATTGTCTACTGAGATTTACATAGATATTAAAGATATCAAAATGTTCATGCCCAAGATTGTTCACACTTGTCTGCATTCTTGTTGTTGGTGATATCATGTGGTGATTGTGGGGATAAAAAGTGAAAGCTCTCCTATTTGAGCGAGTCGGTACGTTCAAATTCACTGTGAACAAAAGTGTTGAGTCAATGTCCCCGTGAACTATTTTATACAAGAAGGCTACATCGCGCGATAATCTTCTGAGGGATAGACACTGTAGGCCAAATTAGTCGAGCAGGAGTTCCTAGTTGTAAAAATGCCTTCGGCCAAGGCATTTGTCATAAATTATGCGCACAAGGCGTCTCTGAACTGACTATTTTAGCTGCATCACGTAGCGTCAGTGAATTCCACACCACAGAGCCAAAGTCTAGTCTCGATCTGATAATAGAACAAAATAAATGAAGGAAACAAGCATAGTTCGCAAACTTTCTAGTTAATCGAGTAATCATTCCAAGTAATCTAAATGCAGAACAGGCAATATGGGCGACATGGCAGCCAAACGATAGAGTAGTGTCAAAGTACACTCCGAGATCACGAAGCGATGATACTCTTTTAATGCACTTGTCATCAATTGAGCATGAATACTGTATAATTTCACGTTTTTTACTGAAAGACATGACCTTAGTTTTTTCTGGATTAATGATTAAACAATTTTCCCGACACCAGTTTAAAATATGCGATGTGTCACTCTGAAGAAGGTCACAGTCGTCGATCAAACTAATACTCAAAAAGAGCTTGATGTCGTCTGCGAATAACAGCACGTTTGAGTTTACTTCGCAAGTTGATATCTCATTGACAAAGATTAAAAACAAAAGTGGACCCAAATTGGAGCCCTGTGGTACCCCGGATGACGGATAAAAAGGATCAGAGAAGTTATTTAAAATGCGTACGACACAACGACGACCAGTCAGGTAGCTTTCAAGCCATAATAAAAGCACAGGAGAAACACCATTACGCGACAATTTGTGCAGCAGCAAAGCGTGGTTCACCTTATCAAAGGCTTTAGAAAGGTCGAAATATACAACGTCAACTTGACCGCGATTACAAACAAAAGGTACTGAATAATCAAGGAACGTACAGAGGTTTGTCTCGACTGAGCGCCCCTTGATAAAACCGTGCTGAAAAGAACTGATACGTCGCTTGAAATAAAAAGATAGACGGGTATGCATCACTATCTCAAATACCTTTGAAAAAGAACATAGCAATGGTACAGGGCGATAGTTCCCAACTTGCAAAGTATCCCCCGTCTTATGAATAGGAACAAAAATAGACTCTTTCCACACAGATGGAAATATACCCTTACTCAATGAAATATTAAATATATGCCCTAAGATAGGTGCGAAAAGATTCGAGCAACCTTTAACAATAAAGTTAGGCACATAATCTGTACCAGATGTTAGTTTCGGCTTCAGATTCCCAATAGCCGCCAAGATCTCGCTAACAGTGACTTTGTCTACTGCACAAACATCCGAGTAGACAGGATCGTCAAGAAATGCACTATCTTTAGGAACATCAGAGGAAAAACAACCACTGAAATGACTTGCAAAAAAGTTGGCAATATCCTTCGGGTTAGAAAGATAGTCAGAATTTCTTCTTAGACAGATACCGTGTCTACTACCTTTTGTATGTTGTCTAGCAAATTTCCAAAACTTATCTGGTGTGTGGAAAAGACTATTTTCTACTGCGTTTAAATGAACACACTCTTCATGAATAAATAACGTTTTAACAAGAGACCTAAAAATGCTGAACTTAGCATACCACATTTGCGATCCATTTCTTTTGTACAATTTGTGACAATGCGATTTGTTTTTAATGTAATAGATTAGATCTTTAGAATACCACGAAGGATACTTTCTAGGTTTCGATGATCGTTTTGGAATAAATTTTTTCCATTCCATTTCTCACTACCGTCGTAAACGACTTCGCCGCTGAGTCGACTGAATCGTCCTTTAAAATGGAGGACCAGTCGTAATTTTCAAAAAACCTATAAAGACCAAAATAACCGCCTGTGTTGAAAGAGTAATACGTCTGCTTTGGGCGAGCTGCAGATTTCGACGAATTATGGAAAGCAACAATAAAGGGTGGGTGAAAAGCGTCAACCTTAACAAGTGAAACATCGGCAAGAGTTAAGCCGATGATCGGCACATTTGAAAGAAAAAGATCAAGGACGTTCCCAGCGCTGTTATCAAACCCGTTTAATAGACTAAGGCCATTAAAATGTAAAAATTCAGTAGATGAGACGATTTGCTAGCTGTTATGCTATTTTGACTAGTAACAAATCCTGAATGCCAGTTGGCACCAGGTAGGTTAAAATCACCATAAATGTGCACCCTGAACTTTGAAAAGTCAATTTCTTTTTCCAATGTATCAAAGTGTTCATTAAAAATACGATTATCCGATAGGGGAGGGAAATAATAATTCCCAATAAGGAAGTTACAACCATCATTCGAAAGCAATTCTATCCAAACGCATTCTGGGTAGGTTTCAAGGTCACGATCTGCAATGCGAGGTAACTGACTGATTTACGGCGATTAATACATCGCCTCCGAATTTCTGGCGAGTTAAAGCATAGTCACGGTCACGACGGTGAACAATATAAGAAGGCGGAAAATAGTCTGCACTTGAAATTTCCTCGTTGAGCCATGTTTCAGTCAGACAAATGATATTAAAATTGGAAGAGACTACATTTGGCACAAATGTGTCCGATTTGGTTCGTAATCCACGAGTGTTTTGATAGTACGCATTAAATGTCTCCATCATTCATCTTGGCATGATTGTTTTCAGATGAGCTCGTACGCGAAACGTCCAACCTTCCAAAGAACGGGTGAAAAATACAACCTTCGGGCCACACTTCCGGACTGTTAATCACTTCGAATGAGTCCTGATGCACCTCGACATGAAAAGAAGAGTACGTCTCATACTTGGTCTTCATTTTAGAGCAGCAAATCGGATTTCCCTTCAACAAAGGCTCGACGAGTAAAAGAACGTGAGAAGCTGTCGTGTCTGGAGCCAGACGCGAAACAAACAATGCTGCTTTCCGAGGGTGGGAAATGACGCCCACTTTCGAAGCCTTTCCAGTCCCAACCGTTGGTTTGGTTCTTCGGCGTCTGTTCACGATCGTGAAGCCATCGGGCACTTCTGTCGTACTCAGGTGCTCACCTTGGCCTTGATTCTCCCGTTGACCAGCAGCCTGCGCCGAGTCCCGTCCGTCCGAGTTGATTTGATGTGCGTCAGCTGCCGGAAGAACGCCCCTCGGCGCCGCCGCGGATGAACTCAAGGATTTCCTCGGCAACACGGCCGCGTTGGATACCACCGTGACGGATGAGTACTGAGCCCTTCGTGATACCGGTGTGTAAGTCGCTCCAGAAGTTTTCGTTTGACGTCGAAAACCTCAGAACGGAGATCTTTGTTTTCTTCTCTGAGGCACTTCACTTCTGCTGTCAACACTTCCATTTTGATGGCGATGGTATTCATGCAGCGTTCAAAAACTCGCTGGATGGAGCCTTCCCCGGTGATGCCGGTCTTGGTAGCAGAGACGACCTCTTCGGGGTCCTCAGAAAATGTGTCTGAGTCATACCCATCCTTCGAGCTTGTGCGATGACGACGAGTGCAATTATTTCAATTGAAAGCACTTTTGCCTGACTGCATAAGCACTTCGTATTCGCCAGGACCAACATTAACGCAGTCGCAATGAAATCTACGTTTGCAACCGCCTGCACAAGCAAGGAAGTTCTGCTTATCGCAAATGCGAGCGGAGCAGCTACCGCACACGTCCCGCAGCTTCGGCGGCATGGCGTCACTTCACGTCACGTTATGCATGCGCAAACTGATTAGAAGAAACTCGGAGACAACACGTGTAGACCGCTCGGCTATTTGTGTGTAAATCACTGCGAATTTTGGTTTCATTATGGTGGCGTTACAAAAAAAAAAAATTAAATTCTCTCCTCGCGGGTGGCATGGTATGTTTCTCTACCTAACCGTGTGGCGCGGAACAAAAAACAAAGCTCTTTTTAAGCTTCTCGTGCCCCAAAAAAAAAAGTTTCTAAATTTTTGTAGCAAGGTGATAAGAACGTTTTTCAGGTGTCTAACTCTCTAGTGAGGAAAGCAGGGCGATCCAGTCGAACCCACAAAATGCTGCTTTCGATCACAGCTCCTCACAGAAATGTAACTACGCACGAAAGTTCCTACATGTACATCGAGCTCGTTTGTCCCGATAAAACTGGTGACGTGATTGCCACCAGACTACAGTTTGTCACTTCGCTATTATATGCTATTTTTTATGTGAGAAAAGGTCAAATTCTTAAAATTGGTTTAATGACTCGTGCTAATGTGTATGTTCCCCCTAGAGCAAAGTGGACGAGATAAACACAGGGCCAACTTTCAAGAACCGGATCCCATGCTGATATTACGTCTTGCGCGCATTACTAAAAAGAAGTAATTGATTACAAATAATATTACTGTGGTTCAAGAATATTCAATTATATTACTTGATTACTTCAGAGGAAACGTCATTGACCCTTACACACAAAAAGCAAGCTTTAGTTTTCCGATTACTTTAGGTTTTCAATGCGGCATGTCTTTCTGCCGGGTTGAAAGCGGGGCTTCCGTGCTGTCCACTATTGGATTATAATCACCAGATTACATACTATTCGCTTCTTAGTCCATCACTTTCTGTAGATCGTCCGACTGACGGAGACTTAATTTGTTCTAGACTTCCTTGGTAGGTAGGTTGGGGAAACTGCGGGCGCCATTGAGAAGGCAAGCGAGAGAGTAACTGCTCACGCAATTGCATTACTTTCAGGAGTAAGCAAGTTGCTCCTAAAAGTAATTGGTTATAGATGACTTGATTACTTGTAGTAAGAACATTTATCTCATGGAGGTGCGCGTTCTTTTCTTCTAC
This sequence comes from Ixodes persulcatus, assembly GCA_013358835.2. Lineage (NCBI taxonomy): Eukaryota > Metazoa > Arthropoda > Arachnida > Ixodida > Ixodidae > Ixodes > Ixodes persulcatus. The sequence goes on along the minus strand of JABSTQ010009634.1, from coordinate 270,951 downwards.
ATTGTTGGTTATACATGAGTGCATGCATTCTTCGAACCTCATTTTAATTATCCATTTAGACTGTATGATTGGAATGAGACTACAATTACCTGGCAGGCCTACACGTTATTCTATGAACGTCTTTCCTAGGTACCCCGTTCTTACGACGTTAAAATAATAACAAAATTTGCAAAACGTCGTTGACTTTCCCCGACCAGTGTGCTCACCGTTCTCGCTACTTGGCACGCAGCAGCAAGAGGAAAGCTGGACTTCACTTCAGCTCCTATATTTACTAACGAAACCTCCAGAGTCGTAAAAAGCGCCGTTTTTAAAACTCTCGGAAATTTTTAGGAGGCAGCTATGACCTACATTTATTTTGTGCACGTTAGAATAAATCGTTGCACAAAGCACCCGTCAAGGAGATTGCGTGCATAACGCTGACAGTTCTTGCCCCGAAAGGCATCGTAAAATGTCAACCACGGTTTCTCAGTCACAACTCTGGTAAAAGTTCTGAGGCACCGAAGGAAAGTAAATTGAAACCAATTATATGTTTTTATACGAGTGCTTTCTATCGGTTTCTAAAGTTTATAATTCGTTCCAAACTTTTCGGGACGCCGCTTTGTATAATAAAGAGAATAACACTTAGACCTGGTTTTCGCTATTCTAGGAATACTATCGTTTGTTCTTAATATTTTGTTTCTTATTGTTGACAGACGAAAGTTTTATTCACTGTCAGCCGCAAAAAAAAAAAAAAAACTCCTTGTACTGAGCAATCCACGGGCTATGTATAGCTGCCTCTGAAAAATCATGTCTGGTACTTTAAAACGCAAACCAAACGGAGTGTTTCGAGGTATATTTTACCTTCAAATTGTTTTGAAAGAAATGAGATATACCTTGAATATTTTGCTTTGTTTATTGTTGCTTTCAGCTTTTTTCAAGTGAAGGAAAATCACGGGGGCAATGGACAGTGAACTGTTTGAAAAAAAATATAAACGTATGTCATAAATATATAAAAGTAACGAAGAACATTGTGGCTACATATGCGAGCACGAACATGTTTCAGTAATGTAACGGTTATCACCAATGGCCTAGTTAGCTCTTAAGAAAATGACATTGAAAATAAAGGAACGTTTCCTTTTTAATACTGCTGCCGGTTACGGCGGTGGACGTCAGGTACTCAAGTAAAGCGCCAATTGGTCAAATATTGAAATGAAAGTAACTAATCCACTTTTTAAATATTGCCTTTTAGGGCAATTTTAAATAATACTCACAGTTTTTGCCCGGCACCCTAAATATTCTGTAGTATTTATTAGAAGTCAGAAACTTTAATATTCAGCCCTATTAAATGAGACGATATCTCGAGTTCCCTATATCGGAACTGACAGAGAAAAAAAAAACGCCGAAACCTGCGCGTCCATAGACATGTCAGCATGGGACGAATTATGTCTACAAATACGTGGCGCCGAAATCACGTGACGCTGGCCAGATGGCTAGGGATGTCCGTAGCTATCGATGGGGAAGACTTTTTTCCTAATTCGTAGACTGAATAAAGCAAGCATGCGCATCACTTATGCTCGGTGCGTCGCAGAAATTACGGTCGAGTAAATTCTACACATTTTCAACTCAAGTCGATGTGTCTTTTTTTCGTTTCTTTTTTTTTAGCTGAACACAATGATAACAACTTAGATTTCGCAGCTAACACTATTTTGGTAGAATACTGGGATGAGGGAATGCAAACGGGCTATTTACGGTTGAGAATATTTCTTCACCATTCAAGATTTAAAACACACTCCTGTTTGCAATATAAGGCTCTCCAACATAAACTTAAAGCAATTATTCTTATGAATTTAAAGTAAGCCCAAGCTATTCGTATAAAGGGCTGGTTTATGGACGGGTTGTGTTTTCCTGAATGGCATTTTCTCTCAATCGGCTATTACATTTCAATGACGTCTTGTGTAACATTTCTCCAATTTACGCAGTTTTTTCACCTCATTAGAACTTGTGAGCAAGTCGCTTCTTCAGTTTAATTGCAACATTCCTGCTGCCTCGAATATTTTCCGATAATATATTTGCGGTTTTGTTGCTAAAATAGCTTCTTTGATCAAAACAATGCATATGACACGCACAATTAAAAAACAAACACCATTCAAAAAACAAAAACTTACATAATTCCTTTTTTAGGCGAATGGCTTCAGCCAATGCCCCCTACAAGCTACAACACTTGCTTTAGCTAATTTTTAATTCCAACAAAAAAACTCTTCCAAGATGCAGTTCAAAAGAATCTCACGACTAACAAGGATAAACTGAAAAAGACTTCTCTTCCGTATACGCTCGGTGATCCGAGTGGTCCACCAAAATTTCGTCAGCTGCGAATTAGAAACTATAATCTTCGCACCCGGCTCAAAAATAACGCGCACCAACTAAAAACATTTCGAAAAATACTTCCTACATAATTCCGCGACGCAGCGAGTGTATGGGAGGCGTATGCACGAACTGGTATCCCCACGTGTACGAAGGGAGATTAGCCGAGTTTACTGGAAATGTAACTTAACCCAGCTCCTGAATAAGTACGACACCATCTAAATACAGTAAGCAGCTCCCCTAAAACAACACCTTAGTGCGTTTCAAGGAAACCGATAACCCATCATATCAACATAGTTCCGGGCGTTTATTGGGCTAGCAAATGAGAAAGGGGTGTGTGGTAATAACATTCGCGCTATGTATCTTTGACGTAGTTGATAAGCTGTCAAGCAGGCCACGACAGCTGGCCCAACGCTTGGTCTATCTATGGCTCTAGTGACGTCTCGCTACCAACGCTCCCTCTAATTCTCCTTGCTCTAGAAATGGCCCTAGAGCTGTATGTTCAACTTCTGATTAAAAAGAAAATTTTGGGCACAAAAGTGGACACGAGAGCGGTGTGAACGTTTGGCTAAGACTCTTCTTCAATCCGTGAGTACAAGAAGTCAGCCGAACGCTGGCGTCACATTCGTGCTCGGTTCGTGCCCTGTATTTGCTTATTTAGGTGATGCAGATAATTACGCTCCCCCTGTCATGGGACGCAGCTGACCTCCGCAGCGAGCTTTGACCCGCTGCGTAGGCCGTTGTCGATTCCCTATGGGATTTCCCTTCCTTATTTGCGTTTGGTTTTGCTATCTCAGCCTGCTTACGACTTAAATTTGTCAAGGAATAGCGGCGCTGAATTTAGGTTTCTGGATGGTAACAACAACGCCGGTATGTTGACCACGGAAAACGCATCTCTTATTAAAACAGCAATATAGGGTCTAATATTTCAGAACGGATAATTAGTGTAGATTAGAAAACTGATTTGCTAAATATAACCGTTAAATCGTGACCTGACATCCACCGCGGTTGATAACGTTATTCCAAAGGCCTCATTTATTTGTTTCAATCACACTTTTTTTTTAACAAATCATGCATATTTTGTTGCAACACAGCTACATTCAATTCGCAACTATTGATTAAAAATTCAGAGCAAGTAACTGATACTCACAGCTATTCGTTTACCTAAATGAACAGATTATTAAGAATTGTATATTCATGTAACCATAAATAAAACTACATACCGACAATGGAAATAGGGCACTCATGAGTGACTCGACCGAAACTGTACCGATTGCAAAATGAAAGATACGTGAAAGTAATGCTCTAGAGTCACTGAGTGCTGGCGAAATGAAAGCGCGACTTCTTATTTTCACGTTTTTTTGTGTTATTTGTTATTCGGTTTTGTTACCGGCTAATGTCAATCTCATTTGCTGCAAGGGGACAAAGATCCGCTACCAAAAACAGTTTTTGTTTGCGCTTATTGTGATTTATAATGTTCAGAATGTTTTTCTAATGTAGCTCAGTCATTCTTATTTCCAATGGCGTCTTTTATTTCATGCCAAAACCTGCTCGAAGTCAGATTTTACATGTTATAATTCTTCCCGAAAGGTCCATCACTTTTTCGCCCGCAGATTATGAACACTGTACTTAATTGCGTGGTTTCATGTAAAGTGTAGGCCTTAAAATAAATAAAACAATCAAATGAATAAATGATTGGAGTTTTATGGCGCGAGAGCTACCAGGGCCAATATGCGCCGCGTGCATAAACTTTTGTAGAAACAAGTATTGAAGAAATAGAGCTATAGTAGTTGATGATCTAATCAGACTTTGAACATATGTCGTGTAAAATATTAATATGAGTTCTCGGTAGAAATGAAAGTTATGATGTCTATGGATTTTAAGATCAAACTGACCATAATCTGCCACACTTTAAGTATCTACAATGGGAGCGGCATATTTTAAGAATAAAAGTTACAACCGGTGTATATAGCCAGTCACCTTAAAAAGTTCTAAGACACGCCGAAAGTCCACTACAGATTGAATAACAAGATGGAATGCACAGCGAACCGGAGCATGATATCTAAAAAGATCTGGAAAACATGCCCGTCGCTCTTGATGCAGGGTGCCTGCAGTGCCACAAAATATGTAATGCAGTCATATCTTTGTCGCACTGTTCTCACTGTGGAGCAACTTCACCACAGACAAATACAGATATGTCAAGCGCGAGTGATCAATCCTCAATCGGAACATCAAAACTTCAAGCAAACGATTCCTGTGAGGAGAGCTCTCCCACACACCCCAAACAAGGTTTGATAACGTGTAGTTTATTGTCAATTTCCCTATCACATTCTGACTGCCATATCATATTAATTGCTCTTTTGAAAGCTGGCTTAAAATGTTAATGTTGTAGTCTAAGGGATATTTTATTGTTATCCTTGATAGAGGCGGCTATTTTATCTGTCCTTTCATTATCGATAATTCCTACATGGCTTGGTACCTAGCAAAATTTAATATAAATTCCAAGTAGGAGAGCACGCTACATCTTTAAACGTACATGTCGTGTAAGTCGCTTCTTTAAGTCGCTAAGAGATTAAACCGAGACGAGGGTATTCTAATAGTCAACAAACAAAAAAGCTTTCATCAAATTATTCTCTAAAATATGTTCATGGGCCATCATTATACCATAAAGCTCAGCAGTAAAAATACATGCAATGCCATCGATACGTCTTGCTTTTTTATACTGTGGTGAAAACAAAAGTGCAGAGCCTACGTAGAATGAGGCTTTGACACCATGAAATAAAAATGTACGTAATATTGATATTTCTTTAGCAACTCTAAAAACGCCTGCTGAACTACAAATATTCGTTTCTTTCTTATGAAATCTTGATAGTGACCAGTCACATTTGAAGTTTAGTGCACACCAGGAAGGAATGCTTGCGGCCCTTGAAATCTTGTTATCCTGAGGGACTGTAAGCTGTAGAGAAGTTGAAATACTTTGAAGCTGAAAGATTACTGGTCGCACAATACTCGGCTTGTTTTCAAAAAACGTCATAGGAAACAAGAGGTTTTTACACAACTAAAGGGGGCCCGGGATGTGCAGGGTCAGATTTACTTACCTTTCTAGTCATAACTCAGGCTAATATTTTGCCTCTTCCTCCTTAAAGAAATTTGATGGGTATCTGCATGCAAGCTCATTACAGGCGTAGTTCGAAAAGCTCCTGTAGCAAGCCAAAGGCCAAGATGATGCACAGGATCTAACATTTTCAAGACAGATTCGAGTTTTATTCCGTACACAATGGCACAATAATCAAGACGGGAATGAAACAGGGCATTGTACATTCGGATGAGAGAGCATCTGTCAGACTCCCAAGACATCTAGTAAAGTACTTTGAGGACATTAGATAATTGCAGGCATTTCTGACGTGAGACAGAAAGGTAAGTTTCTTTTAAAAAACAACCCCTAAAAATATGTGCTCTTGTTTTACAGGTACAGAAGTACTATTGAGTTGTAAACTGGGCTCAAGTGACAGACCACGAAGCAGTAAAAATGGAACGCACAATGTCTTTTCAGGATAAAATTTAAACCCATTTTATCGGCCCATTTACTTATTTTATTTATCGAGACCTGCAGTTGGCGCCCTCAACTTCAAAGGTTGCATGAAGAAAAGAAAATCTGCGCATCGTCTGCATGTAACGAATAGGAGACAGATGGTGGCATCCCTCCTGCCAGGCAGTTTATCTTCACTGCAAACAGAGTAACCCTCAACGCACACCCTTGGAGTACCACATTTTCTTGAAAAAAAAAGAGCATCAGATGAGAACCTATAAAATGGGAGCAAGATCGAGTGCCTGTTGCACAGCCCACCTCAAAGCCTAAAAGGGGTAGGTAATGTGCCATAGGAGGAATGGCTTGTCTGACAAAATTACTCCACCAGTGCTACCCGGGCACTATACCCAAGTGTGGTTACAGGGATAGGTCCTGTTTCCAATCAAGGTTTGCCCATGCCGCCTAGGAAAGTAAAACAAAATTGAAGAAATAGAGTGTAGAAGAAAATGGAAGGAGGTGTAAGAAAAAGCGAAAGAAGGAAGAAGGCAGAAAAGGAGACTGACTGAATCATCCTCGTTGGGCGAAGCCAGGACACCCGTCTACGAGAAGCAGGGGCCAAAGCGGTATATTGCCACGCCCGAGGGGCCCCGAAAGGTCCAATCGTACCCCTGGCTCAGCTCAACCACCAGGGTCCCCTTTTCCCCGGACACTGGTTAAGCCACACACAGCCAGGTGTGGGCGGTCGAACTCACATGGCTCGGGGTTCGAAGTGACCCCGTTAACCAAGCACCTACTAAAGCAGGGGACCTCTCCATATGGGTATGGCTGCCCACGTGGCTGGGGTCCGTGCTGACGCCACTCACCAAGCACCTAACATCTAAGGTGTAGGCGTAACCTGCGGGGACAACAATCAAAAATGACTTCTTTCCAAAAGCCGCTGTCTGGTAACATGCATGTTTAAACTCGATGCAAGATCGGACACGAAAGCAGTATCCAAAAAACAAATGTATTCAACAAATATACATGATGGGGAAAACAGCTAAAAAATCACGGACTATGAAGAGAAAAAAACACGAAAGGACAATGCTGTACTCACAACTGAAGAATCTTAATAAAGGAAACAACGACAGAAAAAAAGGAAGACACGGTATCTTAAAAGATTGAACAAAAACTAAGGACCACTCTTGCCAACCGTGAAGCGTGTCAATAAACTACCCGTTCACTACGTGATTCATTTTTTGCCGCAGGAAGGAAATCTCTTTGGCTGACAGCGTCAATGACGGTTCACTAACACATGAATGACCATGACACAAAATGTGGAAGGCCTCAATGATCTCTCTCGTCACCCTATCCTTGTGCGCGCCCAGAACGGTGACTCTGCCATAGTAAATCCTTTTTACTTTTTGTGTCAGTTCTCCTCGGCTCAGCCGCTAGTACTAAAGCCTCTGGATTGGTGTCCAGCCCCCGGTGAGTAACTAATGAGGCTGCTTCATGCCAAACGAACAAATGTTATGTTCCATGCGCCAGCGGAGGACTACCTTTTCTTCTTTTTTTTTTTGTAAGGGCACTAGGTCACCTCGGTTCCAACCTGTCGACCGGAGACCCCTAGTCTATCGTCTTGCCTCGGGGCAACGGAAGCGGCTATCAAAAAGGCCGGGACTGCTTCTGGTCAGCCCTGGGAACAGCAACCCAGCACGAGCCTCGAGGAGTAGAGTACCAGAGGGACGTTTATTGAGGCACCCTATCGAGGAGAAGTTCAGACGCCACCTCCGATTTCTTTTGTAGTCACTGCAGCAACACATCGACACTAACCATTTTGCACTAGTGGTGAGACTTGAAAGCACGGAGCCACTATTTCGCACGCAGACGAAAACCGTGACAACCAAAGAAGCTGTCTCATCTTTATTTCCAGTTTCTCATACATTACTCCTTTGACAGCGAACGAGAAGCAACCGATTAAAACGGGAACGAAAACTACTTACGTTCAATTTTCTAACCGCAAGCAGCCATGAATTTGTCACGTAGTAACTGACGAGCTGTCGGACACACAACCAATAAGTAGACGCATGTTTCGGCGAACCACTTTGCCTCAGACTCGCCGAACACACACAGAGATAAACGAAGAAGCACGCAGCGAGCCGTGGACAAGCAGTCTACATACGTTATATTTGTAATCAAAACTGACACACTCCTGAATGCGTAGTAGCTGTCGAGCTGTCGTCGGACGTGCAACCAGTTTCGTTGAAGCACGTTCTGGTAAACCACCGTGCCGCAAAACTCATCGCACTCATCGCACTGAACGCATAGGCTTTCGAATACCAAGGAGACCCTCTGTACGCATACTGAGGACCTTGAATGAAAAGAGTTGTGCTGCGAGTCGTGGATGGAGCGTATGAGTATTACAAGGCGGGAACTGGAGTAGCTCGGCGCTCGTCCACTCCGCTGGTTTGGCTACCGCAGTGCAATGCCGATGCGGCCATTGGCGGCGCTTTGGCGGCGGAGTTGCGAGCCCTCTTTAGGTGCCACACGCTTCATATAGGTATCTTTTAATCCACATTAACACAAATCTCCAATACATCTAATAAACAAAAAAAAACTCTCCTTGCTTAACTGACCTCCGAATTTCTGCTTGGGTCTAACCCTCTCATAGAAATCAAGGAGCACCCACTGTCTGAGTCCCGGTAGAGAGGCTCCTGATTATATTCAGCCTTCTGTTGCACATTATCTTGTCTTTGTCTACTTAGGAGCTGGTTCCCACTCCGGACCAAGCACGCCAGCTTAAGACGAACAGCCGGCAGCAGTCAAAAAGCGCTACATGAGAGGCTCCTCTCAGCAACAGACTCACAACGTCCTACTTCGGAGCTGTTCTGATTAGAGATTCGTGGACTGATGTTGGGGTTCGAGACCTCACTAAAGAGAAAGACGTGTCTCAAGTCAGGCCAGTCAAGTGAGTGCTCAACTTTTCTATCCAACATAACTCTCTTTTAGAAGGTACATTACCCAACTACTTTGGTATTCCTCAGAGGACAGTAGATTGGCTATGCGCGCATGCAAAAATTCTCACTTTGCATCAAAGCTTTTATTTGGCCCGTTCAGTAGAAGCTGCCTCGATTCCAAAGGAGCGTCTACCGTGCGTTTGAAACGGCAGACAGAGCTCTTGAACGGTGACTGTAGTTATCAGTGTCGGTGTTCAAATCTATCGAGCTGTGCCAAGGCCTGTAAAACACTACAACCGGCGGAGTGCAAAACCGACCAAGTTGTCAGTCAACAGAGCGAAGATTAACATTAACGGTCCCACAGCTTTAGACACCTGGGCCGGTGTGCTCGAAGCGCGGTTAGCACCTAACCGCAGCTAAAATTTAGCCAGAGTACCTAGGAGGGGGAATTTTAAGATCATGTGACCTACCGGGTAGGGACTCGGAGAGCAAAATATAACTACAGACGCTCAGTTTACAAAATGGCTGCGGTTGTTGGTCCTGAAGCGATAGACGTTTCAGTGCGCATTGTTTATTCGCAATGTCAATTCATGTTGTCATGGCAAGCCAAATGACCCGAAGAAACGGCGACAGAAGCTGACGGCAGCTTGCCGGATCTCCTACGTAATCGGTGTTTATGTTATAGCGGCTCTGCGAAGGCAATCTTCAGCGCTTTAGGCCATCGCTGTAGTAAAAAATAACATAAATTGTAAAACCTTCGTCACGCTTTAATGATCCACAATAAGGCGACGAAAGATCATGCGCAGGACTTCAGAAATATAAGTCACGTCTCAATAAAAATTCGGCCTTGTCATAGCTTCCCCCACTCCTTCCGCATCCGCGACGTGTCAAAAGTTTAAGCCTAACCGCAATTCGTCGACGAGAAAGTCACTCTTGCTCAAGTTTACCAAACCTGATACACCACTGCAGTAAATCGTTGCCGAACTTGTTTATATAAATTAGACGAGTCGCGGAACACATGCCCTCACTCGTCCCAACCACAGTCTGTACATCAATTCAGTCTGTTCGGTGTCTGGTTGCCTTTGACGTCTCGTATGGCGTTTGGCGTTTCATACAGCGTTCGGCGTTTGTGCATCTGCCATACTTTCATATCCTAATAGCTGAGAGGTCATCCTACGAGATGGTAGGATCATTTGGCAGTTCGTAAAAGAAGCAGTTGACTGCAGCTATCAAAGAGAGGATTAGCAGACTACAGTAAAACAAACACAAAAAAAGCTGTTGAATATTAATTTGTCTCCAAAACAGTCAGAACCCAGACCTGTGGTGTTTTGTCCTGCCATCTTCTGTAACAACGCTGCTCGTGCCCTTTGCCTATAATATTCTTTCTTATTTTTTCCAAAGGAGCAGGGGCTGTTTATTTTATTTTCTCTCTTGTGAGTGAAGATTCCTAATAACTGCATTTCTGCTGTTCGTGTTTACGTCAGGCACGGTATCACCAAGGAGCCCCATGCCGCGAGGCACCACGAAGGGATCTGTGCGGTCTCGTGGCCACCAGATTCAGACTACCTACTGTGGCCTCATGGTGGACCCCTCTTTGCCATGGTTGGGAGCGTACCCAGACAGATGCGTTTTCCATCCAGCTGACACACCCCCTCACGAGGCTTGTCGAGGTCAAGTGCCCCTGCATAATGTGGAGATGTGCCACTCCTGACTCTAAAAGCTTTTTTTTGTAGTGAAGGATGCCACAGGCGTTTATCTATACACGCTAAAGCGTTACCCTAACCATTACTACCAGCTATTAGGACAAATGGCCCTTTCTGGCGTTACCTGGGGAGATTTTGTTGTGTATTGCAAGGAGTGTTTGACAATAGAACAAATTCCATTTTGCCCATCTAGTTTGATTAATTGCAACGAGGTGCTTGACAATTTTTATTTTCGGGCTTTACTACCTTATAAAGTGGGTAGGTCAGGCCAGGTAGAACGTTGACCTGATCAAGAAAGTGCTAGTTAAGTTAAAAGAATAACTTACAGAAAGCAAAAAATTATAAATACAGAATTGGATATGTTTTCAACCGACAGAACAAGTCTTTATTAACAAACCTCGACCTTTGGAGAGCGTTTGCCCAATGCTTAACTGCCCGTGCAACTGTCGGGGCTTGTCGGTGAATGGTTACGCTGCCAGTTGGGTGCACGCCTCAACCTGCCTTGGTCATTTACGCTACCTTCCCCAATTTATTTTCGAGAACGCTGATTGCACTGTTGTCGAGACCATGAGCCTTCATATTGTTTGCTTTGATCTTGTTTGATTTAGGGAAGTGTTAACAGTGTATAAGGTAGTGTGCACCAGCCCGGCTGTGTAAATTAATTTCAGAGACAACTATAATTCCTTAGTGATTCAGTTATTTTTCTGTGCATTAGCAGCGCGGCCTTAGTAAATAAGGTGATAGAGGAAGGTACAAGTTTACCTTATATTTTCGTTTTGATTGCAACTTGAAATAGGAGAGGAATAAAGCATAAAGTCACGCTGTTTCAGTGCATACTTTGCATTCAAATACGGTCGTTTTATTCATGACAAAAATATTTACAATGTGGCGAAGCATTTAACTCGCACTGACATTTACTTACTAAAAGTAGACAAATAACTGTAGAAGGAGGAGCTTTTTCTAAAAGATCCAAAGGCTTTAGTCATCGCAGGCTTTCATCAGAGGACTTTGGAAGTTGGTGAGAATCGCGCAAATCGGCCATATCTTGCTGACAACAGGAGCAAGTGAATTCTCAACCGGTCGATCAAATATGTGGAAATTCTTAATCCTTTGAATTCGTCGGTCCACATGTATGCGAAGAGAAGCTATGAGTTCTGTCTCTTTGAGCTCTTCAGTCGTAAAGTGACCTTTATGAAGGAAAAAGGGTATGTTTAGCTGAACATTGATTTTTTACAGCATCTCTTCAATTCTGAAACCCTAATCAGCCATCTCTGTCAGTCTCCGTCATCGAAGGGCAGCTAGAGGAAACCGCTTTTTTCAACACACTCTTTGTCTGACATCAGACCAGCGAACAGCTCAGATATGAACGTTACTGTCCCATTGGGAGAAATGCCGATCAACCCCTTAACCGTATTTGTAGATTTAAAGGGGCCCTGCAATCATATTTAAGCCTCTACCTTTTTTTGCGGTTTCCACGTCTCTTGGGGTTCGGGCAAGCCAGCGGGCACGGTGAGAGTAACTAAATATCAGTGCTTCATATTTTAACCGGACGACGCGGAAACCTCCTCCACCGATCTGGGCGACCCGCGGTACCGAAAGCGCGCGATATGTGACGTCTTTGGTCCTGGGCTTACTACTGGTCAGAGCGGCTAAAAGCTTCTTTTTAGTCGAAATACAAAATATAATTGCGCAAACCGTCTTAATTATTTATAAAAGTAGTTTTTGTTCAGTATTTTAGATCAGAAAAGAAACAAATGCAGTTTATAAAGTACGGAAACAAGAAATGACCCGTCGACATACCCGCCACCAAGCGGTGGAAAAGGCGGCGCATAATAGAAAGGAGTAGTGGGATCAGGCGCCGACACAGAAAGGTCCCGGATGCACGCGGCGGCGCTGCGGTCGTATCGACTGGAGGATCCGAACGTCCGAAGGCCGAGCGTTCCGAAGGCCTTCGGCAAGCAGCTTGGTCTTGCAGTTTGGCCGTTTCGCGGTATGGCAGCGCGAAGTGGCTCCCATTCTGAACTGATCTTTACCCCGTGTTTGCTGTCATTTGTGGCCAATGAAGTGTCATGCCGAATTAGTGTTTAATCCCGCAGCAAATGCCACTCTGGCTGCCCGCTGCATGCAGCCTATCCAGAGCATGCTTTAGTGGTGCCCTCTCGCGCCGTCGACACGGAGTGCGGCAGCCGTGAGCGCTCGCTGAGCTCACTACCCCTCCTCTGGTTCACGGCCACTCAAGCAACCAATGACGTCATGAAGGAGGTTATTTTTTGCTTGCTTTTGAAGTTTTAATTTCCCTATAACTTTTAAAATAAAGCGAAACCCTAGTGAAAAAGTCATTCGTATGAGAAATTTCTCGTGTCCAATAAACACATATGAATCATACAAGACATATAAGAACATATAAGAACCATATAAGAACAATATAAGAACTATATATATAAGAACCACATACGAAACATATAAGAAGCTTCTCACATGTTTCTTATATGGTGCTTCTATTTTCCTATATATCTTAAGTAGTTCTTATATAGTTCTTATATGGTTCTTATATGGTTCTTATATTGTTCTTATATATCTTGTATGATCCATATGTGTTTATTGGACACGAGAAATTTCTCATACAAATAAGAATTTTCAATAGGGAATTCGAGGAAAGAAAAGTTTAATTAAGTTACTACGTTCAGTGCGCTCAGGTTCGGTGCAAATTAAAAACCAGCAAAAAAGTCCTTGCAGGGCCCCTTTAAATGGAGAGAAAGTAGCCGATTGCAACACGAGCGAGCTGGAGGCTTTGCATTTTACCTCAGTTGTATCTAAGATGACCCTTGTCGTTCGGTAGCGATCTTTAAATGAAGCTGGCATCGCGTCATCCACGGCATCCCTAGGCAGCCACAGACGCAGCTGACCGAGGTGTATATACGCATAGCTTATCCACGTTACACACACATTTGACACCGTAGCCTTAGGAACTCGAAAGCGGTAATTGTTTATTTATTTATTTATTCGTTACCTACATTTCACCCTGGGGGCATAATTGTAGGGGGTTAACTTACATGTAAACACAATAAATACACAAATGGAAATACAAAAAATATCAATACATGGTGACATCTGCTACAAATAGTACAATGCGCAATCACAAAAAAAAAAAATATTGAACACAACATACACGTAGTTACTATAAGCTGCTAACATCAGCACAATGCAAAACAATGCATCAGTCATGGATCATTCTCGTGTAAATAACGACTTAAAAGACAATCAAATGTTTCATATGAAGCCGAAACCACAACTTCGGAGAGTCTATTCCACTGATATATTGTTCGTGGGAAAAATGACGATTAAAAAACAGATGTGCGGCATGCTATTTCCCGTATTTTCTTCGAGTGGTGTAATCTCTGGGAAATAAAAGTAGGGGTTTTAGGTAGATGTTCTTATCAACGCCGGTACGTTCACGAATCACGTTATTAAAAAAAGAGTACCTCGATAACCTCCGGCGAAGTGCAAGGGACTCCCATGACAATGATTTTTTTTAATGCCGTGACACTGATATCAAACTGATAAGAATTAGTAACAAAACGGACAGAGAGATTTTGGATGGACTCAAGTTTATTAATTAAGGTTTTAGTGTTGGAATCCCATACTACAGCAGCATATTCTAAGAGGGAACGTACGTTAGAAATATATAGTATTTCTTTGACGTCACGAGGTGCGTATTTAAAGTTTCTCTTTATAAAGTTAAATACACGTCCTGCTTTTATTGTTTTCAATTGAACATGACTAGTCCACGTTAGGTTAGATGAAAAAATAACACCCAAATACTTCACATCCTTCGCCAAGGTAATATGATTTGCATCTAGATAGTAATTAGTCTACGTTTAGACGCTTTCTGCTAAAGCGGATACAATAACACTTCGCAAAATTCAGTTTCCTTTTCCATTTGTTGCACCATGTGAGTATTTGATCAAGATCAGTTTGTAAAGCGGCAGCATCGTCCTGGTTATTTATATCCCTGTATAACACACAATCATCTGCATATAATCTTATTTTGGAGATCTCTTTCAAAAGAGTCCAAGACGGAGGCCGACGAGTATAGCAAAATACCTGCTCAGCGGAAGACAAAATCGAGCGCTTCCAGCTTTTGTGGCTTTGCCACTGTGCGTGGTGGACCAAACCTTACATTCTCGCCGTTATCACCTGGGTCTAAGCAGCTTAAAGGACGCATTAAGTGTTCATGGCTCGGAAGGCCAGTGTAGAACAGTAGATCAGCTGGGCTGTCCTTAAAACAATCAATGAAAGATCTGCGACTTGATTTTGCCTCAAGTGTTTCACAGTGTTTTAGCGCAAGCACAAGCTCTCTTTGACACTTAAACAAAACGCATGCTTAGTTCTGCTTCATGTTTCTTCAAAGAGTTGCCCTTGGTGAGAGCCGCCTGAAGCTCTGCTTCGGGCACGATGCAGGGTGTCTTCAGTTTGTGTTAACTGGTTTTTGCACCTGTTCAGTTTATTCTGCCAGTTTTTTACAACCTCTGTTTTGGATGTAGTCTGTTCTTCCTGGCGTCGTAATTCGGTGAATGGCACCAACACAACTGTGATGTAGTAAGGAGGGAGGTTGGTGGCAAAAGTTTCAGTCCCGTCTTAATCGGTGACGTTGTCGATGTTGGCATCGAGGAGTCGCAGGGTACAACTGAGGCGGCGGCGGCGGCCGTGTTAATGATGAAGATTTTCAGTGCCGTGTTAATTATCGGCGGCGTCAATGTCAGCTATCAAGTCGTAGGCCCCGGCAATGTCTGCGACAGCGTTCACTGTGTCGGCGATCACGTCCCTTGTGGTTTCGTTGGCAGCACTTTCCTCAACGGAGACAGCGTAGCTGGTTTCATTTTCGTCATTATCGACGGCAGCGTTCATTGTGTCGACGATCACGTCCTTTGTGTTTTCGTCGGCAGCACTGTCCAGAACTGCGACAGCGTAGCTGGTTTGGATTCCGTCAACGTCGACGCTTTCGTTAAAGGGCCCCTGAAAAAAAAATGTTTTTTTTTTTTTTAACAGTCTGGTTGGGACACGCATGTGAAAAAGAAATTTTACGGGAAAAAAATTAGAGAAATATTGACGGCAAGAGATTTATTTGAAATTCTGGGCGCGAAGTCCATGACGTCACGTCATTCCGGAATGACCATCTCGGTCGTGAAGGCGAAGCGGATCCACCTCCCCTCCATGTGCCCGAAATGCCGAGAGAAAACAAGTGGAAAGAAAGTGACTGCCGACTAAATCGCGTCTCGCACCGTCATTATTGTTCTAAAAAAAATTGTTTCGCGTAAAATAATTTTTTTGGCACGCGTGTCCCAACCATACTGTTAAAAAAATGGTTGTTTTCTTTTCAGAGGCCTTTTAAGTATTGTGGCACTTGTTGAAGCTTCGCTGATGACGCCGTTCGCGCCGGTGTAGACTGTTGCATCTTTATCCGCTGTAGAAAACTTGCGCGCAGGCGGCATTATTTGTAAGGGCGCCTTCCTCGGGGGTCTTTTCGCAATGTTAAATCCAAACACGCTTGGCACAATATCTTGTTTCAAGAAGCGATGACCACAAGCGATATTTGACAGATAGTATTTTTGTTGAAAGTTTCTTGAACACACCTTCTGTATTTCAAAATGGCGAAGTGTTTGCCCTCACCTTGTTTTATGGCAATCAACTATTGTTCCCGCAAAACAGGGTTCCTCAGAAACGCAAAGAAAGACACCTGCAAAACAAAATTATAACAGATGTTGACAGGGTTCAGCGGAATGTAGCTCGTGCTTCAACGTAGCGGTGTAGCGCTATTTAAAGTTCCGCGCATATGCGTGCTTATTTTTGCACGAAGTGGTAATATCGCCAACTTTAAACTTCGTCTCACCTTAGCATGGTATATTGTTGGCCGCACGTGCTAAAAGCTACACCTCGGCGGCTGCGCGAACGCTCGTGCAGCGCAAGCGCCGGTTAAGGCTACCACATCTCGCGATGGCACAGCCTCTGCGGTTAGTCCATTCTAAGAGGGGGGATCGGTGGCCGAGTGGTCTAGCGCACACCAGCTCGGAGCACGAGGAGCGAAAGCTCGCGCTGCAGAACCCAGGATCCTGGGTTCAATCCCCACCCCTGCCCGTTTCGATCTGGATGAGCATCGTACCGGCGTGCGGTCGTGTATCACTACTGCGTGATGCACGTTAAAGACCCCAGGCTAGCGGTTGTACTGCACTGGCTAAATTTCTAATCTACAGCTGGGAGACTCGTCGCCCGTTGAGGCAGACCAAGTTCTAGGCTGTATAAACATACACACAACCCAATTTTTGCTTTCCATTCTAAGAGGAGACTATAGACTAATAGGAAAACAAAACAACTTACCTTGTCTCCGTGATCATCCCTGACGCCTCTCTGCTCACAGAAGGGCACACAGCAATAAAAGAGCATCTTACAAGTAAAATTGGAACGGCGGCGACATCTGCAGGAACAAACTGGTTATGCACTTGCTTCAATTTGTCGCCATATCAATGGCGGTCGACGGCTGCCGGCTTGTTGCCAGCAGCGCTCTTGCGTTTTTTTGAAGTCCCGGCGTTAGTTGTCGTTGAATTTGTGGATCGGTCTATTACACAGAAGGTTCTTTTTTTTCTTTTTAAATAGTCCCTTTGGAAGACACCAACAGGACATAAGCCTTTTTTCTGAGCGATGCGTACCTTCTTAAAGGGCGTTTTGAGAACGACCCTTTAAACAAAATCAATCGCTAACACAGATGTAACAAACTAGTAAACCGCGTGTCAAAACATTTTAGCTGCGGAAAACTTGTGACAGGTGGCAGTAAATGTCTCGGTACAATACACTGGCACTTTAAGAAGTTGTGCTAATAAGGATGCGAAATTTAATGGAAGAAAGGATAGTAGGACACTATCTAAAACCGTGAATTAACGTATGTAAAAATTTGACATCCCGTAAGATCGTCTGTAGTTGTAAAATACACATGTTTTCATTTGGCAAACCTGAATTATATTTGTAATAACAACGTGAACTATAGGCACTAATAGGGGGAGAACCCCAGTGTAAAAGCTTATTTGTATATGACATTTTTGGTCCAAAAAGCGTATAATATCAAATAAGATCGTATAAGGACATACAGGAACCTTATAAGAGCCTAGAAGTTTTAAGAACCATTTAAGACGTCCTCTCATAACTTCTTATATAATGCTATATTGTTTCTGATATGTTCTTGTACGGTTCTTCTATGTTCTTACATGATTTAATTTGATAAACGTTTATTGTACCAAGACATTTCTTATATCAATAGGATTTTGTTACCAGTGAACGGCAGGGAGGAGCTCGAGTTTTCCTGAATCCTGCGCGGGACAAATTCGACGAGCACTTGGGCGTCTCGCTAACCTCGAGCGCGAGCATGGGCAACTTTCTGGGACATTCAGTGAAATAAAGCGCTTTCAAGGAAACATAAAAATTATAATTGATTTGCGTTTCGCGATACCGAGGCAATTAGGGTCCTCGGGAACATTACGATCTTTTGTCAGGGAAAGCAGATGTTCATATATTAGTGGATATTTCCCAAATGATTCAATTCTAAAGTAATTGTAGAGTGTTTTAATGAAAAAAGTATACGCGTCGAAGACTTTAATTACTGGTTAGTGATATTTTGTGGTGTCATAGAAAACGTTTCCTGGACAAAATTGGGATGTTTGTTGTTGTTCGGTTAAAATTCTCATTTCAGTGCTTTCGCTTAGGCGTTGATGTCCGAGAAATTTTGGGATGCGCAGCCAAACGATGGCGAAAAGTATGAAGGGCGCGCTGGAGGGCGCGCCTTTGAAAGGCAGGCCCCCTTCTTATTTAATTGTACGGGCAAGTCTCAAATATAGCACTAAATATTAAATATTAAAATTAAATCAGGCATTACTTTCAACATTAGTAGAAACTGGATAGCAAAGGAATTTACGACAGAACGAATAAGTAGGAGATCGTCTGTACACAAAACAACAAAAAAAAACTTATACACCTCGTATTTACTAGACATGAACAGCGCCTGTTTTGCCGAGGACCTAACTGCGTCATCGATTAAAATGATCACATGGGAGATGCCAATCACAGCTAAGTAAGCACTCGGTATTCACCGACCATAATTAGGGATTCGCCGCCCCGAGTGACAAAGAAGGCGACTGAAAAATCTTAGTAGGATGTTAGGCTAGTTTAGCCTGTGTTTAAAGCACTGTTATACTCTAACGTCGAGCGTGTGTGTGTGTGTAGGCGTTGTACAAAAAGGCAGGGGGGAGAGAGGGCCAATTGTGTATGCGCACCGGGCGCTTTGGTCACTGGCTCTAACGTCGAGCGTAGCAAATGCGGCGCAGCGCAGTGCACACAGACACTTATTGGTCGCAGATATCTACTTCCTGCACGCCAGCCAATGAAACGCGTGCGTCCTGTGCTACTCTGCCTTCGCTGCGCTCAAAGTCGGAGCATAACATAGCCTTTAGCGGGTGACTGGCTGCTCAGTACCCTGGTCGACTCGTATCACCGCTGACCGACAGCGCTAACGAAGCAGTTACTGCCTCGGAACGCTGGGGGACACATCGAGAAGGTATTGAAGTAGCAAATATTGTGGAAAAAGTCTTATTCTGATGTCAGAGATACCGCTAAAGCGATCTCAGCAGGGCGCTGGATGACGAGAAGGACAGCTTTTAGGGGGCTCCCCTTCCGGAGCTGCAATGGGGGACAGCGGCACTTGGGCCGCAGGTGGGGCGCCGCAAAGCTGCGTGTACGGGAGGGCCAGGTGGGTTAATTTTCAATGAGCTATCTGGCAGACTGCCGCCACGAACGCCTTAAAGGGGTTGACTGGGTGGGTTAACACACGCCCCAGTGATACACCCGCGGTCTACCACCGCGTCTCCAAAAAGGGTGACTCCGCATCCTATGGCGCTTCCATATTTGTATATGTAACTGGCAATGCAGCTTCAGTGCTTTCTCTTTTGTGTTTTTTTATATTTTTCTTTCGTAAAACAATTTTTTGACTATGAGACTCATAATGACATTTTATTTTTCCTAATAAATATTTAAAGAAATGTATCGCAAATAGCCCTGCAATTGTAGTTCTTTGTGAAACGTTCTTGGCTTAGCGCTAGTAACCTCCAGGAATTTCTTCTCGTGCTGTGCCTCCAAAAAAGTCAAATATCGGGTTTTACGTGACAAACCAACGACGGGCATCTAGCACGCCCCAGCGAATGACTGAGGAGTATTTGAGACGACCTGGGGATCTTTTGACGTGTAACCGAAAGCTCGGTTACACAGCGCCTTCTCCGCAATAAGCCTCCGACAGATTGTGAGCATCTCTGCCGGGATTCGAACCCGCCACCTGAGGGTACGTAAGAGCTGTGCCTCCAGGTTTCTCCACTCCTGTCCACCCCAGTGACTCACTGACCGATTTATTTTGCCCGTCGGGTCGGTCTATGTCCGCAGATTGTGGGGAATGACAGTAGCGGGCGAACTGAAATTTAGGTGTAGGTCACGTGACGTCAATTTTCCAGCTAAATCTAGCGGGAAACTGAATTTGTGTATAGGTCACGTGACACAGAGTCGTGTGACGCCATTTTTCCCGCGGCAGTTAGTGGGGAAACTGAATTAAACCGTTAAAACTGAATTTATGCACAGCTAACAAGGCATGAAGTTGTGGGACGTAATTTTCCCCTCTAAATTGAGCCGGAAAATTCGCGGTTACGCTTTTTGAGGCTTCACCTCACCTGAAAACTTACTCTATAAGCAGTTCACGTCATTATTGTTTTTTTATACAATAAAATTCCCATTTACGGAGTGGCGTTTAAGTGCACGAATCCGTGATCCATCTTTCTTATATCACTTCCGCCTGTTACTCCTGATTATACTCCGATACAACATAAGAAAGGTAGTCGAGGTGGAAAAGGGCTCGCTCGTGAAAAGTCGATGTGGAAAGGAAGTCGCTCCTCTCAACGTCAGCTTTTCTAATTTCCGCCGTTTTCCCCCTCGCACTCTCCTTCTTATCTTGTATCTTACTATACATGTTTTGCAAGTATGACCTCCGGGCGCCGTTATCTTGCTCACTTGGGGTGCACTTGGGGCGGCCATAATCCGATTACGACGCTTTGCTAAGGCGTCGTAATTGGATAATGGCCGCGCCCAACCGCACCCCAAGCGAGCCAGAAACGCCGTCCTGAGGTCGTACTTGCAAACGTGTATATAGATAGTCACCAGCTAGCCTCACTCTCGTGAATAACGCAGGAGTAGTCGCTCCTTAGTCGCTGTTTCTTCTCTAATGGTGAATTCGGGTGGTCGCCTCTCTCCTCTGACCTCGATTCAGCAGAGCGCCCCCTCCTCGCCGCCAGAGCTACTCAGGATCTTTTTCAGACGATCACAACTGCTGGCTCCAGAGCGCTCCGAGATTCTCAGACCAATCACGGAATTAAAATTTCTTGACATTGGTAATGCATTAAAAACAACACGATCTTACAGCGCACGGTGGACGATTGAGCAAAATTTACGCTCGCAACGGACGTAAACTGTTTTACGCATCACGTTGACGTAAATTGTTTTACGCATCGGCATGTAAAAAAAAAAAGGAAACAGCAGTATACGAATTAATTTTTGCAGAACGGAGAACGGAACGAAAGCAACGCTTGGAAACAGTTGTCAACTCATCGCGTTTTCGACAGTGAACGCGGTGCGATAGCGGTCAGGCGTACGACAAGGCAGGCAAATATAAAATGGTTAATAAACGGCATTCTCACGGCGAAATATCGAGCAAGCATCGCAATGTGACAGAACTCACAGTGCATTATATTCGGCTCTCCCTTTATTTTACAACACAAACCTTTGAACGCACTTTTACCAAACCTGAAAATTTCTTGAAGCGACCACAAAACCCGGTAAAACAGCGGCGAGCTATGCGAGCTGTTTCGTCGTCGGTTAGGCTTAGCGGATTCACCGCCGTGAGATGAACGATCTCGTGAAAGCACTGGGAATACTTCACACGTCGACTTTTCCTGTTACGGTCGCAAACGAATGTCGTCCCGTCCGTTGTAATCCTCGCACCGTCGAACGCACAAGCACTTTGTAGAACCCCATATCAATCGCCGTCATGCCGGACCCCGCACACCACCACAGACCACTGCCGGCCATCGTCAACAAAACCATGTGATCACCGTCCAAGTACCACGTGACGCCTGCGCCGCTCCGCACTCCGACGGCTACAGACGGAGTGCCAGAGAGCGCTCTGAGAGGGAGAGGCGCCCTCGGAATGAACCACCCGATCAGGCTGCAGCACTCTCTTTCAACCACTCGATTTCGCACGCTCTGGAAAGAGCGCTCAAGAGCGCGCAGAAAGAACCACGCGAATTCGCCATTAGTTCGTCACTACTTACACTCGCTACATAGTTTAAAACAGCGCTAGCGAGTCACGAACTGGCGAATACGGCTGATAGCCACTGGCAGTTGAAAAGGCGCAAGGTGTGACCGATTATGCTAACCCTTCTCACTTCGGGACATTTCCTTGCCCTTTTTTGTCAGTTAGTGCCACTCTCTCATAGGCAAAGGACCGATAGAAGATGCTCTGGACTCGTAATTCTTCGTGTTTCTTAAAGGGCCGCTCATTATTCTTCCTTACCATTTGATAACGACTGTTTCTCAATTTATTTGTTTATTTATACAAAATACCCCTGAAGGCGCTCTGTGGGAGGGTATTATATAGACCGGGGCAAGGAAATGTATGATAATAGACAAAAAAGAATACAAAGACAAGAAAAGAACAAGAAAAATAATAAAGTGTAAGTATATTAGGAACTGCGCACGAGCTCTTGGAAGTTAAATAGTTCAGTTGCAGTGTGAGACGGTAGGTTCTTCCAGTTGATTATGGTTCGTGGTATGCATGATTGTGCAAAACTAGATGTGTGCCATGTGATGCGCGTTACTTTGAATGAATGATCTGGACGTCAAAAGATAATGGGGGGTGTTTTAAAAAAAATTGTCGTGAAGCGGTACATGGTGATAGACCTTGTGAAATATTGACAGACAGGCATCTTTACAGCGGCGTGATAGGTCTGGCAGCTCAGCTTGATTTTTTTAATGCGATAAAACTGGAAAATGAAGAGTAGTCAGAACAAATGAAACGAGCAGCACGGTTTTGCAGGGTCCCGATGTTAGTTATAAAGTAGGCTTGCTAAGGATCCCATATGGCAGAAGCATATTCGATTTTGGGGCGGATTAGAGTGATATAAGCAAGTTTTCGTAAATGAGCGGGTGCTCGTTTAAGATTGCACTTTATGAATCCAAAGGAACGTTTAGCGGAAGCAAGGGGGAGATCAATGTGGTAGTGTCAGGATAAATCCGACTGAAAGTGAACACCCAGGTACTTATATGTAGAAGTGAGCTTGACAGTATTGTTATTTAGAGGGTAAGAGGTTGGAGTCCTAGAGAAGCATTTGGTAAATCACATTTGTTTTGTGTTATTATGGTTGAGGGCCATTAGCCATAAAGAACACCACGTGGTTAACTGGTCCAGGCCTGATTGGAGAGCCTGGCGATTTGTGTAAGAAGAGATGTTACGGTAGATGACACAGTTGCTAGAAAAGGAATGGCCATGAGACGAAACGCAAGTGTCTTGGCCATTAAAGTGTATTAGAAAGATAGTGGACCCAGTATGGCCTCCCTGGGGAGCTCGATATGTCACTTGGGCGAAAGAGAGATTTAATGGAAGTGAACTGAAGTCTACTTGAGGGAAAGTAATTATCCAAGAGAGAACATTAGTATGAATGTTAAGCATTGCAAGTTTTAGTAAAAGCCTGTGATGGGGAATGCGGTCAAAAGCCTTCGAGAAGTCGAGAAACATCGCATCAACTTGAAAACCATCATCAAGAAATGTATGTAGGTTGTGAACGAAACTGGCAAGTTGAGTGTCACATGAGTCACCCCTGCGAAAACAATTCTGATACTCGAAAACAATGCTATGGTCCTCTAAATAGCGAATGACCTGAACATGTATCATGTACTCCAGAAGCTTACAAATAGTGCTGGTTAGTGAGATAGGTGGTCAGCTCAGTGAGGAAGAGCCATCACCAGATTTGAAGATGGGAATTACCTTTCCTATGCTCCAGTCTTGAGGAATTAGAGCTTTAGAAAATGACTGCGATGAAATGGCTGTCAAGATTCCAGAAATGCCTTGCGCAGTATTTTTTTTTTTAAATCTTGTTGTTTAAACCGGTGTTATCAAAGGCAGATGATCTTTCAAGTTTATTTACTAGAGTTAAAATGCCGGCCTCTTCAATGACTATTTCAGACATACACATATCATTGAAACCTGCGTAAGGTGGGAGATGAAGTAGTGTCCTCACAAGTAAACCACCAATGAAAATGATTCATTAAGGAGCTGAGCACGCTCTGACTCTGGAACTGAAAGACCGTTGTTATCGAAGCAAGACACCTCAGGATGACTACTTGGATTAACTACATACCAAAATCGTCGAGGGTTATTTAGTAGTAAAGACGAAGAGTCACGACGAAAAAGATGACGGCGGGTGGATTTAAGAGGCGAGTGGTAATCACTGTCACATTTTCTGTATCGGAGCCAAGAAACTGATAGCTTGCTGTTATCTTCAAACCTTAACACTTTCTTATTTTGTTTTTTAGTCGTAGAAGCTGCTGACTAAACCAAGGCGCACTGGGTTTTGCACTTAATTGATATTATAGGAACAAAGTTATCAATAAATTAGTAAAGGTATTTTTAAACAAGAGCCACGGTTCTTCGACGGCGCGCGACATAAATTTATGAAGAAACTGTTATGAGAAAGGATGTAACTCGGAGTTAAGTCCAACAAAATTGGGTCTGTCGTAACATCTGATTTACTTATCGGTGGTACTTTTGTTAGGCAAAAGAACAACGCGACCACTAATAACATCATGATCAGGGAGCCCGTCTAGGTGACCCATGTTGGAACAGATATCGGGATCATTGGTTAGAATTAAATCAATAACATTTGCAGAAATCACAATCTATAATTTTTTTTTATATTGCTCGTAGTTTTATAAAAACTCACGGCTCAAAGTTTTTTTTCGGGCATCAACGGCAAAACAGAAACTATCTGCTGGAGGGATGGCAACACTGATCATCAACCGTACGGTCGGGACGTGACGTCATTGAGGTGCTGCGGTACGCGATCGAACCAATCAACCGCAGCTCCATCGCGACGTCACGTCACTGGACTGCTGCGCCAGTGTACCTTGAATGAAAGTTAACCCGCTTGCCGCCCGCTGAAGAGCAGCTGGTTGCATCTTTAAAATCGGCTTTATTGGAATACCCGGGTTTACTTTGAAGTAATATTTCGGCGGTGATCATATATTCAACTGGAGCTGCCCTTTAGGCTGGCATAAGCTCTCTAGATAATGTGCAATGTCTCCCCCCCCCCCCCCCCCAAAACTATGAAATTAAGCAATATTGTCAGCGGCAAAAATAAAAAAAAAAATATGATTTGCGGAACGCTCATTTTCCGCTCAAATGTGGCACTGGCAGTATGAACAAGATGTTAAAGATTGTTGAACTAACCGTTATTTTAATAAAAAAATATACGTGATTTACTGAAACTTTAATAGAGAAATGACGGTCGACATAGTTTTTTGAACACATGGAGCTGAATAGCGCCATTTAGAGAAAAGGAATAAACGGGCCAGAATGTTTCTCTATTTAGAACAATGCTCACACCGGTCCGCGAACCCAGCCCGGCGAGGACCTGCAGTCGCAACTGGACGCGGAGGTATTATCTTTTCCCGGAATTATCAGCCTATTCCCGCACGATCCCTGACACGTTAATGTATCTTAGACATGGACGGGTCCGGAAAGCTATTCCACTCGTAGCCTCTAGTGCGAGAACGTAGTCTGCCGGTGGTTCAGCTACGAAAAAAAAGGTATCCCTAAGTCGTCTAACAGGACGCACGAGAACAGCGGCTCATTGTGATCAGTAATATTTTTTTTTTTTTTACGAGAAGTCACAACGTTATTTCAGCGCAAAATGTAAACAAGCATCGCTCACCCATAAAGTGATCTCGAAACGCCATAAGGCAGTACTTGCGAGGCCGGACCGGGTCGTAGGTCGGGCAATCAATCGCTTTCTTGACGGAAGATGCGTGTTAATGAAGCTTCTTTAATGTTTCTAGACTCATTATGTGAAATAATTTTCGCACGCTTTCTATCTTTCTTCTAAATCTCCACCGTACGCTCGAAACCCCTGCAGTAGCAATGCGACGCGACCGACGCGACACGATCATGATTTGTACTGCGGTAGCGCAACCATCGCATTTTCGATGCACCCCCTGGTTGGGCGCATCAATCCTATACGTTCGTGAGTTAGATCTTTAGCAACACTAAAACAAATTGGAGAACATAACTGCATCAGGACTACGCCAAAGTGGTGTTCGCAAATAACCTACAACGAGCTTTTAAAAGGTGGATTTAACGGTGAAGCACTAAAACTGCGCAAAGATACGGACAAGGACGAGATGCTAGACGAACAACAGCCTTGTTCGTCTACCTTCGGTTATCACAAAAAGCAAAACGAGTACTCACTTTAATTGCATTGGATAGAACCGTGTAAGTGACATCTACTCTTGTTCGCGTTGTAGCAGGCCACTTAGGTTCACTAACCCTTTTTCCGGCACAATTGGGATCCAGACTATTTCATCGTATCGAAAAACCATTAAAAGCAAAAGACGCGATTGACAGATCTTGGGCTAGGACTGGATTAGATTGCGTTTGCTAGCAACTCCAGCGTTGCTAGTCCCTTGGCATCCCAACGGGTTGTTTTCAGGTTTGGCTCAGAGCCGCGCGTTTAATTGAAGTATGCATCTCTGTTATTCGATTGTTGTGTCCTAAAATCAAAATATATAAGAAATTACCACAAGAAAAAGCCAAAATGAAAATTACGTATCAAGACTCTAAAGTTAAAAGTTAAGTCAAGTTTTGGGAAATCCAAAAGCCAAGTTCGTCCCGGTGTCACAGTGCTTAGCGCGCCAGATATATGAATTCGTACTGAACAATAGGTCTTAGAGCTATTAAAAATGACACACACTTTTTTAGGTCAGACGTTTTTGTGAAAAACACCGAATTTGAATGTGAATACTGAACTCCAAAGAGCGACAAAAAGCAAAACAAATATCTGACGGCGTTTATGCCCAAGGCGTGATAACCGCCGCGTGTGCCGTGGGAAGAGCGAACATGCCTCACAGCGATATTTGTCGATTAATCGCCGCATATTTGCTTACGTTTGCGAACTTTCGAAGTTGAGCATCATAGCTTCCGCCACTGGTTTTTTTTTTTGCCTCTAAAAGTGCGTCGCAACTGCAAACTGCAAGTATAAAATCGCACCATGTGAATCAGGCGGTTTTGCAGGAAGCGAGCAAAATAAAGCACGTTCCCGTACCTACTCATGCGATAGCTCATGCCGGTCTGCATATATTTCCATGATCATGGTAATCTTCTGTATGTGTGTTAGTATGAATATATTGTATACAAAGAGAGGGCAAACATGTTGCATTTGCTCTTGCACCAAGAATGGGAAATGTTTGTCACACCACGTCTCCACACATTGCCACACGCGCATCCGAGCGAGCGCAACCGTAGCCGAATCGTTATTCTGCTTGGTTCCCAGGCAAAGGCCCGAGGTTTGATGCATGGTCGCGGACTCACCTTTTCGGGGTTTTTCATGTAAATTTTGCGTTCTGGTAAAGGACCCTGTTGGTTGTTTGAGGTACGAATGTTCTACGCGCCACACCTTCTACGGCGATTGTTGCAGAAGCCCAAGCGTGTTCGAAAAGGTCTCCGCATGGCGAGCGGGAATCAGTCTCGCTCTTGCGCTCGATCATGCTTCTCCGCAAAACTTCGACGCCTGCGAAGCTACTTCTTTGTATTTTTTTTTGTTTTCGGCAATGTATTAAAACGTAATGTCAAATTAATTTCATTACTTTTGGAAAGTAGTTGTAATGTAATGGCATTACTCTTAGTCTGTGGTAATTGGTAATGTAAGTAGATTACATTTGTGCAGTTTTCAAAAATAAATTAGTAATGTTCACTAATTACTTTTTAAAATTAAGTTTGCCATCTCTGCCCATGACGCATTAAGGGTGAAGAGATGGAGACACAATCAGAACAGACCTCGAACATAGAAGGAAGTTTCCCTCTATTTAGAAGCAGTTGAAAAACAAAAACGAATGGAAAAGCTTATGCTCTACTGGGTGACTTTTGTGGTTTAGCGAGTAAACTTGTGGTAACTCGAAAATACATGGAGTGAAACCTATCTCTTCAGGGACAGCATCCTAAGTTTTATTGTCACTTCTGTCACCTTCACAAGGGACGACCGTTTTATTTGTATACTGGGAACGCTCCTGTAATAATTGCAGAGAGAGTGGAAAAATTAAACCAAGGTTGGCATTTGTACAACGAAAAAGAAAGACATTCGATGTATGATTAAAGTTTGAGCAATGTGCTCCTTTATAAAGATGCAATTTGAAAAATATATCTAGACTTGGCGGAGCACATAGAAGTCAAAACCGCAAAGATGATTTCGGAGAGATCACTCAGCGACATTCATCCCACTCAACTATCAGCATTTAGAGGAAACGTTTTCAAGGGAATCTTATCCAATATGTTTACACACATTATGCCTCGCGCTTGTTGTCAATGTGTTTCACGTGTGAGAAAAAAATTACACCATCTTCCCGAGGGGAACCATGGGGTGATGCGGAGCATCGTGTTGGTTCCGAGGAAAGAGTCAGTTGCGTGCTGACGTCGAGAGATGGCGCCACCGACTGCCCTAGCGTTACCCCCTACGCGAGCCTTCGTCGCGGCTCGCGGCAGAGAAACTTGGAACGCTCGCCGCTCGCCGTTTATTTTTTTTCACACTTGAAGGAGAGGAGACTAGAGGAGGAGAGTTGCGCGTGCGCGCGCGGTGTGAGGAGACTCGAACGCACGCGCAGTGCACGCAGCTGGTAGAGAGAGAGAGCGGAGAGAGTAACGCGCAGCTGTTGGAGAGAGGGAAGGAGGAGAGTTGCGCGTGCGTAGTTCGAGTGCCGACTACAACGCCGACGCCAGCGGGACATAGACCCGAGCAAGAGATGCTCCGCATCTAAAACAATGAAGGTGGAAAAGCTGAAGTGGTGCTTTGCACACTCATTAGTGGCCACAAGATTCCAATTTTCTTTGGAAATGATCGTTTATTGCTGAAGTAATCAACACAAAAATCATTCGAAGCACTCGTATTACCGCAGTCAAAATGACTAATTTACATATTCACATGATGTTCACATCAGCCATGATCCACTAGCGTCCCTAGCGTCCGTATCCACCGCCGAAGCCCCGTCCGCCTCCGAAGCCACGTCCTCCTCCTCCGAATCCACGGCCTCCTCCTCCGAATCCACGTCCTCCTCCTCCGAATCCACGTCCTCCTCCGCCGAACCCGCGGCCACCGCCAAATCCACGGCCTCCTCCACCGTATCCGCCATATTGTGCGACGGCCAGGCTGCACAGGGCTGCCAGGACAAGGAAGGCCACCAGGAGGGTCTTGCAGGACATCATGATGATGATGATATCTGCAATCGAACGGGTGACAATATCGGCGTTAGTGTAACGATAGCTTTGTCCACTTAGAGATATTTTAATCATTCAGTTTTTTTAGTAATTCGTATTCACCGTCAAAGTCTCTCATCATACCTTAAATTTACACTGCAACATTGTCAAGCAAACAACGTATAAAAAACTACGCTACCTACAATTTGAAGAAAAACCTTGTTCAATTTAGCAGGAGGTATTTTGTAAATAAACAGTCAAGAATAAACAATAATTGAGTCCGAACGTCCTACATTGTTTTTTTTAACATGTTGCAGTTAATATGTTTAAAAAGATAGAAGTGATGACATCTAATAATTTACTCTCAAAACAGCTTTATAATCATACAGAACTACTGCTGTATGATTGCAGTTGTAAGCAAAAAAAGTCAGTAGAAGATGCAGATCACTTTTATTAATGTTTCTATTTCTTCCTATATCTCCAGAAAACTAGTCGCCGTAATTCAGAAGAGGCTGTAGTTATCAAGTTGAATTCATAAAACACAACAAAAATTTAGCACCGTCTTGGTATGAAGGCGTCCTGAAATTAGGTCTAGGAACTGACATGAGCTGTCATTACAAATACCAAAAATAAATAATTTACTTTGCTTTTGTACCACGTAAGGCCGGTCTGCCTTTGAGCATGTGAGCATGTGAGCAGACATGTGAGCAGGGTTGAATCGACTAGCCTTGTTTGCAAACAATACGTATAATTAAAAAAAAGGTTAAATTTAACCATTTCTTCATATCCCTTTGTACAATGAGCTTCAAAGAATATTCACTTACTGTTTGAAGCAGTTGACAAATTGTAACGTTTTAAAATGTCTATATTTTTGTATGAGTTGACACATTATTCAAACTGTCTTAAGTCGTATAATATTATTATACAGTTGTGGGAAATCTAAAAATTTGCAGGGACCTTCGAAATAATTTTATAAGCTAGAGGCGAATCAGAACGACAAAAACAGTCATGTTTACACTCGAGGGCACTTAATCTGTAAAAAAACAGTTTTTTTTTTTTTTTTTTTAAGCAGGCAACACATCTGCTAAATGCCACAAGGTTAGGAACGGGTAGATGCGAGTATGCTTCTACACGGCCCTCGGCAATTATAAAATACCATCTCCAACTGTAAAAAACAAACAAAAGTATACACGAAAAATACGTTAGTAAGAAAGACAAGAAAATGAGCCCACTTAATTCCTTGGTGCGGCGGTCCGCAAGTCCGTGAAGAAAAGCACAAAGAAAATACACTGCGAAACTCTGCTAACGCGTAGGATGCAGTTTCAGGTGCCTAGTCCAAAGTTTAGTGTAGAGTTGAAAGCGCAAAAATCTAGTGTCAGAATGGTTTCTGGCGTAAATATTATGTCCAAGTTGACTTCATTGTAATTTTCAATTTTTATTTTTTCTGGTTGTTAGAAACCCTCGTTTTCTAAAGGATATATATCGAAAGTGAATAAATAATTACGAACAATAGTTTTATCCCGCTATGGAGAGCAATGCATTTGACACCATTTTTATGAGTATTACAATTTTTTTGAAATGTTAATCTCTTACATTTAAAATATCCTCTAATATCCTCTATTCAATTCGGGGATTCAACTAAACGGCGCGTACGATCTATGTAAGAAATATGTTATTCTCGTTATCTGTTTTGTTGTTGTTGTTTTCAAAAAAAAAAAGAGCACGTTTCTTTTATAAAACTAGGTTTTGCTTTTCGCTTGTTCCAAGGCTAGGTGGAAAGTTTAACCTCAGACTATCTTTCGCTTGAAGATCCTTATATGACGATGCGGCAACTCACCGTGTGTGTTGTCGAGTTCACTGTTTCCGAAGAGATGATGCAGAGTCTGCCCAGCACTGAGCCTTTTATAAGACGGCTTGCCGAGACGCGTTCCAGCGGTTGCCGTTTCTCAAGGACGCACGGAAAGACCCGGCGAGGAGGCTCCGGACGGCGGCAAGCAATCTGTATTCCCATTGCGCCATTCATTCCGCTACACGTGTCAACCGGCCGGAAGGTGCGCCTTACCGCTAAAATTTATCGATCATTCCCAAAGGTACACCCGACGCAACTGGCGGGGTGTGTCACCATATTGCGGCAAGGTTTGCAGTGAGTCGCCGCGTTTAAGTTCTGTAGACAACGTTGGTCGACCACTGATTCTTGCTACACGACTCTCCAAAAAGCACCGGCATAAGCACTAAGAGTATTTACAAACTTTAATTGTCGTGAGAAGGTTCTTCTAGAGACTTCCACGCAAAGGGTCCACGCTTTGAGCACCCTTATTTTGAGTAGTATATCTTCAATCTTTATGTTTATGAACCAGGGTCATGTTGAGGAGAAGACATATCATTTATAAACAGGGTAAAGGTGTGTAAACACGGGTATTGTGATGCAGTAAGGAGAAGCGACACATACTCGCATCGAACGGTTTACGCTGATATTGTTTTAGCGGCTACATCATATAATCATTGCCTGTTCCAGAATTTCTTGGAGGCGCATTCCCTGAACCTAGAAATAGAATGATTTATATAAATAAACACCGATTAATTGGACCGTGCTTTTCTCTTATCTAATGGCGGACGTGGTAACATATGAGAACGAGGTTTGCGGAGTCCATACGTTGCGTGCCTGCTTCATTGTGTCTGTATTTGTTTGTTCATGTGAAACCTCTTTGTGGCGTACGTTTCTTTAAAGCTTGTTAATCTTATAAAATATCCCTTGGGGGCTGTAATGATCGTCAACAGGTTATTTTTGAGTATTTATCACCGCTTTTATGGAGTTGCTGTAACACCTGGTACGAGCTGATTCACACTCGAATTATTCTAAAATGTTTTAGTAGGTTGGCCGAGTATCCTAAGCTACGACCCCGTGGTCCAAAATTAGCAGCGTGCCACGGGAAGCTCATCGCGCTTTTTAGCCGAGTGACGCTGCAAAGGCACCAACAATTGTTAATGGTAGTTACCACAAGTCATTTGTGGAAACTTCTGCACTGCACCATGGCATGCACGGAAAAGACGGCTCTCCGAGAGGTATCGTCTATCAAACTTAATCGGCTAAATGAACCCTTTGTCCGGGTTTTCGAAGCCTAGTAGAAAATATTATATATATAAGAAATGTCTATGTCCAAAAACACATACGATAAAGAAGATAATATAAAGACATAAAATAACCTTATACCTATATATAAGAACAATCTAAGATTATCACTACGTTCATCCTTACTCGTACCATCCTCCTACGTTGCTGCTGGTTCCGATAACTCTTGTAAAACTGTTCCTATTAATTAAACTTCTGCTTCATTTTCTCGCCCTCTTTTTCCTTCAGCCACTGTCGACTGGAATGGCCTTCCTGGCGAAAATCGTAACACCACTGACGCTCTTAAGTTTCGTCCATTTAAATTGTGGTTTTGAAATTTTAAAATTTACGAGTCACTAGCGACTAAAAAATCTTATAATTTTAAAAGCTAAACTGCCTTCCATAATTTGTGCTAATATTATATATTTTGAGTTTAGGGTACCTCATATTATAAACTGGTGTTTGTTTGTTTTCAGGTTTGATATATGATTTATATTTTTTTATTGAATTAGTTTGAAGTAGGATTTTTGATTTGCCTTTAGCATGTCATGTTTTAAAATAATGGTCATTGAACGCAGGTCGTTAGTAAGGCACTCATATAAGAATAGTTTGAAACTATGGTGAGGTTCTAATACGAATGTTAAATCATGACTTATAGTGTGTAAATGTGACTTATACCTGCTGCACAGAATGAATTAGAACCGAATTTTTCTTAACACCAAAATAAATTGATCGTCACGGAAAGCCCGGCCTCCGCGAAATTTATATCACAAGCGGTGTTTTTTCCACGCTTAACTTTCACTACAATCACCTGAATTAAAACTGATATGTAACTTCAGAAAAGTTTGAATGAGAAATCGGGAACCGTTTTCGATACCAGACGCCTTAAATATTCGTAGGATTAGGGGCTTGGTTGGCAACCATTGAAGGATCCCGAAAAATGCTGATAACGTTTGAACGCCAAGTCCTCAAACTTTGGCATGTGGTCCATACAACCTGAGTTACATTGTAATTTTGACTAAAGGTTCGACTATACATTTCTGTGCAATGAGAAAAACCGTCTCTTTTTCTCCCGAAAACCCGGAACTTCACTTGCTCCTTCTCTACTTTAGATTAATAACAATGAAATCGCGACGTGACTGTCATTTCCACATTAAGTTTCTTAAATATAAATCTGCAAGCTACGTAAACACGCAGATTTATTGACGTTTTCGAGATAAAATATTTATTTTGCTGGGATACACACGTCCTGGTGTAGTAACACCATTTCGCACAACGCAGTAGAGGCTGCAACACATGGGCTTAGCAGTTGGATCAAGGAAAAGAAAAACAATGCACTATATATTTTAACCAATCTCAAGCATCGATATTAAACTGGCCACTTTTCAAAGGGAACAATTGAAGCAATTCCTCAGTTGAAGTGCTCGTACTGCACACGACGCCAGGCATCTCCATCCTCAAGCGCATCCTCTGATTTTTTTAACCTGTAAAAAAGTAAAACTCTGACAACGAAAATTTCATATTAGTGTTTATTTTACCGATTAATCGGTTAAACCATTAGTGGTTAAGTAAATATTTGATGAAATAGTAAATAACACTGTAATCAATTAGTTTTCCAGTAACAGTTTTGGAGCATCGCTTGTCAACAAATTTTCGAGTTTAATGTGCAAAACGTTTTAATAAATTATGCGTCAACAGGTTTACCGAAAGGTATTTCGAACGTGGTAAAATATAAAGCTCGAGCGTGTCATTCTAAGAGATGCACAAAAGTGGCCATCTTGATCGCAGGTCAATGAAAGATCTTGAAACGTAGCAGCTTGGGCGAGTTGGTTGCACATTATTACACACACCACAGCGCACTATAGCAAACAACACCCACTCCCTTACACACGAAAAATAAAGCAAAATTCAAACAAACCGCGCAGTTGTCGTCGGCACATTCTAAGCTGGTCTTTTGACCAGCTTAGAATGTGCCGACGACAACTTTCTACATCTACTCTCGGTTTATCTACACTCAACCTTTATTACCTGGAAAGAAAAAACGTATCTACAGAAGAAAGGGGTTTGCATTGGGCCGTGCATAGCCCCCCCTGTGCTTAGTGATCTATATCTCGCCTACCAAGACAGACTGTTGAGCAATAGGCTTGACTCCGCCAGAGTTGCTAGAGTATTTCGGTACGTTGACGATTATTTGATCATTCTGGACGCCGAGAACAGTAATGTTCCAACCACTGTAGGCGGTGTTCTATCAACATTTAAAAACTGCCTAAAACCACTGGAAATTACCCATGAGCTTCCGGAAGACAGATCAATCCGATTCCTCGATCTCAGGCTCAATTTACAACACACTCATATCTGCTGGAAGTATGAGCCAAGGGGTAAAAAAACAATTCTTCCGTACAATTCGGCACATTCTAAGCTGGTCAAAAGAAGAATCGTCAAATTATGTCTAAACAACTCTCTTCAAAAATCCTGCGAGCACTCTATTTCAGAAAGCTTTGATGCGCAAATTTCAAGGTTAACATCCGCCGGATATCCCATGTCGTTATTAACATCGATTGCAGAGAGCATCTTGAAAACAAAAAATAAGGGAACATATGTCACACCAAGAGCCAGAGACAGATCTACGAGACCTGTCGTTCTTCCATACTTCCACAGGTTCTCCCATGGCATCAAGAAAATCGCAAACAAATTCAACATCAATGGCGTCTTCACTGCACACACTAAACATTGTAACACCCATAATCGTGTAAAAAGGGTGTAAGAAGGGTGCAAGGTAGGAAAAACACCCTTTTTACAACCTTTTTACACGATTTCTGAATATCAGTGGGTGTAAAAAGGGTGTGTTGACGTCTTACACCCCTTACACGCGCTTTTTACGCCCCACTTGTAGCGATGGTTTCTAAAATCGTGTAAAAAGGGCGTATGGGCGAATTTTACGCCCTTCATTCACACGGTGTGAGAGGGGCGTAATGTTGATACTGTCGAATACACCCATGATTTCATAACCGTTCATGTTTATCGCTTTGGTGAAACTGTTGCTGATGTACGGCGGTACTAACATCGTGTATGATTAATCGCCACACGAAGGCGCGTAAGATTAGGAAGTGCTAGAGAATAGTTTTTGCAACTCCGATCGAACTCTCCATCCGACACGAGCCGAAAATTACGTGTCACGCGTGCATCCGTTTTATCAGTTAAACTTCAATCTAAAAAATCACTTCCGCTCGCAAAAGGTGACCGAAGACGTGTAAACATACAGCCCAGGAAACATACCGTATTGCGTGATATTGGATCTAATCGAAAAGATTGTGCCCACACCATTTTGGTTCAGCCAATATTTAACGAATGGGATGAGTCGCGCCGACGCCATCCTGACATAACGTACGCGACGCCGTTTTTGGTTGAGTGTTGAGAGTATCCTGCGTTAATCGGCTATGCCGGAGAGGTATTTCTATTTCTTGACCGCCTAAAATACGACGTTAAAAAAACATTAAGCAACACGGAATCTGCTTGCTTTTAGCCCGAGAAGTCTTTTTTGACTGCGCTGAAGTTTTTAACAAGCTGTGGCGCCCTTATTTCGGGTAGTACAATCTCACCTGACTGGACCAATAAGTACACTTCCCAACAAATGGTGAAAAAAAAAAGAAAGGGAAAGAAGGAACTCAAACGCATAAACAAGACGACGATCAACGAGTTCTACCGAGACAGCATAAGCCGCTCCCCGGCTCCACACTTTTCGAAAGGGAACCGCCACCCGAACAACAACGACTTCAAGGTCCCGCACCAAGGCGACCCTCCCTGTACAGCGCAGGAGGCAGCAGAGGGAGATTAGCTGCTTTGTCCACCCCCCCTTTGACCTCGTCTTCTGGTAAGCTTCCACACCTCCTTTTGGGTCTTCGTGTGGCTGTGAGCGATTGCGAAGGCCGCTTCTAGCGAATCAGAGGGGTGGAGCGAAACACGTGACCGCTCTCCGTAGGACAAAAACGCTTGGACGAAAATTTGTCACGCGACTCGCTCTGACGCGCTAATGGGCTCACT
Organism: Ixodes persulcatus; assembly: GCA_013358835.2. Lineage (NCBI taxonomy): Eukaryota > Metazoa > Arthropoda > Arachnida > Ixodida > Ixodidae > Ixodes > Ixodes persulcatus. Next base: position 234,701 of record JABSTQ010009634.1, on the reverse strand, counting down.
GGGGTCATAGCCTTCGCCGTTTGCCAGGTTATGGTGAGTTGTAGGGACCACGTAAATCCGGTTTCCAAAAAGCGTCCTTCAGTGCTCTCCTGTTTTTCGTGCAAGCAGGTCCTGACGAGTTCCACTTCGCGACAGTAGTTTTTCGTCGTGAACGGCGGAATACATCCATGCCAACTTTTTTATAATGGCCGTTTATTTCGTCGGTGTCTATGGAATTATTGTGCTGTGTTTGTAGAACGCGTTTCGGCAAAGAGCTGCTCATCGGGCCTCGGCGGACGCGAGACTTCCGTTGATTGTGATCGACCGCCTTCATCCTCGACATTGTGTTTGCGTTGTTTCGTGCTGCGCGAATCAGATTGTGCATCTATCACGGATTACATGAGATCGCTCTCTTATATGTAAGTACTCTGCATGCATGCTTCTGATTGTAGTCCTGCTTCCGTCTCAATAGACCATTTTACTGTTTACAAACATGAACTGCCGCTTGCGTCCCAAGTAACTTCCGGTCGTTCCGTCTTTGTGAACGTAGTAAGCAGAGACATGGCTGCGGCCAGGTGACCTCCTTGCAATCGTCTGAAGAGAATTTAGTAGAACCTAGTAGAATCTTTATCGAAAAATAAAAAGTGAACCAGGCATGTTTCGACTCATTCGCAGTCCCAATAAGCTTGGCAACTTGTGTAAACAAGTCAACTCGCCTGTTTCCCACCGAACAGTTTGCTGCACCAAAAACCATCAGAACAGGTTCGTTGAGTGTGCTGATGAAGTGGTGTACTCATTTCCCCTCTCGTGCGGGAAAGTGTACATAGGTCAGACCGGACGATGCCTCAATGATAGGCTCCGGGAACACAAAACCAACAGCACCAGAGCCAACTCAGGCCATCTAGGCATACACTGCCGTGATTGCGGGTGCGACGTTCAACTGCCATCCTGTACCATTTTAGGTAGGAACAGTAACCAATTAACACGAGAAATTATCGAAGCAGAACATATCGCCAGGAATTCTAACACCTGTATTAGTACACCTTCTTTACACCTGACAGAAAAAGAGAAAGAAATTTTAGGCATCTAGGAGATTTGCGCGCGTGATTTGGGAAAAGTCGGTGTTGCTAGAGGTTGAAGAAGACAAAGTTCTATAAAATGAGTTGTCAGTCAGCGCGGTTTGTTTGAATTTTGCTTTATTTTTCGTGTGTAAGGGAGTGAGTGTTGTTTGCTATAGTGCGCTGTGGTGTGTGTAATAATCTTGAAACGCTTTATCTGCTATAGTTTCGGGGAATGCTGAGAAACTTGAACTGCGCCGCAATGTGCTGTCCCCGAACTCCGTTTACTTATAATTTGGGCACCAGTCTGTTTATGCTGTACAGCGAAAGCCGATATAACATTACCTGACTTAGCATATTTTCACTAAGTTTGGTACGGCATAAATAGACCATTACTAACGAATAAGTAGAACACGACGCCTTGAGGCCGCTCTGATGTCTCATGTGCGACGCCTCAAAATTAGTTAGCAGAGATCTTCGTCGGCTCAAGAAACTGATCCGCAGAAGTGAGCCAGAAACTAGCTTTAGCTTTTGGATTGAACTTAATTTTTCGCACGCCGTCAACTTGTTGTATTCATCGCGTGAACGCTGTTCTGGTGCACAAACTTTTCTTTGTAATGTATGAGCGAGATGTAAGGTGCCATAAGCTGCTCACGATTAGCCCTCAAAAATTCCACGTATGGCGACACGAATCACATCTTGTAAGCGTTAATAACCTCTCGCGTGGCCTTAACATTCACCGGAAGCGGCAAGGTTAAAATAACAATTAAATCGTTCATGAAAGTTGTTCATAATCACTTGTCTCTACTGCTGTGCACTCTCTCCGAAGTTTGGTCAGTTTTCTGCACACATAGCAAATCGTAATTGGTGGCATACGTAACTTGCGCCTGCCTGAATCGTATTTTAGTCTGACACCCTCACTAAGATATTGAATCTTCGGTATTCGCTTTTGATTTCTAAAATGCACATAAACATTAAAAGAAAGTTTACTTGATTTTCATTTTTTGGGTCAATAAGTCATTTATTGAACCATATAAGATAAATATACACATTTAGTTCATACTGGTCTCTTCTATTTTAATATTTAATGTGTATACCAATCCGATTTCACAACTTCTGGGCGGGATGGTTTTGAATTTATTTCCACCACACCTTTATAAAAAGAAAGAAATCATGTCGTAAGAACTACTTTATTTGTGCAAAGATAATGGGGAAATAATGTAACTAAAGTATACGTGAGGCGCAAATTAATATCTTAGACACTATTAAAATAGGGCAAACTTGACAAGCACAAAAAAGGCGCACGTACGACATGACTGGCGCTGACTTCTAACTAAGTTTATTGCTTAAAGTAATATCCTACTTCATGCCTTTCTAAAAAAGTGTTTACCATTTCAGTACACAAGTGAATGCTATGAACCTATACCGGGGGTTTCTTGCTATTTTACTTCAGTGATCACAAAAAAGCCTTACCACTTAAACAATGTGAGTGCATGGCAATCTGCAAGTGTTATCCCAGAATGTTATCCAATGCCTAATCCTCGACACGTGATATTGTGTGCTCTGTGTGATACATCCCTGTTTGTTGCATCAACATGAGTGCTGGCATAATAAATAAGGCTCAATGCTTTTACATATTACATGTTACAAACTTAATCTGAATGTTGAATACGGCAAGCATAGTCCTTCAGTTGGATATTTAGCGTGCCTTCAGTAAATTGACGAGAAAGACACAGACCGTTGACTGTTGTAGCTTTGCTTTGCGTCCTCTTGGCGGTCTCTAGGTTTCCACCATGAAGAACTTTATAACTTTTTGGCCTGCACCCAAAATGGCTGAAACAACGAAAGGAATACTTCAAAACGTTTCACCTGTGGTAGAATTTCGAGAGGGGTCACTGAGCTTCAAAATGAAGTCACTCTCAGTTCTATTCTCCGGAACAAACCTGAGAAAGCTGGAAGAGCGTTCCCCGGTTATATGGGCTTACTTGGGCTGGTTTGTGGCGTACGATAGACTGCAAATATCCTTCTTCTTGAGTACGATATTTGTAGCAGTTCCACTGGGTTTAAAAGTGAATAATTATAGATTTTACCCTCAATTGCGCTGTATAAACAAACGGTATGGCAATATTGATTTTATTTTGTATAGCTTTATAATTGTGCGTGTGTTAGTGTGCGTTTGCTAGAAACAGAAAGTGCCCCGTTGTATTTTTTTCCGTTTTTGTTTTCATAGTCTTTCGATGGGCCTTCGCTGTTATTCTCCTCTTTAACTCAGTTGTTCGAGCAAGTCGTTCGGGAGTGCGGTGTGTGTAGTTTGCCGTTTTTATCTGGATGGGCATCGTACAGGATATCTGTTGTGTATCAGTACAGCATGATATCCGCTAACGACTCCACGCTTGCAGTCGTACAGCACTGGATAAATTTCTCATCTACCATGCTCTTGCAGACTAAATTCCTACTGTCTAAACAACTATGGGACTAATTCGTGTTTTTTGGGAAACTCTGAGTGTGGAGCGTGCCACCGTCACGCTGTCACAGTGCGTGCTGGCTGATGGACTTCACATGTGAGTAAAGTGCTTTGTTACTGTTTCTAAGCGCCCGTACAACGACGCAATTTTCTTTGAACGGTGTTCGCGTTATAAATTCAAAATCACAAAACTAAATTAATCGTGTATTTAAGTTGCTGTCCTTGGTTCTGCAGCACAAATTTTGATGACCTCTTTTCTTTCTTTTCTTTTTTTTATTCCATAGGACATTAAGTTTTTTTTTCTTCTTTTTAATTGCTGGGAGTTTTGGGCTTTAAAAAACGGTTTAAACTGGTTTACTCCTGATGGAACCGGTAACCGAACCGTTATTTCAAACAATCACTGAACCAGAACCGAACCGGAACAAAACTCAATGATACTGAACCCGAACTGAACCGGAATAATGACCAGTGCAACTCACTGCTTTTAACCAAGGCTTACGTTTACGTCTACGTTTTTATGTAGGTTTTTATAATATGAGGCTTCACTCCCGTCTACTGGCGCCGTATAGCGATTGCACTTTGTCAGCAATTTTCTGTTCTTGCCGCAATGCGTGAAGATTTGGGGCAGGTATTCGCGGCTTCGCCTGTTACAGCGCACTAGCGGTGCTGTTCTGCAAGTATTCCAAGCAGAAAGCAAGGTAGCTTCTTCTTGCGCCAAGCTCGGACTAGCTAATTTTTAAACCAAACAACACGTTAAACATGCATTTGTTTTAAGTAAGCATATTCGGCAGAAGTCTGCCTGGTTGCGGGAGAATTAAAGCCCGAAAAATATTGCCCCAACCAAAACTCGAAAGGAAACACGACGTTGCGAAACCAACTCTGTTTCTTCTTCAAAGGTGATAGAAAGCGCGCGGAGCAGCCGCAGCTCCTTACCTCTTCGTCTTCAAAGAAAGAAAAAAAAAAGCGTAAAAAAGTAAAACAAAAAATATTTAAGTTATGGAGATAATCATTTCTTCAGCTTTCTCATCAGGTCACGGAGGTCATGTGCGTACACAGAGGCCCAGGGGCCTGTTTAGGTTTCTTCGGGTATACTGGATTTGCCTCGATTCCAACAATAGTCTTCTTCGGGTGTTTGGCCCTGTGTCAACCACTTACGCGTTCGCGAAGTCATTGCGATGGTCTAGGGTATCGCAATCTTTGGCGATGGTGCTGCGCTCACTCTCAAACTTCCGCACTTCGTTCTTGTGTTGGTGGATTCGCTCGGGAAAGTTCTTTGTCTCGCCGATGTAGGTTGTGGAGCACTCTGCGCATGGAATGTGGAAACCGCGCCCTGTGTTCTTTGTTTTGGTAGACGATATTTTGGTCTTGCAATGAACCTTCCCAGCGTGGAAGCGGGTTTTCGGGCCACCAGAATATATCCTGGTGGCACACAAATCCCAGTACTCGTGCGAGCGCTTGGCTGGTTCTCTTTACGTAGAAAACGCTGATGCGTGCGACTCGATGGGGCTGCCTTTCTTCTAGTGGTGTCTGGTTTTGTCTGGCAAGACCTTGGCCGTCAGGCGCTGGACTCAATGAAGCTACTAGAGTACCCACGTTTCTTTAGGTTTGCAATTATGGTCTTTTTCTCCTTATTTTTATCGGTTACCGACGAGCAAACAGTCATTGTCCTAACGCAGAAGGGTCGAAACCACTGACGCCTTATGACTCGTTGGGTGGCTGGAGTCCAAATCAAGGTAGCGTCCGGTGTGTGTTGGGTTTCTGTACACCGTACATTGCCCTCGCCGGTTCACCAGCACACCGAGGAACGGCAAGGTGCAATCCGTCTCGCATTCCATGGTAAACTGAATGGCCGGCTTCATAGAGTTGTGGTGTGCCAAAAAATCAGTCACGTCCAACTTCTCAAGAATGCAGAAACAGCCGTCCACATAGCGCATGAAAACCTTGTGGCTGTTGGGGAAAGACCTCAATGCTCTCTGTTCGATTTTTTCAATCAAGATGTTCGCTGTTGTAACCGAGATCGCCCAATTTATTGCAGTGCTACTGACCTGTTTAAAAATCTCCCATTTGCAAGGAAAGTATGTGCTGCCGAGACAGATCTCGTGCAGAGAGCACAGTTCATCCACACTGATGTTGGTTCTTGTGGTCAAGTTGCTATCTTTTTCGAGGGCTTCGCGGGATGCAGCTACTGCAAGGGGGACTGGGACACTTGTCAAGGGGAGACACCACGTCGAAAGACACCATTATGTCATCGTTGCTGAGTTTTATTTGCGAGGCGCGCTTCACGAAGTGGCCGGCATTTTCTACATGGGTCGACGTGTTTCCGACGAGGGGAGCCAAGGTCCGGTGGAGATAACTGGATAGCGCCCGAAGCGGAGAGGTTGTGAAGTATGCAATTGGTCTTAGAGGGACGTTAGGTTTGTGGATCTTTGGAACGCTGTAAAATCCTGGTGCGTAGCCATTTCTGCAAATGAGCCGCACGTAAAGGCTCTTTGACTCAGGGTAGTGTTTGAAAATCTCTGCCAGCATTTTGTTCAAGTTCTTCTGAACCTGCGGCGTTGGGTCTTTCTTGAGGTCTTCATAAGCATGGCTGCCAAAAATATCCCGTACCTTTTCCTCGTATACCTCCCGGTCCAGGACGATGGTCGAGTTCCCCTTGACGTCCGGCAGGAGCAAAATCTCCGTATCTTCGCGAAGTTTGCGAAGCGCTGTAACTTGCTTCGCTGTCAAGTTGTGTTATTGCCGTTGTGGGAGCTTCGAAAGGATGCCCAACGCTTTAAGACACAATCCATCTTGTATGCTAGGATCTAGGCGCATGATGCCATCCTCCACAGCCGCGACTATATTTGGCAGAGGCGGCCTTTCTGTGGCCATATTAAATCCGAGGCCTTTTGCCAAGACCGCAATTTCGCAGGGCGGGAGTTGTCTAGCGGAGAGGTTCTTGGCAAAAGTGGGGTCAGTGGTGCCTCGGCTTGAATAGTCCGTTCTTGTTGGCCTTGAAATCTCTCTCTGAGATGCCCGTTATTTATCCAAAGCAGTGGACGTGACACTCGTGGCAAAAGCCTGCAATCTTTGCCACGATTCCGGTCTTGGCAAAGGGCCACGGATTTAAGTATGATCACGCAACGGCCGCCTCTGCCAAAAGTGGTCGCGGATGTGGAGGGTGGCATATGCGCCTAGATCCTAGCATCCGGGATGGAGTGTGTCTTAAAGTGGTAGGCACCCTTTCGAAGCTCCCACAATGGCAATGACACAACCTGACAGCGGAGCAAGGTTTAGCGCTCCGAAAACTTCCCGAGGATACGGAGATTGTGCTTGTGCCGGCCGACAAAGAGAAGTAGACCGTCGTCGAAGGAATACGAAGTAAAGGTACGGGTCTTCTTGGCAGCCATGAATATGAAAAACGCAAGAAAGACCAAACGCCGATGGTTCAAAGGAACTTGAACAAAATGATGACAGAGGTTTTCAAGACCCTATTGAAAAATCTGGCAAAAACGTCCGGTGACATCCGGTGAACTGGCAGTGACATCCGGTGAAAACTGATCAAGTTTCCCCCGTTTTCATACGACACCAACGTAGTTTACCAGTTTTTGCCAGAATATTTGCCGGCAACTACTCTCAGTTACAAGATTTCGCTAAAATTTCACCGCCAGTCACTTTCGTTAACCAGACGACCCGGCTTTGCTGGAAATTTTACCGGAAACGAGTGACTCGTTTCCCCGTTTACCGAACTTCACTGGAAGCTGACGTGAGGGGGGGGGGGGGGGGGGGGGTGAAGCCGAGACGAGCCGGGGACTGGGTGTGGAATTACGGTGCATGGAACGCAGCAAGGACGAGTCCTCACGAACCCTTTCTCCCTCGCATTGGGTGCGTGGGAAAAATGCGAGGGGGTCGTTTTGCTGTATCTTTTGAAGAAAACCGATTTCTTTGTACGTCAACCAACAACGGCAACCAACGGACCCTCAGTGTCGGCTCCCCGTTTCTTGTGTGTGACCTGTATCTTCCAAAGCAGCTGGGTGCGTTGCGCGGTTTTCGCTAAGCGTGCGTATGTGTCCGCGTGGTACACCAGCGGCGACGGCATCAGGGACGACACCTTGACTGTGCCCAGGATTTCTCAACGGCGGCGAATGTTAGGCGCGCGTTCGTGGTTTTCGCTCATGCCTTGACAGTGTGTTAGTGTGTCTTTTGGTGCACCTGCTCAGATTTATTAGTAGAACTACCGTACATCTAGGAATTTACCCAGCGGCATTGTGAGTACCTTGAAAGATACTTTTTTGCGACAAAGAATTCGGTTGTTCATATTTGATCTGATTGCTTTTGTCTACAGCTGTGCAAATTGTTTCACTGGTATCGACCCTGTGAAATAAAGACAGAACGTTCAAGGTTATATGGACTAACCGTTTTAATTGTTACCGAATTGTCCATCATCTGGCATACATACACCACCCATGGTTCACAGACTTTTTTTCTAAATGTCTTCCGTTGACGTCCGAAAAAAAACAACAAAAAAACACGGTAATTTCCGGCTGAATTGCGGGAAATTCCGTGACTCCCGGTAATTTCTGCTCAATCCAGGCAAATCAGATGACTTCAGGTAAGTTCCGGATTTACCGGAAGTGAAAAGTCCCATAATACAGTAAAATTGATTTTTACTGGCAACAAAATTCCGGTAAAATATCCGGTGACTTCCGGTGTATTCCAGCTTTACCGGAAGTGAAAAGAGTCCCATAATCTAGTCAAATAATTTTTACTGGAAATGAAATTCCGCTCAAAATCTTTTTCAATAGGGTACCCTGTGTAAGAGCCTTTACTTACGGTTCATTTGCAGGAATGGCTGCGCTCCAGGATTTAACGGCCTTCCAAAGATCCACAAACATAACATACCTTTACGTCGTATTGTGGACTATACAGTTATCTTCACCGGACTTTGGCTCCCCTCGTCGGAAAAGCGTCGACCCATGTAGGAAATGCCGGCCACTTCGTGGAGCGCGCCTCGGATATGCAACTCAGCGACGATGACACCATGGTGTCTTTCGATGTGGTGCCCCTCTTCACAAGTGTCCTAGCAGTGTTGTGCCCGTTACCGAAAAAGAGTAACTAAATAGCGATACTTCTTAGCTTGGTAAAAAGCTAACGCGTTAAAGAGCTATGTTACCATTTTCCAAATGTAACGAAATACCGGTGTCGCTATTTGCCATGACTAACGGAAGTTACTTTTACGTTAGTTTGCCGTTAGTTTGTGTTTCACTGTTAGTATATGACTGTAGCGCCTCAACCACAAACGTCTTCACAAGTCTTTCGTTGCTTTTTTTTTTTTTTTTAATTACCGCGAACTCTGATAGCTTCTGCGAATGGAGAGTCTGGCGGAAAAGAAAAACAATTAGGACTGATGCCAAGCCCCGCTATTAATTTCTAGTTATTAGTGGTGTGGAATAACAAAATATTAACTATATAAACTGCATCACGAATTTGTATAGAGAAAAATAAACATTCTAAATAAATCGCACACTTAAACAAATATAAAATAGGCGTGTTTATATATAACCACCATGATTGATTTACTCTCCTTCTGAAATATACAAGTAAACTAAACTAAGCCGTTTTCGAAGACTTTTCGCTAGCTTACATTAATGAGCATTGTGAGATATAGCTGAAAAACTGCGATTAACAAAACGATCTCGAAAAAAAAGTGCGTTCTTTCGGCTAAGAAAGCTTAAAGGGCAACTCCGCTTCATTCTTGGTTTTGAAAAAAACAATGCAGTTCTCTTCAGTATCGCCTAGGAAGACCACACGTCAAATATTACGACGCAGTTCTGTCCAAATGTTTCTTAAACGGTCCGGCGAACTTTGCAACTCGTCAAGTTGCCAAAATCGGCTGACTCGAGCGGGCGAATTCAGGCGCAACCAACAGCGCAGTCAAGGCTACGGCATGGGCGAAGCCAACATTGAGCTAAACGTCATCATCATGGCCCCCTTTTGCTTGTTTTTACTTCTCCGGGCGAGAGTAGCGCATGACGTCAGCAACGTTGACTCTCAGCTCCCAGCGGTGTCCACGTGATTGGCGTAACGCGCCTGCGCAAAGCGCTTCCTGGGGGCCGTCCGGCCGCCCGCCGTGGTCCCGCCGTTACCGCCGTCTTCCGCGTCACAACCACCGTCGTCGTCGCACCGTTTGTGATAATTGTATCACGGAGTTTCGTCCACACTACGGACACCACGTGCGCAGACTTATGCCGCAGTTGTGCAGACGTCGTCGAATGCCGTAGACACCAAAACATGGCGAAGAGTGTGGTGCAGACGACACTCGCGCCTGCCGCACGCCCGCCCCAATCCCGCCTGCCGTTGGGCCGAGGATCACGTGACATCTCGTACCACGTGATTGCCATGTACTTGGCGGCCCGAGGCCAATGTTGCCGGACGGAGCCGAAGTTTCGGTTTCGATTTCCCCTCGTGTTTAAAATTAGATTCAAAATTATATATCCCATTTTTCGCGAAGCAAATGACGTAGTGTCTTTTACTAGGGCTTTTTAATTCAAAATCCCTCATTATCCCCGAAATATTGGGAATTGAGCGGAGTTGCCCTTTAACGACGACATTTTAACGGAAAAAAAAGTAAGTGGCATTGAAGAAGAACTTACCTTAATGTGCTTTTTCAAATTAAAGTTCGACGTCCTGGTTGTGCTCAGCAGCTTGAGTTTTGGCATACAGAGCAGACATTTAAACAGCAACTTTGTCTGACTTCGTTTCCCTCCGTTCAAACATAGCACTTAGCCCGGGCTGTGGTAACGGAGTTTCGAGGGCCATTGCCATCTTGCACAAAAAGTGAGTGCGAGATGGCAGCAAAAGGGGCTTTTATAACAAGCGTTCCAAAAATGCCTTATTGGTTAGAGGCAGACGTTGCATGACAGAGCTAACTGTTCAGTACACGGACTGCTCGCAAACAACACAGCTCATAGCCACGCAGGTTTTAGTTACGGTCCTGTTTAGGCGACACAAACAACAAAAAGAGGACACCAATCGCTTATTATAACCAATAATTATAACCAAAGAAGATTATTTGTGATTATAAACGAAGTATAGCGCCGGCCATACTTATAATCACATCCATACCCGTAGTACAAAAGGCGGCGAGCGTTTATAAACTCTTTACCCTAAGTTTCTCTTTCACATCCAAAAACCTATTTCTTTTGTTTTTCTTTGCTTTTCACGCCCGCAGCAGCAATGTAAGGGCGAAGCAGACGAAAGCCATCACTATTCTTGCTACAAGTGTGTCTTTCTAAAGAATGGTACAGTAGCCTTCACAAACAACCAGCAACTGCGAGAAGGATAACACGGGCGCAGCGTCCAGCAATAGATAATTCGGTCTTTGAATGACAGGAATTGGAGGGTTACTGGGATAAAAAGAAGGGTGCCGTCGGTGGTGGATAAGCAGTCTTTTGTCTAATTTTTGAGGCGCTATGGTAGAAAGGATGCCCAGAGGATTTAGTGGGAGGCGACCTTCTGAACGGGAGTTGTTATCCAGTGAGAGACCGCACCTTTGTACCACGGCAGGCAAGGATTCTAAAAGATGGAGACGTCTTTCTGGTGACGGACGCCTTTCAATCCTGCGATAACCTTGCCACTTGTTTTGGTTCAAAGCGTGGGAACGTCAACGCTTCCAAATTTAGAGTTTATTCTTTCAGTTGTTAACAGAATCAGAATTTATTTATTTTAAAGAGAAGGATTTGACCAGCTGGAGTAGCTAAGAACGATTAGGCAGAATCTACGAACGGCGGCAGACTGTTTCCTTCTGACCGCATGTCTCTTTCCAGCGAGACGGCTGCTGCTTCAGGAAACAGCGACGGTGGTCTTAGTAGCTTCGATACAAGACTGCACCAAGGACGCTTGGGAATTCCGTAAACCGATAATCTCGCGTCTTTTGGGCCCGGTCGTGGGAACGTTGAAAGTGTCTTCCGAAGGAGTTTGAAATGACGCCGTTTTTCATAGCCTTGTTGGGGTTTCTGCCGCTTTTTGTAGTTCGCAGAATAAAAATTATTTTGCTTTCGAACTATCATGCGGCCATTTTTAATCAAAAGTAACGAGTAATGACTGACGTATTTTAATAGCAGATACTGAAAAATGTGACGGCATTACTTTACTCGTTACTCATTTGAGATTCTAAGGGGTGCGTTAGTACGTTAGTCATAAACTAGCGCGTTAGCAGTAACGACGTTGCTTGTAAGGCGTTAGTTCCAACACTGTTTTCTAGTTCCCGTTGCAGTTCTTAAAAATCAAAAGCGCTTTTGCATTTTTGATTTTTAACAATGCATAGCCAACTAGCCAAACAGTTAATTTTGATCCCGTTGCAGTTGCTGCGTCCCGTGAAGCCCTGGAAAAGACAGCAAATTGACCACAAGAACCAACCTCAGTGTGGATGAACTGTGCCGTCTGCTCGAGTTCTGTCTCGGTAGCACATACTTCACCTTCAAAAGTGAGCTTGTTAAAGAAGTCAGTGGCACTGCAATGGGTGCGGCTATCTCGGTTACAACGGTGAACCTCACAATCGAAACAATCGAACAGAGATCACTGAGGTCTTTCCCCAACAACCCCAAAGTATTCATGCGCTATGTGCAAGGGCGACTGTTTCTGCATTATTAAGAAATTGAACGTCACTATTTTTTTTTTGGCACACCTCAACTCTATCAAGCCGGCCATTCAGTTTACCATGGAATGCGAGACGGATGTCACCTTGCCGTTCCTCGATGTGCTGATGAACCGGCGAGGGACAAATCTGATGTTTACGATGTACATCAAATCAACACACACTGGATGATACCTCGATTTTGACATCCAGAACCCGACTAGTAATAAGGCATCCGTGGTTTCGACCCTCCTGCGTAGGGTGGTGAATATCCGCTCGTCGGAAACCGAAAAAAAAGAAGAGGACCAATATTGTAGACCTAAAGAAACATGGCTACTCTGGTAGCTTCATTGAGCACATGCCCCGACGCCAAGGCCTAGACAGACAAAACCAGACGCCAATAGAAGGAAGACAGCCGCATCAAGTCGCGCGAATCAGCGTCCCCTACGTAAAAGGAACCAGCGAAGCGCTCGCAAAAGTACTGGGAAATGAATGTATCCTGGTGGCCCACAAGTCCTCTTCTGCGCTGGGAAGGTTCATGTCAAGACCGAAAGATCGTCCACCAAAAGAAAAAGCACAGGGCGTGCTTTACACCATTTCACGCACAGAGTGCCCCGCAATCTATATCGGGGAGACAAAGAACCTTCCCGAGAGAATCCGCCAATACAAGAACGACCTGCGGAAGTTTGACAGTGAGCGCAGCACCATCGCCATACATTGCGATACCCTCCTAGACCATCACATTGATTTCTGGAACGCACACGTGGTTGACACAGAGCCAAACATCCGAAGAGACTTTTCTTGGAATCGTGGCAATTTCAGTATACGCCAGGAAACCTCAACAAGCCCCTGAGCGCATATCCCTATGTGTAGTCACATGGCCTCCGTGCCCTGACGAGAAAGCTGATGAAATGACCGTTTCTATAACTTAAAAAAAAAAAACTATATATATATGTATATATACACGAGTTGGTTTTGAAACGTCGGGTTTCCTTTCGAGTTTTGGTTGGAGCTATATTTGTCGGACTGTATGTATCTGTTGTGGGTGTACGGTGCGTATGCCAAGAAAATGTCTGGTTTTGATTATTGTACTATCTGGTTTTAATTGTAGTACTATTTTACGCTTGAAAGCGTGATCGATGTTTGCAGTGGCCCAAGGTGCCACGAAGCGCTTTCTGTGACCACCCTTCACCTTAGTAAAATGAATGATTTGAGAAAGCTTCTGCATACTTTTTCAGTCGTCTTGGCGTGTCATAACGTCAGCAGCTTTATGCTGTTTTGTATCCAACGAAACAGTATGGCTTTCAATTGTCGTTTTTTCCCGTTTCGGAATTAAAAGAATGGAATAGTGGAGTTCAACCATTCAGGAGTGGGAATGGGTCCAATGTTTTCATTCCGAGGAGTTGAACGAATGGAATTGTTAGAAGCACTGATTCTCCTGAATAGAATTGGAATGGAATGTGGTTGCCCATTCCGCAACACTGGTTTGGTGGGATCAAATAAGGTAATCAAATTTAAGTTTTGGAGTCATTTTGTAATACTTTGAATGCGCTTATTAGGATGTAATCACAAGGTTAATCTGATGACCTTTTGAACTAATAAAACCCCTTGTAACCGCTCATTTCCCCCTCCCCTTTCTAATTGCGCTTTTTGTAAACGTTTCCTGACACAGAATCGTCGACCCATATCTCCGAATGAAAGCTGGTTTACCGAAATTGGTAGATCAAGACGATAACTAGTTTATAGTACGGAAATTTTAATCCAACATTGAAGAGTGCGAAAGATTCGCTCTGAAACCACCAGAAGAATCTGTACATCTTGAAAATCTGAAGTAATCAGAAAAGTAACTGTTACCTTCTGATGGTCAATTAGTTTACTTCAGAAATAATCCAGACATCTAACTAAATACTTTCTAACGGAGAGTAATTGTTATTGTAATCGCTTATTTTTTCTAGTAAAGTGTACAAAAGTGGAACGTCGGCAATGCGGCACCGCGTCGTATCGCTTCGCCGACCTTGGAACAGCCTGTCACTAGGCTTGTTGCAGCATCGTATTTTGTTTATATTCTTACAACTTTCTATCATTAGGTGCTACTGATGCAATCGTCTTCCTGGCTGCGACAACGACCCTAATGCAAATATCGAAACTGAAATGTTCCTAGTAACTATGAATCAACCTTCTTTGAAGCAAGCAGCGCAGAAAACTCCCGATCACTCGGCGCACCCCGCCACTTTCTCACGTAAAAGTTGGAGCTGTTCGCAAAGTGATCCACCGGCTGCAAACATCTGGATTCAGCAGGCAGAGATATCGCGCCTATATTGCGAGGGGCAGAGTAATCCGCTTGGCGAATGTGCTCCGAGCACTTGCTTTTTCCCAGGAAACGGGACTATTAGCCTTAACTCAAAAGAACTGAAATGATTCGCTCATGTAGCAGCCCTATATCTCGAACATTTTAAGCAGAATGAATAAAAGATAAAGGAAAAGAAGGAACTTGGTGACCTCAGCAACATCCAAATAGCAGCAGCCCTGTTTCCTTCTAGTGGGAACCAGAGAAGTTTCGACTTAATGGTCGATGTGCGGGTCATTTCGTCAAATTTGAGAGCTTGCACAAAATAATGTTTGGTTGAAGACATACTTTAGGATATAATGCAAAAACGCACTGTGTAGACTACTTTAACTTGTTGGAAGAACCTTCCTTAGCCTTCTTTGCTCTAGTTTATTAACGAGAACCCACTGTAGCGTTGTATTGAACATGTCCAATTTAGACCTCCGAGTGTGTCGTTCACAGTACCAAAGTATCTCCTATAAAAGAATCATAGAAGAAAAATACACATATTTCCGTTATGAACAATGGTTTATTAGTCATCCAGGCGGACTTATATGTGTGTTGTCATTGCAAGAGGAGGGTTCAGGAGCGAGTCGAGTGTAAAGCCGGTTGCATCAGCCGAAGTGTCGAGGTCTGCCTCCGAAACCGTGGCCACCTCCAAAGCCACGGCCTCCGCCGAAACCACGTCCTCCTCCGAAACCGCGGCCCCCGCCGAATCCTCTTCCTCCGCCAAAGCCTCGGTTGTACTGGGCCACAGCCAGGCTGCACAGGACCGCGAGGACGACCAAAGCCACCAGGAGGGTCTTTCCGGTGATCATGTTGATTCTGGTGTGTGCGTTAAAACAGAGTGTACATCGCATGAAGTAGGAGTTTCTCAGCGAACACCTTGCCTCCAGGTTGTAATGTTCTGCTCCATGCCTGCTCCACTTTAGACATATAAAAAGGCTTACAAACTAAATGAGTACCTTCCGCAGTAATAAAGGTCAAATACAATTCCAAAATACAAATTCTACTTTGTTTATTCCTTGCCCGCGCACCGATAAGAAGAGAAACAACACAGGCAACATAAAAGAGGCTCGCTGTTTCAACCGTTTCGCGTAACTAAAGCTCAATTGCTTTTCTTCGGTGGTATGTGACAATTTGGTATCCTACTATAGCTAGTGCAAAGAGCATGTCCCCAAAGGGGTTTAAATGCTAACTAAACCAGCTAGTTTAATTTGCAAAAATATGTGTTTTTATATATTCGTATTTATAATTTCAATTTTATTATAGATCGAACGTCATAAAGTGCGCGGACGAATGGAACCAAGTAAAACAAAAGAGTTACTAAAAATATAAAAAATATCAGTCCCTTTTTTAGTAACTAGTCTTGAATTCACAAATATTTTCCAGGCACACGATTAAAAAAAAAACGATTATGATCGCAGTTACACCTTTTACGGTCACACAATGAATGCTTATAGATTTTCTCTTCAAATTTTATACTACAATACTCCATAAAAAACACGTTGCTCAAGAAATGTTGAGGAAAGGAATTAACATAAAAACGAAAATTCGTTTATTCAGGATGCTTCCAATAGCGTCCCGCTTTAGGAAAGCATAATGGTAAACCTGAGACTTCGGTAGGAAAAAGAAAAAGCAAATGAAGACAGAGAAATAACAGCCAACGTCTGAATTGAGACGTTGACTGTTCTTTTTCTGCCTTTCTTTTCGATTTCTTTTTCCTACCCAAGTATCAAGTTTACAATCCTATTCAATTCGCTTTAGCTCGGCTGCACTCTGTGTATTTTTTCGCCTTAGGATACTTGCTCATCTGAGTAGTTCTCGTAAAGCAATTGGTTCAAGCTCTAAAAAAGACGGCTTAAGGTGGAATTCATTACTCACCGATAGCGCTGTCAGGTTCGAAGATGCTGAAACTCACTCCCCTCCGCGCTTTTATAATGCAGCTGTTCAGGATGTACTGATGCGATGGGAGCTACAAGGACGCCAGGAAAAGCCCTCCGAGGAGGCTTCCTGGATAAGGCTTGAAACCGTCTTCCCTGATTGACATCAGCGACGGCGCCGGACGCGTTGGGACGGATGTCTGGACGATGTGATCTCAGATGTACACTCTCAGTAAGAAAGCGTGTGCCTCTGTAGACATTTGACGGTTTTGACAGGTGCATACTTTTCAGAAATTGACTCCTGCTGTGCTTGGCTACTGTTTAGTAAGAGATTCACAGAAAGGGTACGCTAAAAGATCCCGCATTTTGGCACGCCCTATGAACTTATAAAACGTTCACCTTTAATCACTACGCTTAGTTTTGATGTCGTCATAGCGAAACGTAGACTGGACTTATGATATGTTCACACAAAACTTGTTTTTGCGTAGGTGCTTCGAGCCCTATGCATATATTATCTTGTTTGAAGAGTACAATTACCAATGTGCTATTTTCTGGTATGTACAGGGTCGTTGAGAAATTTCATCTGGCATGTTTTTAGGTGTATTCACATATTTGAGTGAATCACCGAAATGTGTCAACGTAATATTTTCATTCTTGAAACCCCTTTTTTACCGGTTGCCTATAATATATTCAATATGTCAATCTGTCATTTATTGCCAGTGCCACACTTCTTAGAAACAAACTATAATTGCCCACATAAGCTACAATATTTCCTTCAGTAACATATGCACTATAGTACCTTGACCATAAGTATACTTATGATCAAGGTACTTTCGTCTACATCCCAGCAGCATACACTTTTATAATGTGCTTGTTTTATCCACTTCTCTTTGTTTTCGTCCTGTCTGTCTGCGCATACAAGTTTATATAGTCCATCCTTGCGTTCCACAGTAAGAAATTAAAGTAGAGCGGATAACAAGCTCTAGAACTACATTATTTTGTAAAAATGCAATCTGCAAATGCCATTTTCACGCAAAAACATTATCGCTGCGCCTAAAAGCGCATCTATATTTCTGCTAAAGTAAACCCGCGGGCTTTATTAGTTAACAGTGCGTCTATTACTTGAATAAATGCGCTGTATGCAGTTTGTGCATATATGCACAAACTGCAACCAAATTCTGTTGGGGTCCTATAGGACCCCAACAGAATTTGGTAATGTTTGTAGTGTGATTAATCTGGGCATCTCCGTCCGCCATAAACCTTTCTTTGTGTTACGGTTTTGCAGAGTTCGAGTTCCGGTACTGCTAACCTATATTTTGAACGCTACTATGTCGTAAATTAAAAAAAAAAATGAATATTCGTTTCTGTGTACGATTAACATAACGACATTTTGAATGCTTCCCCTGTTCTATATTTAATTTTCTTGTGTCAACAAAGGTTAGAAAGTTATTCAGATTGGCGAAAAATAAATCGCATAAGATTGTGTGTTACAAATTCAAATGCGATAATCGGAAATATCTCGTAGATAAAAAATGAAACAAAAAAAGAGTATATGGTGTGCATAGTTCTCTAGTAACGCGTTTTTCGAAATGCTTAAATGTCTGCCGGCAACAATAAACCTATTTA
Source organism: Ixodes persulcatus (assembly GCA_013358835.2). NCBI lineage: Eukaryota > Metazoa > Arthropoda > Arachnida > Ixodida > Ixodidae > Ixodes > Ixodes persulcatus. The sequence goes on along the minus strand of JABSTQ010009634.1, from coordinate 216,751 downwards.
GGTAGTATGAATGACCAAAGTGTAGCTAGATTCTCCTAAAAAACGATTGGTCATCAGCACCCAATAGCTAAGGTTTGAGACGTACAGAGCGCGACACTGTTAGCGCGAACAAGCGATCGCCGGTTTTTCCCGTTTTTCTCTTTGAAACCAAGGGATTTTATCGAAGTTATTATTGCTACGGAAAGAGCTCATTTAGTTCTATAATGTAAGCGATAAAAGTTCGTGCTCGCTAATACTATTTAGAAGTAAAATTCGAAAATGAGCGGATGTCGTGTTCGCGCTAACAGTGTCGCGATGTGTACGCTCACGTGAAACAAAGAGAGGGCAAGTGTCATAAACTTGCTGTCGGCAGTTGGCCTTTCTGAACATATCTACATCGCGTTTCAGCTGAAATCCAAACGCAACCGATTCAACGAGCTTCTGGGAATAATCAAGCCGCGTCAAACGCAGAAGTCATTGGGCTTTTATGTTTATGATTGGTTCAGCGGATATAGAACACGTACAGAAACATGGCGAACACCATGACGGTGCACCTTTGAAGCCGTCTGATTGGTCCCTCCAGCTCATAGCATCGGCAGCGTTTGGACTAAAGGTGAAACGAAATGTACAGGCGGCGGACCTGAATGCGTTTACTCCTTGATGACTATGTACAGGCTAAATGAACGAAAGAAAGAGAGTATAAGGTGATGTAAGATAGTTAATATACCTTTTTTGTTAAGGAAATCGCGTTGAACTTGACAAAACTATCTGAAAACATATCATATTTCAGGATTTATTGCGCAGTGTAAACAAAACAAAAAAAATAAATAGAATATTTAAATCGTTTGGAACGTAATGACAGTCATTGGGCGTACAATTATTTTACTGGAATGCTTTAGAACTTCTAGTCGAAAAACCAAATCAGAATTATTTTAATAAAAGTGTCTGCGGAGGAGTGTTTGAAAATTGTATTAAAACTTTCAGGCTCTAAATTGTGAACATGTTTAGAAATATAGCCTTACTCGGTTATATATGAATTACTATAAAATAATTGTGCATCTGTCGCAAACCGTTTTGGATCGAGTGGGAATCAATGATGTAACACATGCAAATTGTCAAAGACTCCGACGTACTCACAGCTTATTTAGGAGTTTACTTTTTTTTAACTAAACCTAACTAAACTTCCAATTCTTAGGAATTTTCTTTTGGAGCGATATGCACGACAACATAAAACTTAATCTATAAGAACATATAAACCCGACTGAATTGAATCCAATAAAAAAAACAGCTATAGTATTTCTAATAGCGGCTAAAGCAAGCAGTTAACATTGCGTTTATTCGAGACAGCGAAATTCAGGGCATTTGCTTAACGAACAACGGGCCATTTTAGGAGGAATTAAATATTCTGATTTACTTTTTTGCATCTTATACTTTGGTATATTTGTCGTTGTGCTGAAGTCGCAGAACAATCATATCACAACACGCGCAAAAGCAGCATTTCTGGTAAAACAAAATATAAAAAATATCACGTTTTAGGCAAATCACCACCCGCAATCGTACAATATATCAATCAAGACTGAAAAATAAACTACGAGAGAAAATGTTTTTTTCTAGAATGCAGAAAGCTTGATACGTAAGTGGAAACGCAATCACTACTGCTTTCTGAAGTTTCCTTAAAATGTTTCATGGCGACAACGCGATTTTCCAAGTAAAAAGATCGTTTATGACCACCGGCAAGCTTTTATTAATTTTTTTTCAATACCTTCAGGGCCCAGGGGCATTACAGAGGGGGCGGAGATGCAATATTGCTTTAGTAAAAAATTCATACAAAACAAGGCAACTTTGTAATAAATGTTAGTGCGGCATAATATTAGAAAATGTGAGCAGTTAGCACTTTTCTATATAACACAATGAATAGAATATTTACTAATGATGTGGGAGGGTGGTTCCATTCAGATAACGTTGAAGGGATGAAAGAGTCGATGTAAGCTGAAGTTTCACAATGAGGTATGCCAACTTAAAGACTGTGATCGATGCGGGGATAAATGAAAAAGGGGCTAAAGAATAGTTTGTCTTTCAGAGAAGCATTGGAATGATAGAGTTTATGAAAGAAGCATAAACGAAATATTTTACGGCGTGAGCATAGAAGAGGCAGGAACAGCGTGGTTTTCATAGATAGTTTTCATAACTATCATCGCACTTACGGTGCGATGATAGTTACAGACTATGAAACGTGCGGAGCGATTTTGAAGGGCTTGAATGTTTGTTACAAGCGTTGTAATGTTGATGTTAATATTAGCTCCATGGATTATAAAAAAAAAAACATGAATTAATATTATCAGCACTAGCTTTAGATTTCAAATTTAATTCGGGAAAACAATTTACACTCGGCAGCAAACCTGTCTAGGGCGCGGGACCGGTGCGTTCCGGACTGCGCGTGCGACATCTGCCGGCGGACGCTGGGCCCGAGATAGCGCGCGTCTGTGCATGCCCCGCCATTGTGCAGCGCTAGGCTGATGCCACAGTTTGTGCTGACCCTTCCGCACACTCCGTCGACCACCAGAGGAGCGCTAGGTGCCTCTGGGTCTCCAGACTACGAAATCAAGGCGCTCGGTGTAACGGCCGACACCCCGCTCCGCATTATTGCGCGTTCTTCTGATAGGAATTTTGCCGCTGAACTCGCGAGCTTCCTTTTGTCGAGGATCACAAGCTCGAAAACGTCTCGATTGGTCTTACGCTGTAAAAAATTGACGTAACTTTTACGTGTCTTTCCCTCGCCAAAAAAGACGGGCACGCTCATTGTTTGAAAATACGAGGTTGCCCTCGTTATTTATTTGCCGCGAGAGCCGAGCCTTCCAGAAAAGCCGAAGTCCCAGGAGTGCAAGTATGCGCAGATGAATCAGAATAGCCTTGGCGACGAAGGAGACGTTGCTTGAGATAGTTTCGGTTTTACACTGAAAAAGAAAACCTAAAGTTTAGATAAAACCTACGATAGACTAAACTTTTGTTAATGTTTTACAAAATTAATATAGTGACATTATTATTATTAATATATATTAATTTGCTTAGTTTTGTCTTAAAAAAAAGAACAAAAAAAAAACAGACTTTTGAAAACTGCGCAGGACCATCGCTCTTGCAATCAGCTTCCGTTCGGCCGCCGTTGGAGTTCCGGAGGCTTTGAGAATCGCTTCCTTTTTATGTTTTAGCCGTTTTAGCCGATATTTTAAATATCTTACTTACGAATACCGTGTTGAAGAATAGCAAGGGATTACTGAGAGCTGGGAGACGCTGCGTCTTACCATTGCAAGTAAGTGGCGGACAGTCATGGCCGACTGATGCAAGCGCCGGTGAGGAAGTTTCTTTTGTTTCTGCGAAGTGCGCCGCTGTTTCAAACCTTGTCGTATACCGTGTGCTTGCTAAGCTATGCTTTATTATAACTATGCTCTACCCGACGTTATTTCGTTATTTGAAAAGAGCGTATCTTTTTCAAAACCTATGGCTCTCTCTGCAGAGTGAGAAAGATTCGCGTGCGGCCGAGGGCCTGTTCTGGACAGCCGAGGGCCTGTTCTGGGCGCCGTCCTACGACGCTCGCCCGACGACGCTTTTGCGGAGCGTTCAAGTGCAGTCTGACGGCAGTTCAAGCAATCACAGGTCATGCTAGTTCTGAAGTGTGGTCCCAACTGCCTCTCGCTAACGATTTGTTTCATAAATCGGGAGCGAGAAAAACGTTACAAGAGCGAGCAGCATGATTTCTTGCCTGTGCTGATGCCTGTGCCGTAGAGACGCGCTGTCTCTTTGCGTATGCCGAAGCGGCACGCTTTCCAAGTTTACGATTGTGTGATGTAAATAAAGTGAGTTTGGATGTCACGTTTTAGTGGCGGCGAAAGCCGCTACAAAAAGCAGAGCAGTTAGAAAAAGCAAAAGCATGAAAAAATGCTTAAAGAACCTGAATATTCGATGGAGCCGAAAGACTACCAACGTACCAACTCGCCCAGTTATTCTTTCTGTCAAAGAATAGTAACCAATAGTAATAATTTAAGAGTAAAGCTATACGCACTACGTAGTGCGACTCGGCCGGAAATTGCTATACCCACTACGCGGAGAGATCATGCCATTTGGGTCACCCTTTTCAAACGGCGCGTTTATCACTGGGGAGCTCGCTAACACACCCCCCACCTGCGTTTACGCCGCTTCGCGGCGACAGTGTGTGGCTGCTAATTACAAAACTGAACCCGTACACGCCGCTTCGCGGCGTCCAGCCGGCAACCCAAGCCCCGCTGTCCCCGATCGCATTTCCGGAAAGGGAGTCCCACACCATTTAGTTCTGGGGAGTTTCGTCGACAACATTCGTTTTTTTTTTTTTTTCAGTGTTCATCGTAACAAAGAAATGTCGTAAATATCGCCAAATGCCTCGACAAAACAAAATGTTCGAGAAAAAAAAAGGAAAAAAAAAGTAGACCCACAACGCGGATCGAACCCGCGTCCACTTTCGTATAAAGCAGACACGTTACCACTATGCGATGCCACAGCTGAGAAAACTCGTTGTAACCATTAGTTTTATACGAGTTTTGCGTAGGGCATACAGCCATTTCCGGCCGAAGTGCACTACGGAGCGCGTATAGCTTTACTCATAAATTAAATAAATGCCAACTTTTAATTGGTTACAAATTTGTAATTGATGCAGTACAGCCCTACCCTGCTCTAGTGCTTTTATGATATCAGGAAATGTGTAAATGTATAGGATAGTTCATAGCAACCAGTTATATCCGACCATTATATTGAATCTTTTCTCTAAAAGCTCGGAGTTATATAAAAAAGTGCTCATCATAAATTAAGCCGCACCACTCAATGTGTAATAGCGTGTGACTTGTATGTATGTTCTCAGCAAAAGAAAAGGATGCATTCAAAAAGGGCCAATCATTTTGTTTCCTCTGTGTTAGAGCTTCTTTCAGGTACACACAAAATGCGGGTGTCTACGCCTAAAAGAGTGGAATTGACATTTCCCGCAGGGCTCCAGGCCTGACTCAGTTTGGCTAGCAGGTTGCAACCTATGGGAACCTGGGGAACTGCATCACAAGAGTAAAAGTGACGTCCGCCCACTGATCTCTGTTATGGGTGGTTGGATGGTGCATCGAGCAGACAGGTATGAAGCCACCAGAAGTAAGCGGCTTGTCCCGGAAGCGAGCGATTTCAGGTTTTCAACTCTCCCGAATGCTGGTTCGAACAGCGTTCAGGGCGCTGGGTTTTTTCTTGTCATCCCAAGAGAGCCTGCTTGATGAGGAGTAACAGTGCATGTGGACCCGAGAAGTCTCCTGGGAAGCCATTCGATGTGAAAATTTTGAGGTTCTAGTTTATCAAGTGTGCGTATGTCCCACGTTCAAATGCCTTATTCTTGGGATTTATTTCAGAACTAATCTCTGCAGCGCACTGGCACATGCGGAAAAGCGCACTGAACAAAGCAAATCCATCGCAATGGTGACTATGCGAGCGCTTTGAAAGGTTTGAATGGCATAAACGACTTTATTTTCGCGAGCTCAATATTTCATACGTTTTATGAAAGTGTTAGCGTTGGGAATACTTTGCAGGTACACAATTTTGCTATCAGGACTAATGTTCAATGCATTCGTATCCATGGGGTTGCTTTTTGCTTGACCAATTTTAAGCAATTTCGATAAACTCGCAAAAACTAAGCCTTCGCAAAAATTAAGTCGTTTACAGTAGTACAATTAATCTTGAAACCAATATTGAATACCGTATTATACTAAACTTCTAAAATAAAATTTTAATATTAGCACAGCCCTGAAAACTGGCCATTCTCGGATGTTTTCGTTGTGGCCTCCATCAATTCATATGTGCTTCAAATGTAGCAGCTGCAACCTTGAATCGGGAAAAAGGCTATTGTTTGTCACACATTTTCTTTATGGTGCCTAAGGTTTGAGGTAATAAATTTTGTGCCCTGCAATGAACACTATTAGCTGTAGCATAGCCCAGGGCATGCAAAGAAGGCACACCACAAATGTCTGACATATCAGGCTTTCAGAAATGCTCTTGTCCGATTTTCCTCACCCTTGTGTCAGGATGAAGTTGTTACTATCTTGCCTTCCTCACATAGTGGTCCTTTGAGCGAGTTATGTGATGTTATATCATAGGGTGGCATAGGGTAATTTTCTCTTCTCTTTTTACGCAGGATGTAATGACACACCATCATCACAAGGGAGAGTGTACAAGGCAGGCTCGGAAACTTGAATAAAGTGATAAGTAGGATTTCAATTTCTGTTTTATCAATTACGTGAAGTACACTGATCATAATGTTTGTATGCTACACATACATACTTTCAGTTTAAAAATGCAATGCGCCTTTTCTTTATGGCTTTTCTCACAGTTTCAGAAGACGCTGGTACACCATTTTCACGAGGAATGTTTAGAAATAGAGCTGCCAAAGAGTTCCTCGTAATTTTCACGTACGTAGCCGCAAATCAAAATGACGACTTTCCTTGCCAATGCTGGGAAACGGCAGCACATTATTTTCACGAGGGAAGATTTGGAAATGATTCAATTGTCATTTTCACGTCTATGCTTGCAACGTAAAAATGTCGGTACCTCTTTCTTTTTTTACAACTTTTCTCACATAATTTCATAAGACGATTGTACGTTGTTTTGACGAGAAATGTTTGGAAATAGAACTGCCAAGACTTTTCTCGTAAAATTCCTGACTCATTTTTAAGAGTGTATCGGCTACAGAGCCTACGTGCCACATCACATGCTTCAGCATGAACACTTAAGATTATTTTCTCTCGGTATTTTTTTTTCTTTCATCACTTTTTTAGTTTTTTTTCTCTAAATCGAGGTTAAGTGAATTAAAATATTTACGCGAAAACCCAAACGTCTTCTCACTTGCTATATATTGGAAGACTCGTTCAGACATCAAATACCTTAATTGGTATTGTCATTACGAGTTTGGTGCTCTCGCACAAGCGGTAGGAAGCTTTAAGGAACGGAATAATTTTAATCTCTGACCCACGCTCATTATACCGCAGAATCAAAAGTTGCGTTCGTCTTCTTATTGTGAAAGCAATTCATCGAAAGTGCAGAGATAACAAGCACTTGGAATTGGTAGCGGTGAGGAAGCATTACACGGAAACAAGAAAATCTGTAGCTTCCCGCCCACACCATGGGCGGTTGCGCGCGAGTACTGGAAGCGAGCGCGCGAGTTCAGCGGATAAATTCCTCTTGAGAGAACGCGCGAAAAGGCGGAGCCGGCGGCGCGTGGGCTACCTCCGCCACACCGAGCGCCTCGACTTCGCAGCCTGGACGAGCCAAGCCAGGGCTGCAAACACGGAAAGTCAGAATGTCCCTAGCGGACGCCTGAAACTTCCCTTTTTCTTCCAAAATTTCCCTCGCTTGCCTAAATAATATATAATACTAAGTATTCGTTGTTTTCAGCATCACTTGCATCTTAAAACGCAGCTCTTAGGCGCCCATTTCCGGCTTGAGCAGCGTCGCCGTCGGCGTAACAGCGCGATGCATTATGAAAAATGTCCCATAATGCACCGCGCCGGACCCTCGTGACGTCACGTGTGACATCACGAGGGTCCCGCGCGGTGCGTTGTGGGACATTTCCCATGATGCACCGCGCCCCTAAGCAGCACATCATTCTTGGACCAACATGGGCCCGCCACTGACAAAACTTGGCTCCAATGTTGGCCTACCGTTGAACTTTTTTCGAAAGCGCTACCCGATCAAATGGTGGACTTTTCAGTAATGCCAATGTTGGACCAAGATTCGACCGATATTTGAACCAATATTGGACCGTCATTCATGCCATCGCAGGACCGCCTCTTAACCAACAATTAAGCCAACGTTGGGCCACAATTAAACAAAACACCTAAGCCATCATTGGACGACTATTGGTTGTGGGTCTTACAAACGATATTGGCATCCAAGTTTAAGCATTGGCTTATCTAATATTTGCTTCCAACCTTATGCTCTGGATATTTTGATTTCGGCACCCGATTTTAAGCTCGGGCTGCACTATTTCGGCAGCCATTTTATCGGGCATGCAGCTTTTCAGATATATATACTATATATACATCTAAAAAGAAAGCTGCTGTAGAGAAGCCACATTCACTGTGGAAAATATTAAGTCAATATTACGTGCAGGTAAATATAAAAGTCTGCAATGCAAAGTGTGCCGTCAATACGTTTTATTAAAAATTTCGATTGAAGGAAAATTAAAAGAACAATGAGTGCCAGGGACCATCACTGCAAGCTCTGAACCGGGCAGGAACTTGATGAGATTCCAGGCAGGGGCCTGGCCACAGGATTCTGAAAGAGGCAGAAGCGGGGGTTTGGATTCAAGTGAAGGGTTTTCAGAGGCTCTCAGTTCTCTCTTACGCTTGTCAATAATGAATATAAAAAAAACATAGCTTCATTAATCTCTGCCCTTTAATTAACTATTCGATTAATTGGCTCAGTTGCTCTTCAAGTATAAAATCTCGGAAAGGTCTACCGACTTTTTTTTTATGTTTACTTTTTCATATTATAAACTTTCTTTTCCAGCGAATTATTTTCCGTTATTTTGTATGTCTTAAAAGTAAACATTTCGGCGGAACTCCATTTGGTTAGGTAAGTAATAAGACGGGGTACTTTGTAGACTCTATCCAATTTCTTCAATGTGCCCGACGTTTCGAAGCCGGCTCGGCTCCTTGATCACGGGTGACTGTATGTGGACCCAAAGGTAGCAATCTGTCGTTGTTTTCTTCTTCTCTCTCTTAGCATTGTTTTCTTCTTCTGTTTTTGTGTGTGGCGCATCGTAGTCCGTGTATATACCTGCTTGGAAGCGTTCCAGTGGATGGGTTCAGATTGTTGTTCGTATTTTGTATGTGCCAAGATTTTAATAAGAGACGCCTTCTCCAGTTTCTTTCTCTATCGAGAATGGAGCTGCTGCCAAAGCACTGGCGCTGGCGGAACATGCCCAGAAGACCGGCTACGTCATCGGCTTTGACAGCAGTTCCATCCTCGATAGAGAAAGAAACTGGAGAAAGCGTCTCTTATTAGAATCTTGGCACATACAAAATACAAACAACAATCTGAACCGATCCACCGGAACGCTTCCAAGCAGTTATATAGACGGGCTACGACGCGCCACACACAAAAACAGAAGAAAACCATAGTTATTATAATGTACGCTAGAGGTTCAACTGGCGCTAGTGTGCTGTTGCAAATTGAAGCAGACAGCAAGCAGTCGGAAATTGACTTCCGGTAATGCATTTCTATGGAAAAAAGCGAGTGAATTTCCTCTCTGGGCTGGATTATAAGAGCTAATATCACGAATAATTCGCACGTACGAGGCACATGGGAACATTTCCCAGTCAAGCAGATTAAATAATTGGTCAGTTACGGCGTTTTTATTTTAAAATCGTGGCATGAAAAACGGTGCTAAAACCGCCTCGTACATGTATTTATGTGCAGTGTCGGACACTGTTAGCGCGAACACGGCGTCGGCGCTTTCCAGTACGAAGGACATGTGGAAAACCGAGAGAGACGGCAAGAACTACGCAGTAACACTGATAAGTAACTCCTTGTGCTTGCAGACGATCAAAATAAATTGAAAGTCACGTAATATAGTTCGATTTTCAATAAATAAGTACTGCTTTATTCTTTCTGCTCATGAATATGTGCGAAGGTGCTTGTTCTGGGTTCAAAACATCAACCGCACGCTCCAAATCTTTGAGAGAAGCCAGAGAACAGGTGCCCGATAAAAACTGCCCGACATAGGAAATAATAAGAAAACACACCTTTCGTAGCCCACGTACTTTATTCTTTACGTTTCGAACGTTTTTTTTTTTTTAACCACTTGTAAAGATACATGACGGGGTCGTTTTCATGTAGTGACAGGACGGGCATGTTAGCAATATATAAGCACCAACGGAATACTGGCGAACTTTGAGCATACTCTACGTTCCTTTCGATCGTAATTTTGCTTAGAATCGTCGCTCGTTTTTACATACCTGCCATGGAACAGAGGTTTGGGCCTGAAATATAGCGAAGTTTAACATCGTTCAGCGGTAAAGAAAAAATGCTGTAACTAAAGCCATTACACTTTCACAATATTAATAAAGGTACATATTATCCGGTACAACCGAAATAACAAAAGTTATTCATGTTATTTTCCAACGAAGAGACAAAATTCACGCGTGTTTTCCCTTAGGAATACACAGGAAGACTGGAAAAGTATACTGCATGCTGTCTGCTTCAATTTGCAACCGGAAGTCCCGTATACACTAGCGCCAGCTGAGCCTCTAGCGTTTATTGTAATAACTCTATGAAGAAAACAATGCTAAGAGAGAGACAATGCTGAGCCTCTTAAAATAAATAGATGCGCAGGTAAAACACCTAGGCCGGCTTGCTGGAATCAGTGTCTCAGCTGAGACTGGGTGAAAGAAAGCACTGTAAAGGCTGGGGCGCGCGAGCGTCTTGAGTCAAGGTTTGAGTCCCGTTCAGCTCGTACGCTGGCTTTGACAGTGCTTTCTTTTCCCCCGTCTCAGCTGAGACGCTGTTTCTAGCAAGACGGCCCAGGCGTTTAATATTGTTTTGTTCGTCCGACTTGTCCTTACTCAGAGCTCGATCGATCTAGATTAAAATATTTATAGTGATTTCAAAAAAAAATACTCAAATAGTACGAAGGTTATTTCATAAATTGCTTAGCTCTACTCTTGCAACATCATAGCGTACCTCAGCCCTTCATCTAGCCTTAAGAAGTCTTAAGAATTACAATCTCGCCATTTAAGTTCACACCAATACTTCTAAGTTGATATGAAAAAAAAAAAAACCGGCTTTCTTACGGTATTTGCGGCACGGAAATATGTTGTTATAAATGCACCCATATTGCCTCCATAATATTTATAATTTATAAATCCAACCGCTGGCCTCCCTTTTTTCAGCTCACCAGTGTCAATCGCACTACTAAATTAACAATTCAATAAATACTCCGTTATACGTAAGAACATGACAGCTGAACAGAACGTGATGCTTGAATCAATCAAAAATTTAAAAAAAATCACGCACATGAAATAGCTTGTCGTGTAAAGATAATCACTGGCAATTACACTCACAGAGCGCGGTGACATAACTGACACTCCACTCGCACCCAACAAGCCGAACCTTGGCAAATAAGGACTACTCAACGCTCTGTAATATTCGGCTTTGCACATTCCGGGAGGACGTTTTACTACAGCACACATCTACCGCCAAGAAGACAGTCATATTTTAACGAGACAAATGAAACAAAAATGACTTCGAACACAAAAATAACCAATCAAAACGTATTTCATGGTCTATTAGAATAAAAAAAAAACACTTACAAATAACCATTTTGTCTTAGCCCGAGACTGAGGCAGGAAAAAAGAAGTTTCAAAGTGGAAGAAAAAGAAACAGTCGAGGTTGTCACTCCTCGACTGTTCCTTTTTCTTCCACTTTGAAACTTTCCTTTTTTCCTGCCTCAGTCTCGGGCTAAGACAAAATGGTTAACATCCACCAGCTCGCCTGCGCACTCACAGCATTATCACTTACAGGTAGCCTGTACAGGGCTTTTCGGGCCGATCGCCGTGGATTACACGTTGAACTCGTCGGAGATTCCTGGCACAGAGTTCGACACTGTTCAAGCTCATCGGATAGAGACAAAACGTACATTGCGTAGCAAGAACATCTATCCCCAATGGTCAATAGGACCTCTCCTTGTCACTCACATGGAAGAGAAGGCGGTCCGTCGTGTCTTCGGTCCGTCGAAGCTAGTGGTCACATGCATGCCCACAACAAAGGAAGATCACCGGTGTGTAGGCGCTGCCGACAGAATATCCGTGGTCTTGGCAATCCGCATATTGAAGATCGCACTTGGCACTAAGACAGAATGCGCTGCTGGTGATCGGAACTCTAGAACCACCGTTCTTGGTGGTTCCAGTATAGGGTAGCGTAGATGGTGGAGATGCCGAGCCGCTTCGCATGATAAAAACAGTCTGCTAAGCAATCAAATGCACTCAGACGACTTAGAAACTGACACCACGGTGTCCTGATATGCGCATGATTATCTTGCCATTATTGTTCCTTAAAGAAAAAAGCTATTTCTGCAAAATAAAACTTGCATAAATTGCGAAGCGCATCTGCCCATTTGCAGTTCGCGGATGCGCGTGTTTTAAATTGAGGAGACCGTCCCCCCTAGTCCCCACCGTCTTCCAGTCACTACCTTATCGTGTGGTCTTAGTGCGCGCGATTCCACTTTCTGTGTGCGTGCGTGTGTTTCGCGGAATGAACTCCATCACCCCTAAGCTGAGAGTGCAGAGGAAGCTAAGAAGGTCGGTGAACCTTTTTTTGCCACTGCTCTTCTAATATTGGCCCAACACCTTGTGCTGCCTGGGGCGATGTCACGTGACCCTTGTGACGTCACGATGGTCACGTGACGTCACGAGGGGAGGGGCAGACGGAGAAGGACGAGTGGGAGGGGATAAAGCAGGAGGAGGAGAAGAGGAAAGATGAGGAGGAACGGAGCGAGCGGGAGGAGGAGGAGAGCAGGGGAGGAGCTTGAAGGATGAGGGGAGTAGGAAGCAGAGATGGCAAAATTACTTTCAAAAAGTAACTAAATTACATCACTAAATATTTTTTGAAAACTACAAAAATGTAATTAAATTACACTACAAATTACCGCAGTCTAAAGGTAATGACATTACATTACAATTACTTTCCCAAAGTAATGAAATTACTTTGAAATTACTTTGACATTACTTTTGAATACCTTGAGGCAGTAATTCGCGCTCATTTTATATACCGTATACACAAACACAGTGTTTACAAAACAAGCCTTCGTTTGCCCACACGGCGCATGTGCAGGAACCAGATTTGGGAGAAGCGAGGTGCTGCGCATGCGCAATGCCGACAGCAGTGCCACCGCAGTGATGTCACGTCAAATAGCTGAGTTGGTCTATATGTACCAAAAACTCAGATCTTCCTGTTTACACAGCAACAACCTTATGTGCCTCGAAGTGATCCATACTGAACAGTGGTTTTGCTGGTGTACACGACATAAATGTTAAACATGATGAATTGCTTCTTTAGATGTGACTCAGAAAGACAGACGACTCACCGGTTTCGCTGTTCATTCAACGGTGAAGATTCTTACAAAAAGGGTGATATGTTTCCGTCTACCTGATTTAGAGGTTGTAGTCCGTGTCAGTTTGTTAAGTCGGGCAATGGCAGCTCGTTCTTACAAGGAGTCGTCACGTGAAACGTTTCCCTCCCGCCTCGGACGCAATCTAATTTTACTCTCCCAAGAGCACTATACTCGGCGACAACTTTTTCTTGGCAACGTAGTGTAGAGGAGGAGAGTCTGTGCACAGCTTTATTCAGCGCTCAAAATGGGAGAGGGAACGCGTGCCTGTACCCTCCACTGCATTGCCAAGAAAAGTTGTCGCGGAGTATAGTTTACATATTCTCGGTCATACCTTTAAAGGAGAATTTTTCCGAAACACCCGAAGAGTCCAAGTTTTTGCGCATTGTCACACAAAGGGCCCGGACAATTACTAGGCAGAGGTATCGCCAGTTGAAGAATGGCGCGAGCTTCCTAAATCGTGTACTTTCCCAACAAACGGGGGCGATATCTGCTTGTAGGCTTATTTCCGAATAAACTTCCCAAAGGAAGGCAGCGAGGCATACCGCGAGCGGCACCTGCGTTGCTCGAGGACGCACAAAACGTTTTGGGGATTTGACAAGGCATTTGAAATTAACTATTTATTCCGGTCGTTTGTTGCCCATAATGGTCGAAGCTTACGGTTTGACCTTGCTTGACGAAAGTACAAGTCTGGGTATCTGTTTGTCCTGTCCTCTCAGGTTTTAAATTATGTTTAACTCACTGTTGATGTGCCCGTCGCCTTGTAGCCTATGAGCCGTTCATCCCTAAGCTGACGCACTGTCAGCTTAGGAACAAACTGTGGAAGCTACGTGTTTGTTGGAGCAGTCACACGTCTATTGTTCGCCATGTAATGATGCTCTCCTTCATACCCACGCACAGAGAAGGGACGAGACACGTGATTAAAAGAAGGTGTTTGATTGGTTCTGGTTAGCTTGCAGCTCCCACAGCACTGTCAGCTTAGGGTTGAACGAAGTATAGTATCGTCGTGATGACGCGACGCCGCGAATCTGTCGTGCCTGGAGTTCGTAAGCCGGTGCCTTCCAGCGATGTCTACACGCAAGCTTTTCTCCTTCGCCTTTCCAGCCCTCTTTTGTGCGTCTGTCCAGCTCTTCGTACGAGGCTTTGCGCTCACAAAGCCGTCGATTATTTCGTTTGATGCTCTTTCACAACATTTTACCATGCAAAATAATATTTCTCTTCTTTCTTAAAGCTTGCAAACGAATTTTCTAATTTAGGACAGAAGTAATTTCAAAAGTAATGAGTAATTTTCTCGAAATTACTGCCTCAAAGTAATTCATTACATTACTAAATTACTAGCCTCGAGAAGTAATTCATTACATTAATCACAACTCCAAAAAGTAATTTAATTACTGTAATTCCATTACAGCAATTTCGTTACTGCCATCTCTGAGGTGAAGGAGAAGGAGGAGGCGGGGAGGAGGAGGAGAAAAAGGAGGGAAAATGGAGGAGGAGCAGCAGGGAGGATGAGGAAGGAGGAGGGGTATAGCCTCCCCTCAGTACCCTTCCCTCCCCCTCCTCAAGAGCTGCACACTATTTCGGCGTTACAGGGTGTTGTACACGTCTTTCATTTTTTTTACGATGAGAGATGTATTATATAGCCTTTACGCCTCGCGGTGTACGTTTCGCAAAAATAAGTTTATCGGGCCAAAACAGTGGTCAAAGCTAATCTCACGAGAAGAAGTGTTACCGGAAGATTCAAACTGACAAATGAAACCCTATCTTCGCCTTAGGTATTATGCACGTCATCAGAACATGGTACTGCTCTAATAATCTCTTTAGCGCTTTTTATAATAGTCAGTCCTAAACAAAAGGTGTAACAGAAGCTAGTGTTCTCAAACTCAAACACACGAAACATGACACACGGTAAGCACCATTCTGTGCACGGCACTTCACGAAATATTATTAGTCATGGTAAGTTTGTATCTTGGACATCGTGAGTGTATCTCCAGACATCGCAGTATCTCTTTGCGTACCCAAGGTTTCGTTTTTGAGAAGGCGCAACAGCGCTCTCAGAAGCTTAAAGTTGGCTGGTCCCTGCTTCAATAGTTTTCACGAGGGCGATGAAAACTGATTTCGCCGAAAAATGTTCGAGTGCTCCTCAGTAGTGCCAGATGGCCACACAACAAACCGTCAAACGGATCGAGGGAACAATCCAGATGAAGCAAAAGCCACTTAAATTCAATTTTATCTCGAAACAAAATCATAATTGACCTATGAATCTCCAGATATATACGGTGCCCAAAAATTTCCTCAAACTAGCAAGATTTTCCTTATTGCCACATAGTCCTGAATATTACCTTAATCTTGGAAACTTACTTCGGGTTAGCAGCCCTTAGAGTTCCTGCAGAGGCTCCCTACGGAGCCAGAGTGTCGCGTCTGTTTTCTACGTGCCGCCGCTCCACTATTCGCCAAGATCCGATCACGTAAGGATCAGGATCAAATGCCGTGCAGGAAAGTAGACGTTGCACGTGCCCCGGCGAACGTTCCCCTGCTTTTGACCGTGCCGCGCGCCTCAAACGCGCGGCGCCGCAATTCGCCGAGTTCAGTCACGTGAGGAGCAGACTCCGAATGCCAAGCACGAAAGACGGCGATACGGGGATGAACGCGCAACTCCGACTCCCATAGAGAGCCTACGCAGGAACTCTAGCAGTCGTGAGCCTAGCGCTTCTTGGTGGTCGACGGAGTCTGCACAAGGGTCAGCACAAACGTTGGCATCTGCCCAGTGCTGCACAGTGGCTGCGCATACTAAAAGGTGTTCTATATCGGGCCCAGCGTCCGCCGGCAGATGTCACACGCGCAGTCCGGAACGCAACGCTCCCGTGCTTTGACAGGTTTGCGGCCGAGTATACTCTGAAATCTGAAATGTCGCTGCAATGTGTTTACTTTTATATTGTCTAGACGGTTAAAGCAGAGTCTGGTGCATTCTTCGTTTCTGCGTTATTTCTATCCAGCCTTTGTTACGCACCACACTTAAGAATGCTACATTTTAGGTAGGGACGCAAACATTTTCGGCAATGTTGGGGGAAGTAAAGAAAGGTGAAATAAAAAAGCTTTATTTCTGAAATTTTTGGAAACATTTCGAAATTCGTCTTAGCAAGAGCAATCTAGCAGCATTTTGAAAGACACCGATATAGATCAACAACGGTAAGAATGTTTCGCCGGTTTTTGTAGTAGTACTATTACCTTATAATACTTTTTAAGTTTATGAGACATTTGCCAGAGTAGCACATTTTTGACTACGTAAATTTCTGAGCAAGCACCCACTCAACATTTGAATATAATCATGTAGAAGTTTGAGATGGGGGATCTTTAGTTCAACAATATGTGAATATATGCCCTGTGCATATTTTCCGAATACTACCACATTAAGGGCGGGGCGCGCTTAGTGTGTAAATGCCGGATGCTCGGTATTTTATACTACGCATCTGGTAATAGCAATACACACCTCACCATACTAATCCGCTATTGGGTTGGCTGAATAGTTAAATTCCACTCACCGTTAATCAATTATGGTGTTATATTACGCAAAGGTGTGTGCATATGTTGCTGCAATAGGAGGGGGGGGGGGGGGGTCTAGGTTGCGTGTTGCACAAGTTCCGGTGTTTTCGCTGACTAGTGGTGTGACAATGCATTTAACCGGGAGATGTGCAATATAATACATACAAATCGACTTTCTCAATGCATGGCTGCACTACAACTACAAATCTGTGGCAGTAGTTATTTTAAAACCCATTTGTTTTAAATTTTTTTAAACGTTGTTTTGATAGATTTTTAACATTTATAGCCATACTGCCAGACAAGATACACTGAACAGCAGAACAATTACCATTTGGCGTATATGTTTGTGGTCAATACAAACAGTTGCACGACAAACACAGGAAGCAGACCACCACAAGTGCTTGAGTTTCCTCCCATGTTTTCCCTTGCTCCTTCACCATAAACTTTTTTTGTGTGTGTTTTTGCAGACTAACAAATGTAATAATGTCGAGTGTGTTTATTCATCCCCAGAACTGCAATCGAAATGGCGTGCATTATAAAAATATTTTTCTCTTTGACTTAGTCATTATTGTAAATTGTGTCACATAAGAAATTTCCTCAATAGACTTGTTAATAATTTTAAAAAATTGGGTCTCTTCTTTAATTTGTTTACTGCTCTCCCGAACAAAAATATTGCCCGGCATTTTAGTTTGTTCCCAAGCCCTCTCGTCATTAGTTCTATACAAATTATAAAAAAGTGTACACCTGTCATCAAATATAAAGTTAACGTGGCATTTGAGTCAAAAATAGAAACAATGAACGTCCATTGAAACAGACGATGCTTATGAACAGAATCAATTACGTATTCTCGTATATGTTAACAACTAGAGCATCAAGGTCAAATGATACAGATTGCTAAATTTCAGAATAAATATGCAGGCCTGATTTTCCTCAATAGAATTGGGCCTTTTTATGTGCGTAATTATGCCATATAACTTTATATTTAAATGATGGCTTAAGATTTAAAGCAATTTAAATTTAGACAATACAATAGGTTCTTTTCAGCACGTGCGTACAAAATTCGCTGAAAGGAATCACTATGTGACCATGACATTTAAAGAAAGGAACACGCTGTTAACAAGCCAAGCACGCTCGATGCGACGCCAGTCGCAATGCCAAAAACGTACCCCACTTGGTGGTTGCCTCACGCGAGAGCAAATATACACAAAATAAACAGGTTGGCCGTATACATCAATATTGGGAGGTCGAGTTGCGCACTCCGAATGAAAACATTTTCGCTCTGCTGTTCGGACTTTTTATACACACAAAACCATCGTTTAGGTCGTAAAAAGGAATTTCTTTTTCTTTGTCGTCTTGCTAAATACATAACGCTGGTTTACTAACAGGCCTTCGCTGGTTGCTTGCGTGTTACCTCCGAACAAGCGCAGCTCCTAACACGCTGGCAATGTCCGAGGCTCTTGTTTTTCTTTGTCGATAAAAGAGCTCCCATCAATTAAGGGAAGTTTTGCAACGAAGTGTGGGCGTCCTTCGGACGGTTACGAGCGTGGAAAGAAAAACACAAACGCATGCGTAGCGTGATCTTGAACCTTCGTCCGCATTCACCAGAAATGTTAATCGTGATTGTAATGGCTTTAGTAGCACCGGGTGAGTAGTTTTCAAGGTAATCCCACGTCACTTTTGGCGCATTCCAAGGGGAACTCTAGTAAAGGCGCGCAACGTTTATTCCCGGCAGCTACAAGCGTACTCCGATGTGATTATTTAAGACTAAGCTAGAAGTCAAGGTTGTATTCGGATTGCGCCATCTACGGAGAAAACGTTAATGACAGTGTTCCTTATGCGGCTGAAAAGCCAGCATTGCGCTCCGGGGTTTTGAGCGATGTTAATGTCTGATGAAGTCTAAGACGGCAATAAAATATAAATCATAGTTAGCCTTTTTTATAGTTGCTACGTTTTTCGGAACAGTGCTCATAAACAGAACTCATTAACCAAAATTAAAGCAGGTGTTCTTGAACCTCGAATAGGTCATGGTTCCACTTAATGTGTAACAGTTGTAAAGGTTTCACGTCACAACAGAAGAAAATCTATCATACTCGGAAATACGAAAACACGCTTAGCTATATTTTGTGCGTGTTAAACTTGGTATGCAAATTGGCTGCCTTAGCACAAACTGGCTTTGAAACAAACTTACTGTATGTGTTGTGTTTGACCTATCTCTTTAGACAGTAGTTTCGGCATAGTGTCTTAACTGTCCTTAGAAAAAAAAACGCTTTTATACTTATTTGAAATTATGTAGCCACATATAAAATTTGTGTAAGTTAAGTTTGCATAAACTAATTTAATATATTTAATGCCTGGCCACTCTCATTTTCTTCAATGCCTAGCTCAACCTCGTATTAATGTCTTCTAAATAAAAATGAATAAAATGATTCACCGGCTTTATAAAAAAGTGGCGACTAGGTTTCTCACGTCTCTAGAAAGTGGAACGGTCGTGGTGCTTCAGATAAGCAACAGCACCTCCGTACACGGAAGAACGCCATTCAAATATAGCTCCAACGCGTCGAGAAAGGAAATGTCGGATGGCAGGAATTTCCTGCTCCTGAGATGCAATCTATTTCCTTGCACATTTCGAGTATCCTTCCTGTCGATCCGGACGTGCAGGCGCGCCTCAATAGAATTTTGTCTTACTACCTAGAGACGTCCTCTCTTATTTGCTAATTTATTAGTTCTTCTAAATGACGCGCTGGTTAGATTTTCATCAGATCGTCTACGCCAAACCTATTTTTCTCCGACTAGGTGAAAACAATTTGTGATTAAACCTTGATTACATCAAATTGAGTGATAGAAAAAAAAACTTTTTCCCGCTTTATTGCATATGTCAAATTCCAACCACAGGTACACTAACAAAGGTGGAGGGATTCACGTGAGTTTCGCCAACCAATAACGTTTCATAATCCCAGGTTAAGCACATGTTGACAACCTATAATCACCACCGAGAGATTGGGCTCAGTTTGCCTGATCGGCATATATAACAGTCTGCCGATTCCGTGTTGCATTTGAAAATCTTAATAAATGCTCCAGCCAGGAATCACGCAGTTGTGCTAAAACGATATATTGATATGCCTACAAACCTTATAATGTCGTTGTGACTCGAATTGGAATGATTAAAGTCAAATATTTCTGTTGCTGTAATCGTTGTATCGTTTTGAGCAGCAAAGGTTTTCCAAAAGTGTACAACAAATTCAACATTACAGCGGTATTCTAAGCAACAAACATTTTTGTTTTCTTCTTTTAGGTACAACCAGTTTATTTATAGCCTTTGGTATTAACACGAATACTAATTTGCGTATGACTATTTTGGTCAATCAATTCAAGCGTATTTTAAGAGCCTCTAATGACGTCGCAATCTAAGTGCGAAAACTAATATTTCCTTACTTCCTTGCGGTATAAACTGAGAAGAGCGGATGGATTCCTCTTGTTTATGTCAGCGATATCATCATTCTTGTTAAATATATTGTTATCGGTGGTTTTAAGACACTGAACTGAAAGGAATCATAGATGACAACTTTGATGCAGCAAAGAATATTTTGCGAGCAATAACTGTCTGCCAAAGCACCTCCGAGATACAAAGTTGGGAACGGGTACAGCACTCCACGGGCCTACCTTTCGAAGCTCGAGCAGGCCCCCGACTCCTTGACTCTAAACATTGCCCGACCGCGTCCTGAACCGGTGGGATGCTCACCTGATTCTGCCCGGTGTGGATGGAGGTGTGTTGACAGTGGGATATAGAGCGCGTGTAATCTGGGGCCCGCCCCAGGCCAGAGAACACTGCATGCTATCCGGCCCGCCCGGGTAGCATGCAATTTCATAAATCGCAGTATTGCCCGGAATTATAGCTATATATGTATACAACAAGAATAGAATATCAATAAATACTTTTGATGAACTCCGGAACGTAAACGTCTTATTCCTTGTCCCGACATATATGTTTGCATTACTTCGTAGGTTAAGATTAACGAACATATACTCGCTTTCCGTCCCTGTTTGAAACTGATCACAGTATTTTCCCTTTGAAATTTGCCCTTTATGCGAACAAAAAGAGATTTAGGCTGAAAACCCTTTAGAAAGCACATGGTCATAGAATCGATTATAGCTAGGGTTCTGTGTTTTCGGATAAATTCGAAAAAACTGCGAAAAACACTCGCCGGTGAAATTTTGGTCAGTTCGGATTTATTCGATAAACTCCGAATTTTTCTGTGCCAATGCCATCCCCCCCCCCCCCCCCCCCGGAAAAAAACAAACAAACGACGTTTTTTTTACATTTTGATCACCACAGACTCAATGGTCCTGGGAAAATGCCACCAAAATTATTTTTCAAATCTTGGATCGTTGTCAAAAGAAGTCTTGCCGCTTGTCTCGTCAAGGTTGATTCAGGGCAACGGGTCATTCTACAAACGGGTAACGACAAAAGCCACACTGCTGGTTTCCAGTTTGGATCATGCGATTTGTGATTTAGAGAAAGGAGAGGGTATGTTTTTCTAAGAGTGGAAGCTACATACCATAGAGATGATATAAAATAGGGAAGAGGGGCAGTTGAAACTTCTCTATTACATCCTTAACCACTCCACCTCGCGCAACCGTTGGGTAGGTTGATGGAGTAGGATGGGATGATTACGAGCTTCCTAGCGACTACATCCGGGAGTTTATTGATTTTAAGAGATCAACGTTTATCCAAGCAACACTTGTGTGCGAAACGAGAAAATCATTATATGTTATGCAGGCAAAAGATTGTTGAAGTAAGATTTCAATGGACGACATCCAGACCGAGTACTCATGCCCAGACAAAACGTAGTATGAGTAGGGAGGACGTCCAAGCATAAAGACTAACTCGATGGTTTGTGACCCAGCCACCCAGCACGTCTTGAGCTTGATAAATAGCTTGAAGAACAGATGTGTCCAATATCTTGAAACGTTTCATCGTACTCTGGGTGAACAACGAAAGAGTGCCGACTCCGCCCTAATAAGCATTTGTCTTGGTGTCGCCTTGCTTTAAATGCTACAGTTTTAGGAAAGGCATGATTGTTCACCAAGCACGGACCGTAATGTTTCTTCTAGGGGAATGTGCACAAATAAATATACGTACAATCTGTAAAACTGATATGAGATGCCCATCTGTCACTTTCTGTTATTCAGTTGTGCATTGATCTCGCTGTTTTGAATGCCTTCTCTAATATAAAGTATTCCGCGTTAGAAAGTTTATATTTAATGATTAAAAAAAATTATACTTAAAAGTGTTTGTCAGTTGCCAATAAGCATTAAAATCAAATAAACGAAAAAGTTTATTTTGCATAAATATTTGAAGCATCACAAATAAAATTCACCGTCGTGTATTGGTTTTAATACCTTCATTAGTAACTAGTTTTAAATACAAAGAATAGCAGGTCATAGACAAAATAATTGCTCTACGTGTTTCGAATCATATCAAATTCGAAGAAAATGTTTAGTGCTCAATTATTTTGTCCGTCTTACCAAAAAATGGGCGCCCGAATTTTTCTGCTTCACATCCACTCGAACCTCAAGGGAGGAGTTAGAAATGCGGATGATAACATTGTATTTATTTATTTACATAATTTTCTGTGCATGTCCATAACTTACACCACAGTACTTTTTTGATGACAATTAAATCTAATAGAGTTATGTCAACAGAATTTTTAACGGTAATAGGAACACACCAGCCCGTAGTGATCCTGTCTTTTCTAAGCATCTTACAAGAGGGCGGGGTAATTTTGTCTTTAATCCTCTATGCAGCCATGTCTTCGTGGTGAAAAGCTACGTGGGGCTAGTGAGTTGGGGGATCGGTGGCCGAGTGGGCTAAAACGCACACCCAGCTCGACGCGCGCAGAGCGAAAGCTCGCGGTGAAGAACCCAGGAATACTGGGTTAGAGCCCACCCCTGCCCGTATAGATCTTGATGAGCATTGTACCGGCGTGCGGTCGTGTAGCACTATTGCGTGAGCACGTCAAAAACCCCAGGTTAGCAGTCGTACTGCACTGGCGAAATTGCTCATCTACAGTGTAAACCAGTGTCGCCCCATCCTGGCAGACCGACCTTACGCTGTACAAATCATTAAACGTCCAATTTGATTTTTATGGGGGGGGGGGGGGGGGGGGGGGGTTAGTGAGTTAGCAAAATCGCTTCCAAATCGTCCACTTTATGACCATATTTCGAGCATTGAAATTTCCAGGTCGTAGGATACTCTCGAGGATGTGCTTGATGTCATTTTCTACTTTCTTGCTGGTTTCTTTGAATCTTTCTCCGCACGTATGCGTTATATTTTTGTCTCACTAAAAAAACTGACATCCTGTTTGTTTTTTTATCGTGTACCAAACAAAAACAGTATCCCCGTTATCGCGATTGCCCATGCTACTTTCCCAAAGTAGTCTCCGGAATTTAATGGTCTTCTTGGGATGAATATAACATGTCACAAAGAATATAATCAATCCTGCCTATGGAGTTACCCTTTTTCGTTGAACCTCAAGAGCAGAGCTGGATAATTACTTCTGGTTTTACCGCCTGACCGTGGAACAGCTGCGGCATCACTGGTTAGCTTCGTAGGCACATTCATTTTTTTAAGGATAAAGAATATTTCCGATGTAATCTTTTTTAATATTCTTTATTAAATCATGGATGGTATCTAATTCTGCACCAAAGTATTAAGGCTTTTGAGATTTGTCAAGTTAGAACTGTCACAGCGTAAGGAACCGATGAAAAAGAAAACGTGGGAACGCTGGGAATATTAAAGAAATAGTTAATAGCAGAGAGTATCGAGACATTTATTCATAAAAAAAATTATTTAGCTATAAACACGCAGTTTCCAGACACCCACAAAATAAAAAAATGCAATGTCAACAAAATATTTGAACATTAATATACAAAATCACGCGAGACATATTTGTTTATTGATCAGAGTACCTTGCCCAACACGTATCTAACATAAAAACAGATACGTCATCTCCAAATATCAACTTCAGCTTTATTGATTCTTTATCTTTTAGGCGAGACGAAAAAGTAGTAAAAAAAAGGTTGGAGTTTCTTTTGTAAACGTTTTAGGAACTATATATTTATTGTCTGACATCGAGAGTGGTTCGATGTTTTACAAAATAAATTCGCGGTTAATTTCATTGCACCGCGCTTTTGCGAAGCGGATATTCTGGCTCCTATTTGAGAAAACTGCACCAACTCAGACACTTCATACGACTACTTGGCGTTTTGTTTAATGCGGTCCTAAATAACCGAATTTATATTCCAACCCTGTCGGGTTCATTGCTTTATTTCTTTGGCCAACACTTTTATTTCAGTAATGAATGATCAACCAGCATATAAAATATTAGGTTACATAATTAAAGAAAATGACATCTGGGCTTGTTTTGATAGCTGAAAAATTGCTATTGTAGGGTGACTATAACTGATTAAGACAATTAAAAAAGTTTATTGAAGTCTGCCCAGCTACACACTAAAGGCTACTTCCGACATTTCCATGCGAGTGTGATCAACTGAGATACTAAAACTTGTGACCGCTTGCGACGAGATGGCTATGGCAACCAAGTTTCGCGCAGCATATTGCACTGCAACTCAAGTAGTAGTAACGCCCTTTGAGACACTGAAACGCAAATGTCAGAACCAGCCTTAGGTTGCTCAACTCAGGTATCAAGTGTCATCCGAGCGTTTGGTCAAGGCCTATGCCCAGGCCTACCAGAACGGGCGATAGCCCTTCTTCGATTTTGTCGATCAGGTCGCCAAGCACCATTCCAAGGCCTCCCAGGTTCTGCCTCAAGAAGGTCTGCAACACTTGAAGTACCACGGCCAGCAGACACTGCAGGTTGGAAATGATGAGGCTTGATCCAAAGCCGATACGTCACGGCTTTAAATTTAAAGAAGTCTCTTCGAGAAAGCTTTTTTTTTTTTTTTTAATCACTATGTGAAATTTTAGTGGATTGACAAAAACAACTTTAATTGCCTAACTCGGTGATCTATATATATATATATATATATATATATATATATTTATATATATTGTAAAATAGCCTATAATTCTCCGCTCCGATTTCTTGGTTTTAGTGCCCCATAAAAATAAAATATATGATATTAGAAAAATGCACGCGCAGTCAACTTGTTTTGTCAATATTATATCACACTGAGAGAATGTGGCATTAAACAACTAAGCACTGATGACGCTATTGTCTAACGGCTTCGATCATAGTCGTAAATTGTATAGTCGGTAATGTGGGAGTTGAAAGAGCACTGGCAGTGGGTGGAACAAACAAAACACTAAAGAACGGCACGCTACGAACCACCTCCAGATGCGTCTACATGTTTCTCGAGCAAGGTTATTAAATACAATGAAACATGTCAGAGGAGTAGAAATCTATTCCCTTATTGCTTATTTAAGTAAAAGTGGATGACTTTATGTAGCGTACTGCTAATCACACGCGATAGCCTGTAACTTTCTTGAATCCTTAGTAGCCGCCGTTGCCATGGTTCCGATCACAAAATTAATTTTACATTTACGTATATTCACAGTAGTCGTAGAGATGTGAGGCAGTCCGTTTATTGTTTTCTTACAATGACAGTTAAATTCTGAATTCAGAAAAACATATAATATTATATTATAATATTGAAATTTCTTTCTCACACTAGACGTAAAATATCATCCATTTAATTTTACAACACATTAGCGCTTTTAAATAAAAGAAGAAACATTGTTAGGGTTTATATTGAACGGAACTTTAGTTCCCCGCGATAAAAATACGCAGGATTATAAGCACCCTTAGGAACGGAGATGATCTTTTATTTGAATCACTGTCCATTTCCCCCTAAATAAAGTAAACGACATTGAGAAAAGATTCAACTGAAGGAGAATTATATACGGCGCCTGCGACGACATTCGGACGTTTCTTGGCACTACACCATAAAACCGACGCGACCGGACGGTTTGTGATATTGGTGTATTCCACGTGCCACGATACTCACAGCAGTGAACGAAAACACACGTGTGCGTCATACCTGGTCGTTTCTTATTACAAACTTTTTTTTTCTGTTTGAAGGACGTTTATTTGTAAACTAGAGGCAGACGCCGACGCGCAGAAAGGGTGTTTCGTACGTTTTTTTTTTTTCGGTTTTAAATCAAACCACGTCCCAAACATCCGAGGAGAAAGCGTGTCATCTGTGCACAGCGCCAAAAGTCTTTCCCGCGCAAGCCCTTCGATTTTGAAAACAATCGTCAAGGTCACGATCGCAAACCTTGCATCCTCCTAGTCTGTGCGCAAAAACAGAAAGGAAATGTGTTCATCCAGAGCTGGAAGCCCTGTTTCTCATCGCCTCCTGAGTTAAAATGTTTACAACTAAGATTGCCGGAAAGCATGGTGTAGCTGTGAAAGCCAGAAAAAAGATTGTCTTTGATTCTGAAGAAGTGGTATTAAAGGAATCAAGTATAAATAAAAATAAAAAAACAGCACCGGACAATTTACAGAAACTAGTGACATTATTTTGCTTTAATACACGCATTTAGTTTTTAGCTTGCATTCTCTTATTTTAAAGTAATCTAGCGGTGACTGTGTGAAGCTCTCACAAATATAAGACAAAGCAGGGTCCATAGGAAACACGTGCGGCGCGTTTATGTAGGCTTTACGCACGTATCATAGAAATCGGTGTCGTTGGAACCTTACGCCTTGCTTCACCTGGCAAAAAAAAAAAAAAAACCTGCTTAAAAACATTGAAGTGCGTTTATTTATGGACATTTCATTTAGGTTAAAAGCACCAACTGGCCAGAATAAAAGTTGCTTGTTTACAAGCTTTACTGAGTAGGTTTATTTTGGATTGTGGAATGTTGAAAAACGTTGCTTTTATTTTCTAGTAAAGATGTTGAAGCGTTAAAAACTGTATGTAGCATGTAGTAGCTTCTTGCCATAAAAC
This sequence comes from Ixodes persulcatus, assembly GCA_013358835.2. Taxonomy (NCBI): domain Eukaryota; kingdom Metazoa; phylum Arthropoda; class Arachnida; order Ixodida; family Ixodidae; genus Ixodes; species Ixodes persulcatus. Next base: position 190,104 of record JABSTQ010009634.1, on the reverse strand, counting down.
GCCATTCATAAAACTATGAATGAGGGAACAACTGGAATTTTAGCAGCAGTAAGCAGCATAAATATTTTTCTACACTTTCCGGCCTATCTATATTAATATCGATTGTTTGTTAGAAACTACAATTTTGTTTTGTGTTGATGAGTTAACCTGGATTATTTTGATGTTTAGTGTTGTACATTTTTTCAAGACTTCCTCTGGTTGAAAATATCCGGTACTTTTTCCAAATCTTTCATAATGCTTCCCATGAAATATAATTCAGAGACCATGGGAAGCTTCACATATTCGCGATATTTTATGCTTCTGTATTTACGCGGTTTATCGTTCAGCAACTGTCTTCAGTGTAATTTATTCCAAGTCTTCCAACAATGGCTTAAAAGGAGATTACCTTGCATGGAACATTGAGTGGTGTTTTTGTTTCCTAGTCATACAGACCCGGATATACCACTTCGAGAATTTTAAGTGTCTATCTACCTTTAACTGTTTTTAGCATTTCAGACGTTCATAACATTCTATTCCTTATACATATGCTAGCATCTTGCATTTTGCCACCTTATTTATATTGTCACGAATGACATTTTGGTGGAGGTGCTGGGTAACGATCCCAGTACCTCTCGCATGCTGAGCGAGAGGTACGGGGATCGTTACCCAGAACCTCCACCAAAATGGTTTCGGCGTGAAGAACTTTCTAAACTCGAACAAGCAACACGTTTCTCGAATTTACCAGAACATTACATTAGATGTTAACAAAAAGGCGTCCCCGCGGTCAGGAATCGAACCCTGGCTTTTCGCGCGGTAGGAAGGCGCTATAACCGTTAGGCCACGCGCGCGCTGCCTACTTGGCAAGCTGCGCGCGCGGCATTTATATTATTTGTGCAAAACTGGTACTGTAAATCTTGTTTGCACTTTCATTTGTTCCTTCTTCCAGTTCGCTTAGTTTCATGGCGTTTCTAATCGATTGTCCTAAGTACCCTAAAACAATTGCTCGAAAATAAGTTCTAGAAATTTTAACTATAAAGTTAATAAGAATAAATTCACGAAGAATGATGAAAATGATCTACGTGGTTTTATCTTTAACTCCTTTTATATATTTACACTTTTTTGTTTTCCACTTTTACTTTAATGTATGGGGTCCTCATGATGTTTAGAAAAACGGAGAAAAGCGCACCAGTATTTTCACAAACCCGGAAAAAAGCTCACCTCGAGTTAAATAATTGTGTAAAGTGGTTCCTATCATGGAACTGGACACCGGCTCCCCGGTCTGCGTCATTCCGAAAAGAGTATATGAAAAAAAAAAAAAACAAAGCAAGGTGGCCTCGGTTGCAAGAAACCACATTAAGTCTGTCATGCTACCTCGGTCGGGTGCCAATCATCTGAAAGTTGAGCTTGCCGGTCAGTTACGAAGGACGTCAAGTAAAAGCCGAGTTAACGGTTTTGGGATGCAGCGGACCAAGCCTGGTTGGCCGCGACGTGATTCGAGCCTTCAGCCTTCTTCCAACTCAGCTGTTGTCCTTGAAGACTGAACAACATGGAGACTTGGATCAGGTATTGGCAGAATACCAAGAACTTTTTCAACCGGGTTTGGGTCTAATCAAAGTACCGGAAGTACATTTGCACGTGAGCCCTGGAGCAACACCAAAGTTCTGAAAGGCGAGACCTCTGGCGTACGGGCTACGACAGAAGGTTACCGACGAGATTGACCGCCTGGTGGAGAACGGTATCCTCTCTCCTGCTATCCATTCTGAATGGGCAACCCCAGTCGTGCCGGTCGTAAAGAAAAACGGCTGTATCAGGTTCTGCGGGGATTTTAAACTCACCTTGAACAAGGCGTGTCCGACGGAGCAGTACCCGTTACCACTGATTGAGGACATTTTCGCATCACTGAATGGCGGTGACCTTTTCAGTACGCTATACCTTCGGGAAGCCTATAACCAAATTTCATTAGACGAGGAGTCCAAGAAGTTGACGGTGATCAACACGCTCAAGGGCCTATATTGCTACAACCGGCTACCTTTTGGTGTTGCATCTGCCCCTTCAATCTTCCAGGGAGAATGGAGACCTTGTTACAAGGCATTTCTGGAGTTCAAGTTGTAGGAAATCGCGTGCCGCTGCCGATTTTCCATCTCCCACGTGGTCTGTCAACAACCCGAGTCCAGCCTGGTTCTTTCACAGGAGCGGGATTCCGCTCCCCGTTTACTGGCACAAATGACACAACTCTCAAAACACTCAATCTAATATACAAAAACACGCGACATCACACTAACATTCACACTCGCCCGTAAAGTCTGAGTTAAACACAAAGAGGGCCCTTAGGCCTCGTGTCCCGCGATTGCCCTAGATCCGGTCGGACACACTTGCCTGGTTTCGGTGCCGTCTCATATCCTAAGAGGCACTCCCCCCGCTGTACGAGTACACCGAGTATCTCGATCGATGGGCGAGGAGGTTTATCCTCGCCCACCTAGGGGCGCCTGCAGCGCCATCCAGTCGCTAGGAGAGAAAGCGGCACGTCGAGAGCCGAATTCAAGATCCCGATCGACCCCGCGGCGACACGACCATGTGATCGTGTCTGAGGCGAGGCAGCTGCATAGCTGCCTCGCGGCCAAGCTGGCTGAGTGGTTTGATGGGCGCCCTCGTGAATACACGGTGCGTCATAAAGTGTACCTGGATGATGTCCTGGTAGCGGAAAAGAACGGGGACAACGGTGAAAGGCTACGTCAGGTACTGCAAGTGCTCCGTGATAACGGAGTCAAGCTGAACAAGGAGAAATGTTGCTTTCGGAAAGCAGAAGTTATCTACCTCGGACACAGGATTGACACAAAAGGGCTGCATCCAACCGGCAAGAACCTGGAGGCCCTCCAGCATGCCCGAGCACCAACGAACGTCAGCGAGCTTCGCTCGTTCCTGGGCCTCATAACTTATTATAACCGTTTTGTGCAAAACATGGCAACATTGCTGTCCCCCTTGTACACACTGTTACAGAAGGGAGAAAAATGACACTGGGGACAAGATGAAGACGGGCCGTTTCAACGAGCAAAAACGATCATGAGTGAGTCCAACATGTTGGCTCACTATGACCCTATGAAGCCCTTGCTTCTTGAATGTGACGCTTCTCCACATGGAATTGACGCCGTTCTTTCCCACCGTTGTGGAAGCGAAGTGAAGCCTGTCGGTTTTCGTTCTCGGACACTGACGAGTGCTGAGAAGAACTACTCCCAACTGGAACGAGAAGCCTTGGCGTTGGTGTTCGCGGTCACGAAGTTTAGGGACTACTTGTTGGGTAGGGAGTTCACTCTGGTTACAGATCACAAGCCCTTGGAAGGTCTCTTTCATCATGACAAGGCCGTGCCGACGATGGCTGCGGCCAGAATTCAACGGTGGGCCATCATCCTGGGTGGATACAGCTATCGCATCGAGTACCGGCCAGGTACAAGTGACGCCAATGCCGATGCCATGAGTAGAGGTTCCCTTCAAGCGGATCCGCGAGAACTACAAGAGGAGGATCTTCCTGAAATAATTGCTTCCTTGGAGGAGCCGGGCAACGGCTTGGTGTCTGCGAAACAGATGGCACAGATGACCGCGGAAGACAAGACGTTGCGTAGCGTCATCAGTTATGTCCAGCGCGGATGGCCGCTGAAGCTATCGATGGAGCAAGAGGGGCTTTGACCTTTCTGGAACAGGAAAGACGAGCTTTCGGTGCCTCACAGCTTGCTGTACTGCGGAAATCGAGTCGTCGTTCCAAAAAAAGGCTCGCGAAGCTGTCCTCAACCTCCTCCACGAGACCCACCAAGGTGCGTCGGATATAAAGACGGTTGCTCGCTCAAAGTTCTGGTGGCCCTCTCTGGACTCGGCTATCGTAGTCCTCGCCCAGAGATGTGAGACATGTATTCAAGCGGCTTCTATGCCAGCAGCACAGAAACCTGTTGACTGGCCGGTGACCGGTGAACCCTGGTCGAGATTACAATTGAATTATGCCGGGCCCGTCAACGGGAAGATGATCCTGATTGTCATCGACGCATACTCGAAGTGGACTGAAGCTACAGCTACCAATCATGCAACGTCGGATTCCACAATCTGACAACTTCGGGAGCTGTTCAGCTGCTTTCGAATCCCACGGACTGTCGTCACGGATAGTGGTACACCATTTACAATTGAAGAGTTTTCTCAGTTCATAAAGAGGAACCACGTGGAGCACTACCGCACGGCGCCCTATCATCTACAATCGAATGGCCTCGCCGAACGAGCCGTCCGTACAGTTAAGGATGCTTTGAAGAAGACAACAGGGTTCACACTGGACGTCAAGCTGTGCCGACTGCTTCTCAATTATCGGCGCACGCCTGTGGCTTCGGGCAAGTCTCCATCCCAGTTACTTTTAGGATACCAGATCCGGTCAAGTTTGGACACGTGCTTTCTAGACAAGAGGTCAGGGCTGACTGCACAGGGCGGGAGTCAGCCCACTCCGCCATTGTTTAAACCAGGCAGAAAAATCTTCCGAAACTTCGATAAGGGCCCAAACTGGATGCCGGGAATCGTCAAGAGCGCGGAAGGCTCACGCATGGTGACGATACAAGCCCATTCGGACCTGGTACGTCGTCATCTTGACCAAGTTCGCCAGCGGCGGACAGAGGACCCACTGGGGTTTCCCGAATGAACTGACCCAGAGCCGCCACTCACAGCTACAACATCAGAGTGCGAGTTTCCCTGCGACGGAGCTCTAGCTGAACGAGGTATGGACCCGTCGCCGGACAAGAATCACATTAATTGAAGTTCCGCAAATCCAAGTCCACCTAAAAGTTCCTCCACAACCCAGAACCAACCCCTCTCAATTCCTGTGCCACTTCCACAGCGCTCGACTCGAGATAGGAAACAAGTTCAGCCCTTCCAATCTTCATCTTAAGGGGGAAGCGCTGATGGGAACAGAGACCAGACGACGACGACAAGCACGCCCTTCTGGAACCGAGTTTCGCGAGCGGCGTCGTTCGGGATCCGCCATCATGGAGTAAAGACGTTTATTGTCCTGGCTCTTCAGTTCTTAGTATAACATATTGCCACACCGGCGATTCGGTAGTACTTTACAACACTGTAGTTAAAAATATTGAGTATTCATCACTAAATACATTTTTTAAATACGGCAGGCTGTTTTATAAATGCTTCCGACCAGTGAGAACAGTCCGGAACAAAATGCTTATTGATGAAAATAATCCCTGGAGAAGGGGAACAAGGGGGACAAAGGACAAACATAAAACTCCAAACACAGCTAGGCGACTGGTGAGCGACCGAAAAAATCCGCCTGGTCCGGGTATCGAACCCGAGACCTCTCCATTACAGGTGGAGCGCTCTACCAACTGAGCTAACCAGGGGTTAGACGTCAGTAGAGCAAACGGGTTTTATCAGCTGCCACCAGTCTAACACCAACAAGAGTGAAGCTTGCAGTTTAAGGTTATAATTATAATGCAATTAAATGCAAAGGTGCAAGCGAGCTTGCACCTTTGCATTTAATTGCATTATGCTTATTGAAATTTTAACGACGTTTTGCTCATGAAATGGCCATCGTACTAGTACAAAAGTCGCTTAGGTTATTGTTAGCGAAAAAGCTATTTGGCTTTTAGTTTTCCCAGTCTGATGTTCTTGCTATACGATATTACTTTTCAGTTTTATTTCTATCTTTTGCGTTCTGATTTTATTGCAAAAGATGAGACGTAACTGACGAACGAGGTCGGAGGTAGAAATAAAGCTCAATGCATCGAATTGCTTTGAAGACCACTACTTTTTCTCCTGTTCAGTCAGAAAGAAGACTTTCAAGTGTGATGATTATTTAATTTAGATACAGAGCATATGCGCATATTGAAAGCATAAAATGGCACAAAAGAGGTGAATAAAAAAAATGGAGACTATTTTTACTGGAAAGATTTGATTTAAATCATACTAGTAAAACCGGTCTTATTTAAATCCCTATTTAAGTTAAATCGATTTTTATTATCCCCCTGCCTGTAACCGTCGACCCGATTTTCTGTCACTTTGCCTTGAAGGTAGTGGTTTCGGACGACGAGGAATCTTCAATGGGCTCAAAAAAACGTTCCATCAAGGACTGACCGCGGTCCCTTCCCTGACATCCTGTCTGCCTGACGAGGAATGCGAAAAGACTTCGACTTCTAAATAAATTCTGTCACCCTGATTCCCATCAAAACATCACCACGCCCCTGTCCAATAAGGACGTTTCTGCCAACATTGATCACATGACGTCACGGTGGAATGAACTGGTATTCTTTATCTGTAGGTGTGGCCTTGAACATGAAACTTTACCACGCTGGTGTATCAAAGTGCAATAGGTATTTTCGTTGTAGGTTACATCGTTGAAGATCATGCAGGCAGTGTCATTTGGAATTTTCGAGAATAGTGGACCACCTGAAGCATCCTGGAACACGTGTCTCATCTTCTGTTACGGTTGAAAAAACGATACGATGGCATCCCTGTTGTGAACGTCCTTCCTGCAAACCCTCCGCCACCGACGCATGGATTGCAGTCATCAAGTTTCGCCTAGCATCACCCAAACAGAGACCTCGTGGATTGCGACCTGATATTGCCGGCACAGGTGCGAGCTCTCCGAGAAACAGCGCGCTCGAGACGAGTAGCAGGTGTACGAAGGCTGGGTCGGCACAGCGAGGCCACGTCTGGCCTTCCTTCCTGGGTTTCGGATCCCCAGAGCAGTGGGTCACGTTCACGTCTTCTGATGACGTATCCTTGAGCCGTGCAGTATTACGGGCGCAGCCGCAGACGCATTCGAATCACGGTGATTTGAATATGTGTGAACTTCACTGCGTGAGTCATCCTACTATTTCAAGTCAACCACCGCCAGGCTCGTGCTGCAACGGACTGGGTGTGACTCAGCTTTGCCGGCTGGGTGTACTGTGCACGCTAAGGCAAGAGATACATTTATAAGCGGACATTGAATGCCAGCAAACAATGACTCAAGAAATTCCTACCTAAGGACCTGCGGCAGAAGATGCTCTGACTCATCATCATGAATTATTTTTCAATAGACAAATCATATCAATTCTTTTTCACATGCTGTATCATATTAGAATATATTTCATTGTTTGTGTCACTGACAAACAGACCGTCATTATATTTTTTACTATCTCACATCTTGCGGATTTTCATTCAAAGAGGCTGGATGATGTACTGAAAAAATGTTTTTCGAATGGCAGGAATTGAAACAAAATAACTTGGACTCCTGAAAGCTTGCTATCTTAAACCTCGCACTAAAAGATCATATTTCAAGACAAGGGGGCTCAATACTGTTATGGCCTCATAACCTATGGAATAGGGTTAAGAACATTAACTGTATGCTGCGAGAACAATGCTGCATGTAGGAACAGAACCTCAGCACCTTGAGTCCCCTAACCAGGGGGAACACTTAAAATCCATAAAAACGTTTCGAAGTGCCTGAATAAGATGTATAGTTCCCCGAAACAAAGTTTCCAGAAAAAAAAGATATCGCACCGTCTACATCGAGAGATACGGTGAGTTAAGAGCGATTCAGAAGCATGTAAAAATGCATTTATTTCGAGAAGCATGTCTCAAAATCTTTCACGCATCGTCGAAACAAAAATCCGATGCATCTATTTTTTTCTTACAACACTTGGGAGAGCAAATTGCTGCAATCGACAGAGGCAGCTTGGCAAATTACGAAGCTCGAACTAAGTATAGATCCAAACAAAGAACAGTCTGACCCATGTAAATGACCTTGGCGTTTCAATTGCTTTCGTCAGTGGTTCTCAAATGGGGGTCCGCGGGCCCTTTGGGGTCCGGTAAGGCAGCCTAGGGGTCCGCGATGCCCTGCATCGCCAGTCAAGCCCGGCTATAAAAGTTTTCTTTTTTCAGTTCGAGAAGAATTGTTTCAGTTTTCGGGCGAGTTTTCTTGTGCGTACGTCAATAAGAGAGGTCTACTTCACTCTAGCCCTTATTTATATCCATGTATTAAATCATTATTATAGTTAACCTATACCTTTCCCCTCCCCTCACCACGAACGGGGTCCTCTATCATCGCCGCCGATTCACGAGGGGTCTGCGAAACATCGATGGTTGAGAACCACTGGCTTACATCATGCTGAACGTTGTAGCATGTGGACTGTGTTAGATCTAAATATATTATCAGCCTCGTCAGAGTGTAGGCGCACTATATACACTCCCAATATAACAGTATTCGAGGTTTGTAAAGAGGTCACGTATGTTACAAAATAAGCATCCCCATATAGAAAAACATTGCCCAATTCCTACGTCGGGAGACTCATTTAGGGTTAAAGCGCTTTCATAACACGTTTCTATTTGGAAACGGTGGCACCGAAGCGGAAACATGTATCGGAATCTCTGAAGTATGTCTCGGCATAAAACAAAAAAAATATAGGCCTAATCACTTACTGTTCTCGGAAATCAAAATAATTTGGCGGCCGGTGGGCCCGGTTGGGTAGCAAAAATAGTTTTCCTGTGAATTCATTGTCTTTTTATGGTGAAAAAAGCACTAACCTCGTGTTCTCTGAGCAAAACGTAAGATTCAGAATACGCACACAAAGTAATTGCACTGTGATTGTTGATTTTCAGCCTGTTGAACTGAAGCGTTTGGAAGATTGGTTACTGACTGATAAGCATTACCACAGCCTCTAGCGAACCCCTTTGTGGCAATGTATCTCAAGTGTGCTGGTAATCGTCGAGACATGCAGGGTCGAGGGCGTAGTTTGGAAATGATTTTTCATTGCGAGTGCAAGAGCAAACAAGTTAATTTTGCGGAGTTACTTTGGCACGCCTCTAGCACTTAGACGGCTTCACCAAAGGCGTAAGACAGAGCGATGTACGCGCGATAATGCTCTTGTAGTTCATGGCCGCTGAACCACCTGCTTGCGCGAGCGTTGATATTCAGCGCCCGCGGTCTGTTGCAACACATTTCCGTCCATCTTGTTCCGAACATACGCGTCGTTGGCGCGCTCAAGAACTGCCCCGAAGCGAGGCGGACACAGCTCATGAGTCAATGTGATCAGCGCTATTATTGGATATGTGGCAACCTTCCAATAGTTGGTGTTTATAGATAAAAAAAAGTTCAGCACGTGGCGAAGGTCAACCTTGACTGAGCTAATTGACACTCGCTGCTTTTCTAAGTAGGTGCCGCAGTTTCAATGTCTTGCGAGTTCAGTGCACGCTTAAACACTTCGTGTGAATGACCTTCACCTTCCAACACTACAAATTACGCCTCCCTGCGTGCTCCTCTCCGTGACACGCCCACAGAAAAGCCCAGCAGTCTATGCGGACAGCAAGTCGTCTGCTTCTTGCGGAGGAGTTACGGTGACGCAAGAACAACGCCGAACTCTGGCTTTGATTGGAAAGATAGTTAGTAGACATCAATGCTAAATGCTTTGATTTCTACCTACAATTTGTTTAATCAGCCAATGGGAGCTCGGCGTTCTGACATCATCGCAACCACTGTGCAAGAAGCAGACGAACATGCTCTCCGGATAGAGAAAATGCAGGCGAAATACGAGCAGTAATAAAAGGTTTCACATGAAAGCGCGACGCGTGTAAGCAGGATGATCATTAGAAACGTTTTCCATGGGATCACGGCTGAGTGTACGTTTTAATCTTCTCCCACTTATTCGTAGTTATCACTATTATTAATATTATTCTTATTATTATTTTACCTGTATATATTTCTATAATGTTTCTACCAGTCCAGTGTGATTTACGATCGATATCAGTGGCATATACAAAGTGACTGACTTCCCGCCCCCCCGGACAACTATGATAACTATGATTGTCTACCTCTGTTAGTCTGTTAGGTAAGTATGTATATAGTGACTTACGGCCTCTCCCGGGTCGTGTCCCACAAGCCTACTATGGCTTTGACGGGCCCAAAAAATATCAAAAACAAACATAATATCACTCCCCCCCCCCCCCCCCCAAAAAAAAAAAAAAAAAAAAAAAAAAACATGCGCTTACTTTTCTGCACAAACCTCGGAGAGCCAATCACCACAACTTACGGAGTCAGCTCAGCGAATGACCATGCCGGAACATATGTTTACACCGAAAAACGCATTCTTAGTTGTGACTTTAAGCAATGCAAGCGTGACGCTTTGCATTACTTAATGTCACAACTCAGATTGCGTTTTTTGGTCTAAACATATGTTTCAGCATCGTCATTCGCTGAGCTGACTCCGTAAGTTGTGGTGATTGGCTCTCCGAGTGTTGTGCGGGAAAGTAGACGCACGGGCTTTTTTTAGAGTGTAGGAGAATAATAATAACAATTAGTATTATTGTTAATATTATTATTATTATTATTATTATTATTATTATTATTATTATTATTATTATTATTATTATTATTATTATTATTATTATTATTAATATGTCATCCCACATGCCCTTCGCTGGCTTTGATGTGCCCGCAAACATATCCGTCCTTAGTAGTCCCACTGAGTCAATAAAATATATGTATGTATGTATTATTATTATTATTATTATTATTATTATTACTTAACTCTACTGCGGCTCTCCACTGAAGGACATAGGAGCAGTGGCGTGCAATCTTAGAAATGCAAAATAACCAAGAACATGGACAAAAACGGGCGAAGAAAATATATTGTTAAATGCAGCAACACAATTATCAATTACAAAAAAAGAGCGTAACTATATTGTTTTCGCGTGAATTAGTTTTGTGTTAGCAACAGGAAAGATTGAGTTTCGCAAACACTGTGTTTAAATTTGTATTGTCTGATGGATCTCCTGTAATCGATCCTGGATCATCCCTTAGAGAAAAAGGTGATGCACCGTTTAAGGTTACTATTCTATTGTGAACCTGTTCATATATTATAATGCTTCAAGTGTTTTATTGTTCAGCAAGCGCGACGCTGAAATGCGGTTCCCGAATGTCGATAGATAGAATTAGGAAAGTTCGTTGATTAAACAAACTTTAATGTAATGGTATGGTATGCGAACGCAACAGAGTAATGATAATGGTATGCGAACGCAACAGAAGACGAAGGACGCACAGAAACACGCGTCTGGCGTTTTTTGTTTGTGTGTAATTTGTTTCATTTTGCGTTCGCATACCAAGATCCCGAACTCAAAGTGCCAGAGAAGCTCTGGCGCTTTGAATGCGCACCATCAGCTCCAATGACGACCTTCGCGTGTCCTCGGGGGTGTTGACACGCTGGAATTTCAATGTGTAGCCTCAAGAGTTCCCGAGAGCGATACAATCCCAAATATTGCTGGGAAGATGTCTTTCCTGCTCTAATGCAGGCTGCAAGTCAATTGCTCAGAGGAATATTTATGCGCGAAGGTTGGCGAGGGGAAATTGCTGATACACTCTCTGTCGCAACAAGGATGATATGCGCTTTTATACTGGGGATGTAAGGCTCTCACTCAGTTACTCAGGACACGCAATAAGAATAATTAAGACGTTTTGTGTGTTTGTCCGTTTTTCTCCGTAGTGTCGGTTTTATTATGGAGTCATAGGTATCTGTACAGAACAACGTTTTGCCGGGTTTCTTTCTCAGCCTGGTAATCAGGAACTTTACTGTCGCGTCTAGTGTAATTAACATACAACTTATATCAAGAGCACGGTGGAAGAGAGATATTTCTGAACGGCGCCGCCTCGTCACGGAGCAAGTGTGGCGAAGGTTCGCTCGCATTTCTTACAAACGCGGAGAGGTGGCGCTGCATCAAAGGGGCTGATTAGAGCCAATCGAAGAGCCGTCCTTATTTCCGTGTACGTCCTCCAGGCCACGCCAAGACTTGGCTGGCCGTGTTCAGAAATTCCCTTTGGTTCCAGAATGTTTGAGTGATTATGTCTAGAACGCGAGGCACTGAATCAATTAAACTCCGCTGTGCCAACACTTTTGGTGGGAAGGGTTGGTTTATTATTTTATAGATAAAACTCAAGAACAGAAATTGGACTGAAAGGAAAGAAGGTACAGAAATAACGCCTTTCAACATCGTACGTATGCCTACGCTCAGTACCGTTTTGTTTGAGTTGTGGAACTCCGATGATAACCCTTTCTACGCCTTGAATAATCGATCCATGAACTCGATGTAATATTGTCATGGACATTTTAATAAAAAAGAGCGTAACTATATTGTTTTCGCGTGAATTAGTTTTGTGTTAGCAACAGGAAAGATTGAGTTTCGCAAACACTGTGTTTAAATTTGTATTGTCTGATGGATCTCCTGTAATCGATCCTGGATCATCCCTTAGAGAAAAAGGTGATGCACCGTTTAAGGTTACTATTCTATTGTGAACCTGTTCATATATTATAATGCTTCAAGTGTTTTATTGTTCAGCAAGCGCGACGCTGAAATGCGGTTCCCGAATGTCGATAGATAGAATTAGGAAAGTTCGTTGATTAAACAAACTTTAATGTAATGGTATGGTATGCGAACGCAACAGAGTAATGATAATGGTATGCGAACGCAACAGAAGACGAAGGACGCACAGAAACACGCGTCTGGCGTTTTTTGTTTGTGTGTAATTTGTTTCATTTTGCGTTCGCATACCAAGATCCCGAACTCAAAGTGCCAGAGAAGCTCTGGCGCTTTGAATGCGCACCATCAGCTCCAATGACGACCTTCGCGTGTCCTCGGGGTGTTGACACGCTGGAATTTCAATGTGTAGCCTCAAGAGTTCCCGAGAGCGATACAATCCCAAATATTGCTGGGAAGATGTCTTTCCTACTCTAATGCAGGCTGCAAGTCAATTGCTCAGAGGAATATTTATGCGCGAAGGTTGGCGAGGGGAAATTGCTGATATACTCTCTGTCGCAACAAGGATGATATGCGCTTTTATACTGGGGATGTAAGGCTCTCACTCAGTTACTCAGGACACGCAATAAGTATAATTAAGACGTTTTGTGTGTTTGTCCGTTTTTCTCCGTAGTGTCGGTTTTATTATGGAGTCATAGGTATCTGTACAGAACAACGTTTTGCCGGGTTTCTTTCTCAGCCTTGGTAATCAGGAACTTTACTGTCGCGTCTAGTGTAATTAACATACAACTTATATCAAGAGCACGGTGGAAGAGAGATATTTCTGAACGGCGCCGCCTCGTCACGGAGCAAGTGTGGCGAAGGTTCGCTCGCATTTCTTACAAACGCGGAGAGGTGGCGCTGCATCAAAGGGGCTGATTAGAGCCAATCGAAGAGCCGTCCTTATTTCCGTGTACGTCCTCCAGGCCACGCCAAGACTTGGCTGGCCGTGTTCAGAAATTCCCTTTGGTTCCAGAATGTTTGAGTGATTATGTCTAGAACGCGAGGCACTGAATCAATTAAACTCCGCTGTGCCAACACTTTTGGTGGGAAGGGTTGGTTTATTATTTTATAGATAAAACTCAAGAACAGAAATTGGACTGAAAGGAAAGAAGGTACAGAAATAACGCCTTTCAACATCGTACGTATGCCTACGCTCAGTACCGTTTTGTTTGAGTTGTGGAACTCCGATGATAACCCTTTCTACGCCTTGAATAATCGATCCATGAACTCGATGTAATATTGTCATGGACATTTTAATAAAAATGAGGGTGTTACTAAACAGGACGTGTGTAGCTTTTCCGTGGTTTTCACCTGCAATTATCAGGTGACGCTTAAATTGAACGGCGCGGAACAATGTTTTTATAACTGTAATGTAATTTGCAACCTTCTCACTATCAATCCAGACGTAATTTTGTTTTGTTTTGAAAAAGGGTGTACGCGTTACGTCAATACTGTTTTCGGTATTGACGAAACTGAAAACTGTAACAATAACTTTGGTTAATTACCTAGACTGGATAAATAAAAATTGTATTTGATCCATTTTTGGGTAATGTCAAAATATCAGTTTTGAAGGCAGTGATTAGAGGGTAATCGAGTTCATTCAATTAAAAAAAAATGGCTGCAAGCTTTAGGATTTTTATAAATTATTTTCACTTGATTTCCACACTGATTGCTGAACTCCGAACGGTTTACTTGTGTGACCGTAGCGGGCGCTCCGAGCCATCGGAGCAAATCCAATGTGATGTGAGTGTCACGCTTCCTCACAGTGCTGGATTCACTGGGTTCACTTGTTGCGGACGACGTGGTCCATTGCAAGGTTCAACAAAGTTTAGATGTGGGCGCCACGTCTCAAGCCTTGTATGCAAGGATGCCTTACCCTACCGAAAATACCAGTAATCTGCAAACTGGATTTCCGGTTTCCAGCAAGAAATCCAGTTGAATTTTCTGTTCCATAATCCAGTTAGCGAGAAGTTATACTGTTTTTTTTTTGTCTCGGTAGGGTGAAAAACGACCTTCTTTATCTCACATTAGAAAACTGTATCTTAGAATACAGAATTTGGAATAAATGGCAATGTTAACAATACTTTATGATTGAGGATAACATCTATAAAAAATTATATATGCACACTGCCAACCGTTATATTAATCAACGACTAAATGCTCCCGTGTTTCTTAAACTCTCAGTGCCCTCAGGCAATCACAGAGCAGAAATGTGTGGCCACACACACTTTACAAGATTAATCGGTTGTTTAATCATTTGGAGAACGAAATATTAAACTACCTTGTGCACACACACACACACACACACACACACATACATATATATATATATATATATATATATATATATATATATATATATATATATATATATATATATATATATATATTATATAATATATATATATATATATATATATATATATATATATATATATATATATATATATATATATATATATATATCTCCGCTTAACACGTGCAATGTTTCCAGGAAATTAGAGCTGCTAACCTCGCGCTTTTCATGTGGACCAGAAGAAGGGACCACGCAACTCCTAGTCGGTAACGTGACGCTCATTCATATAAAAAGGCGCAGGGAAAGAAATAGATAAATGCTTAACATCTCTGATCACCGTTGCGATGACCAGAGATCTTAAGCTTTTACCTTTCTTTCCCTCTCCAGTTTTATATCAATGAGCGTGACAGTACCGACTAAGGGTTGTGTGCTCCGAGCTGCGTTGCAATTACATGCTTGGCAATATAAGTGTATTAATCATGTGAACAACTTTACATGTTCGTTCGGTAGAAGCGTACGCAAATAGTGCACAACTGTCTTCAAAAGCCGCTGTAAAAAAAAACAAAAAACGGAAGGAATTTTTTTTAACTTGCTTGCGAGTGAAACCAGTGGCGATTCTGCGAATGGCCTTCGCCTATTACGTTTTAGGAATAAAATGAGTAAACACATCAATAAAATTAAACTTACTCACCGAAAGAAATACCAGCAGTCCTCTCAGCACGGCGCCAAGCTGATGAAAGATTTAATTTTTTTTCTTAAGAACGTCACCGCGTAGGCACTTAATGACTCTTTTTGTTTTTTACACATTATTTCTGCAATATTTTAGAGTGATAACGCTGAAACGTATCGATGATTCTTGCACGGAAAATATTACTATAAAGACCGACGAACGTATCATGTTTATTTTTTTCAATTAAATGTTTTTCTGTATGTTTAGGGCGTTTCTTGGCGATAAATTAAATGTTACAAAGGGAGAGTCCCACGTCTCGAGAGTATTGAGTACTTTGTGAAACCACTTTTTAGCTGGACGAATATTCTATTCATAGCTTCACGGGACACAAGGAATATTTTTTTATAAGTTTACTTGTTTTTTAGGACCAATTTGATTATGCATTATTAACAAAACAACCTGTTTGAAATCTATTGTATTTCGTTTCTTGTGTAAATCGAGGGCTACAACTTCGATAATTTTATTCGTTAATTGATATATATTTATATATATATATATATATATATATATATATATATATACAGGGTGTTTTTTTTAAGCTTAACAGAATTTTTTTTTAAACACCATGAGAGCTAGATTAATGCGGTTTGTGCAGGTGAGTTATACGGCCAAAGGGACATATTATAGGAGGCTAATCATAACGATCAGTCGGCTAATTAGTTAAAAATCGTTAATTAACTTTTTAATTAATGAAAATAGGCATATAGTTACAATTAGAAACTTGCTCAGCGTCATCGAAAACCACTAAATTAGTAATTTTCAGAAAGACTTTGAGCGCGTGAGAAGCGTAGTAGTGCACTAAAGTTAGCACTCGTGGAGCACGTACAAAGCTAGCGGTTGCGATAAGGCCCCCGCGCAATTTTTCCGTCGCTTATCTAGCCCCAGCCTTGTACCTGCTCCACGAGCGGTAACTTTCGTGCACTACTACGCTTCTCACACGTTCAAATTATTTCTGAAAATTACTGATTTAGTGGTTTTCGATGATGCTGAGCAAGTTTCTAATTGAAACTATATGTCTATTTTCATTAATTAAAAAGTTAATTAACGAATTTTAACTAATTAGCCGACTGATCGTTACGATTAGTCCCCTATACTATGTCCCCCTGGCCTTATAACTCACCTGCGCAGACCGCATTAACCTAGCTTTCATGGTTTGTTTTTAAAAATTCTGTTAAGCTTAAAAAAACACCCTGTATATATATATATAAATATATATATATATATATATATATATATATATATATATATATATATATATATATCAAATACCGTGTGTAGAAAAACTGCAGATATCTCCAGCACGTCCCTGAAAGTTAACCATATCTATGAAAAACACCGTATCCTAGCGAGTAGTAGAAAAGTTATGAACGTGGGATCCGGCGGCGGAATACTACGTGGAAGCTTATGCAATCGCTTACAATTATATACAGTATGCCACGAGGGCGTTTTATGACAAATCAGGAAGGGAGCAAAAAGAGGACCATGGTCCCCTCTAAGGCACACTCACAGAGCACTAATTGATTGTTGCGCACACTCAGAAAAAAAAAAAAAAATCTTCGGTGAGCACACAGACAGTAAATTACTGAAATCTGCAATAATAGGTGACTGAAGTAAAAAAAAAAATACATCTTTAGACGTAGAAACAAAGTCTTCACTTCAACACTGCATGATGTTTCACAAGCTAAACATATCTTCAACCTTGGCATTCGTGGACATGCCTTCTTTACTCGCTGTAATGGCTTGTTGACACTTGCGAATCCTCATGGAGTTTGATGTCGGGTGGCGAAATTGACTCGCCAACAGAGGTCCGTCTCGCTGATATCGCTGTTTAGGCAGAAACGCTCATTGAGACTAAACAATTATTTAACCTTCTTTGTCAAGAGGCATCTGAACAACAAAGCCAGTGCTCAAAAAGAGGATCTGTGAAATGCAATTTGCATAAGCGGAGCGTACACACGTCTGAGTTTACTCGTGGCTTTATTATTGTATTATCGTATCGCCGAGAGTACGTTGGCCATTCTCTCGATACTGTGGGCCACGATGCACTATTTTATATCGCGTGGTAGGGAAGCGTCGACTTCTAAATATAGCCTGCGATAGCAGTTTTTGAACGCCCCACGTGGCAGGGGCTATCTTCCCTTGTACTGCGAGAGACCGAAGCGGCGAGGACGCGCCGGACGGCAAGAAATGTGAACAGCGCGGTTTTTTTTTTCTCCGTCCAGCGAATTCACAGTTGCAGAAAACTAACTTACCCCTTTAAGTTAGTTGTCCGCAACTGTGAAGGAAGCTTAAGTGTGTACTCGAAGTGCTCTCCACGAAACTAGACACACATGGAAGTTTAGAGTGATGGGCCTCAGTCGAAATAAGTCTGCGAGTTACAGTGACAGCCAGGATTGTGTCGCTTGGTTTCTACTGTAATTCGCAGTTCATTGTCAAGCCTTGTCAAACGTTAGTGTTCGAATGGTTCTTAAGATTCTACTTTTTTGTTTGTTTACAATGCTTCGAGAACATGCACACTTGACTGCCACTGTCTTTACGTCGCTTTCTTTAAACTAATGCAATGTACATATCTATATAAGAATGGTGGAGATCATCTACATTAACCATTCTTGAATTAGCCGAGGGAGTGCTAATATTCCTTTTTTTTTTCTCAACGTAGTTTAGAAATACTTAGCAAAACTGCAGCAAGCAATAAAGTTAAAGATTTTTCACTTCTTCTTGAAGTGCACAAAACTCTGTTTTAGTGTCTTCAATATTGCGAGTTCCTAGTGAAATTTAATATTTTTTGAGCGCACTTCCACGGTTTTGTTTTAGGATCTTGCAGAATAGTGACCCACAGTAACTCGCTAGAACTTTGAAGACATATATGCCTAGTCTCAATGATCTTACAAAAAGCATTTAGTATATCTCGATCACCGCTCAGTTAGTTTGATATAGACCTATTTTACGTTAGAAGCGACTGAAGCAATTTTAATAAAGCATAGTTGGGAGTTGATTTGTTTAGTTCTCAGTATTATAGTGGTAGATTTATTTAAATTTAGGAACACTATTTAAATGTGCTACACAGTAATTCTAAGATGCTTACCGTGACGACATCCTGGTTACATACAGAATCCAGACTACTCAGACACTGAAACAAAACAGGAAAATCATTAAAGTATAACAAGTTAATTAAAAAATTAGCTTACGTACTGATGCAGGAGAGAGAATATATGCGATAGTTACACAAACGCACAATAAAATATGGCGCACATTGAAGAGAAGATGTACGTGCATGCATAAAAGTGAAACATAATAAATTGACACATTCAACAAGCTTTGAAATAAAAAAACTAGTTCAAGTTAGAATAATATTATACACAGATTTACATAGGGTTTTTGGAGCAATATATAAAATATATCGGTCAAAAGCAATGCGTACAAGCACAATGCTTGGAAACACGTTAATCAACAATTTTAGTACACGCTACTGGAGTAATAAACAAACTCTATAAACAAATCCCTCGTGACCACCTTCCCGCAAGTCAGACATACATCAAATTGTCGTGTTCTACATAAAATTAATATAAATATAAATATATATATATATATTATTAAATGCGATACGCGCAGGTAGAATTTCCGCGTAATTACGTGATCTCTCTTCCATAAGGCACCTGACTTCCTCTTGTGATTGCGACGATGGGTTTTCGGCGTGGTTTGCGGGAAAGTAAACGAAGAGGCTTTTTCCCCAAAGACTATTTGTCGTTAAATATGGTGATAATAAACACTGTCATATTTAGAACGGCCCCGGCCATTGCATGTATTCAGTTCTAAAGCCATAACATGTAACTCCGTAGTGAGTTTATAGTTCACTCTGGTGTCACAAACTGAGCATGCAGTTCAGTTTGTAAGATTTCCAGGCTCTGTCTACATAAAAAAAGGAAGAATCAAAACAGCATGTTCAGGTAGATCACCAACTCTAATGTTGACGGCTGCTGTGAATTTGCGACGCGCACACTTCATTGAAAGCTTAATGCTGCAAGGTAACACAGTAGCGCAATGGTTTCCCAAATTTGCATTTTCATGTGTAACCTTGTTTTATACTTTTCGTTTTAAGTAACACAACACGAATACACTTAGGACCTTAAATTATACGTCAGGATAATCCTTGAGCCAAACGCATTGCATATTTATTGTACAGAAGTAAAAATAATAGAATAGCAATCACCTGCTTCTGTCTGGTGTTGGAACATCCACTGATCTCGTTCTTAGAAGTTATTCAAATTTATCTGAACTTTCAAATGTTTGAGGTTAATACATCACAAATGAAGTGTTTACATTAAGCAAATAATACTTCAGCTCGATGCAGGCACGCGCTACTATCTACAATTCATTTTGCGAGGTATTTAATTATAAATACCGCTTGCACATGGTATACGTTGTGCTTAATAAAGTGGGATTGTAAATATGAAGAAAGAATATAAATTCTCCTGTCTTGCGACATTCAACTCTTTTACACCAATATCAACGGCCACTTAAAAGGGATCTTCGATGATACCATCAAATTTTGCCTCTACAAAAAGGCATATATATTTATAAGCTCGTTTGTGCGCATTTAGCACAGACAGCCTTAGCAAAGTAATGGGTTAGCTACATACCCCGGACGAACTGGCCCACCAAGAAAACTCAATGAAACATGTTGTTTTAAAAGGCCCATGAAACGAATTTTGGGCTGGGATAAATGAATTTAGATTTGGAATTTACTAATAGCATATCGTTTAGTGGGCCAAAAGAAGAAGGTAGAAAGTCAAAAGCCTGATTTTTAATAAGAAAATTTGAAAACAAAGCGGACTATTTTGTACCTCCTCCACTTCGAAAGCTCTCTGCCTTTTCACTGAAACACCTTCGTACCCAAAGCGCTTCACACGGCTTTAACGCACGTCACACGACACCGGACCTCACGTATTCAAATCACCCCTAAGCTGACAGTGCGGTTTAAGCTGTGCTCTTGCCGGACCAATCAGCCACCTCTTTTTTATCACCTGACCTTATTTTCTAATTGGGCTCTCACTTTACCTCCCTAATTCCCTTCTACAACGCCTACACACAAACACGCGCGTATACGCGAGGGATTGTGATCAGGTGACAAATGTGGGGCTAACACAACCAGCGCGCACTTTCCACAGCACTGTCAGCCTAAGGGCGAACGGTGTGGGGAAAGCGACTGGTGTCCGAGTTTTGAGCGACGGGCTAATCCACTAGGGGGAGAATGGGTGTGTCCGGGCACACAAAAGAGGGTCCGAGCGAGAGAGAAGTCCCTCCTTTCCGTCTTCTTGAACGGTTTGGTACAATGCGCGATTTGTGAGTTGAGGAGAAAAGCTAAGAATAAAAAAGTGAAAAATCGTTTCATGAACCATGAAAGCAAATATTTTCGCCAGAAGTCTTCCTTGTTGGGTGATTAATGGGTGAGTCCGAAAATTGTAGCTCCGATCAAGTCTCGAAAGAAAACACGACGGTTCGAAACCAGCTCGGTTTCTTCTTCAAGGGTGACTGAAAACACGCGTAGTGGCAGCAGCTGCTAACATCTTTGTCGCCAAAAAAAATTAAAAAAACTGAGATACTATGTTTTAAAGCGAAAGCTTTAAGGAGCTTGTGTCGCTGAAAAGTCGGCATCGGTTTCAGCGTCGGTGGCGAAAGGAAAAATCCTGATTGGTCGATCAAGTCATGACGTCACAGCCACATAACCGAGCGGGAATTTCAAACAACCTACAATGCTCACGTGAAACGTGACGTTACGCATAGAATGAAAGTGAATAAAACATGATATTTAAAGGGAATCAGACGTCACCGCATGTCTCAAATAATTTCACTCTATAAAGTATATTAATTTGCCTTAAAGGCACGGCAAATGAATTATAAACATTTCAATTAATGAAGTAATACATTTGTCTTAAAGAAAAAATCCGCAGAATTTTAGGCGGACGCGGAATTCGGACCTACGATTGTATGATTGCGAGCCGGACACGCCACGCACTAGGCAACACAGACACGGTGGCGCGGCTGGGGAATGAGCGGGGTTTATATTTAGCTATCTCATTCCATTCTTAAAGGCGAAGCTTATGCATCCTCCTGTAATTCTTAGTTAGGGAGGCGGTTATCTCTTCAGCTTTCTCGTCACGTTACGGAGCCCTATTGGAAAACCCCAATATGAACAGCGTATTATGGATATTGGTAAACAATATCTTTTTATTGTATTACAACACAATATGGATAGTGTATTGGAACACATTACATTTATTGTATTGTATTACAATAAGGGTTTGTTATGGGATTCCAATATCCATAATACGCTGAAAGCTGAAAGCAAGGAGAAGGTGCCCAGGGACCTGTTTAAGTTTCCTGGCGTGTGCTGGATTTCCCATGACTCCAAAGCAAGCCATCTTCGGATATTTGGCTCTGTGACAATCACGTGCGCTTCGCGAAGTCGATGCAATAGTCTAGTGTATGGGGATGTTCGGCGATGGCACTGCGCTCACTGTTAAACTTCCGTACATCGTCCTTGTGTTGCCTGTTACGGTCGGGAAAGTTCATCACGCCGTTGTAGGTAGCGGGGCACTCTGCGCATGGAATTTTGTACACCACGCCCCGTGATCTTCATTTTGGCAGACGATCTTCGGGTCTGAGCATCAGCCCTCCCAGTGTGGACACAGGGTTGTGTCTCACCAGAATTCCTTCCTTCCCTAGTAATCGCGCCAGAGCTTCGCTGGTCCCCTTCACGTAGGGGACGCTGATGCGCGCGACTCGATGGGGCTGCCTTCCCTTTAGGGGGCTCCTCGTTTTGTCTGAAGAGACCTTGGCGTCGGGTGATTCGTTCAATGAAGTTACTAGGAGAGCCATATTTCTCAAGGTCTTCTATTATGATCTCCTTCTTCCTTCCTTTGTCCTTTTCCGACTATAAGGTGGTTGTTGCCCTACGCAGGAGTGTCAAAACCACGCACTCACGCCTTATGACTCGTTGGGTGGTTGGAGTCAAAATCAAGGTAGCCTCCGGCGTGTGTTGGTTTTCTGTACACCGTCAACTTCAGATCTTTCCCTCGTCCGTTCACCAGCACATCAAGGAACGACAAGGTGCCATACGTCTCGCATTCCACGCTTAAATGTATGGTGAGCTGGATGAAGTTGAGGTGTGCCAGAAAGTTACTGCCGTCCAAGTTCTTGAGAATGCAGAAGCAAACATCCAGATAGCGCATGAACACGTTGAGAGTGTTGGTGAAAGACCATAGCGCTTTCTGTTTGATTGTTTTTATAGTAAGGTTCGCCTTCGTAACCGAGATAGCCACACCCATTGCAGTGTCACTGACCTGCCTGAAAAGATCCCCTTTGAAGGTGAAGTTTGAGATAATGAGTCAGAACTCGTGCACATGGTACAGCTCATCCACACTAAGGTTGGTTCTTGAGCTAAGGTTCCTGTCTCTTATGAAGGCTTTTTGGGTTGCAGCAGCCGCAAGGAGAACCGAGACACTTGTGAAGAGGGACACCACGTCGAAAGACACAATGATGTCTCTGTCGTTGAGTTGTATTTTCTCAGCGCGCTAAACGTAGTGGCCAGGCATTTGCTACTTGGGTTGACGTGTTTCCAACGAGGAGAACCAAAGTCCGGTAAAGATAACTGGGTAGAGCCTGAAGTGGCGATGTTGTTAAGTCCAAAATTGGTCGTAGAAGGACGTTAGCTTGGTGTTTCAATCCTAGAGGTCATGGTCCTCCCAGGGCATGGTCCTCACCCTGTTAAAAATACACCTTCCCCAGTTCTAGCTCGACACTTCCCGTCTCAACAAGAAGAACGGAAAATCGTCGGAGTGACAATTCGGCACGGAACCTAAGACTATTTGCAAATATTGTCACGAATGACAAGTGATGAAGCGGCAAATAACTGAGTAAACTAAACGTTTAATCGGGCGAACTTGTGCCCCTAAATAAAAAAGGAAACAAAAGAGAACAGTAGTGCGTCGCGGGCGTCGAAGTCGGCGAAAGAGCAGAGTCCGAACGCTGGGGCGAAACTGACTCCGGCTCGCCACGCGGAGCCCCTGATGTACACGCGTGGGGTTCCGAAAGATTCGGCGTAGAAGGTTCTGCGTGTATAACATTCTGACCTCGAACAAGCAACACGGTTCTCGAATTTACCAGAACTGTACGTCAGAGTCAACAAAAATGCGTCCCCGCGGCCAGGAATCGAACCCTAGCTTTCCGCGTGGAAGGCACGCGCGATAACCGTTAGGCCACGGGCGCGCTGCCTGCTTGGAGAGCTGCGCTCGCGGCATTACTCCCCCTTTAAAAAGTGCATCGCCCCGATGCAACACAAAACAAAACAAAGCAAATAAAAAGGGTGGTAAACTAAAGAGTCATTTGGAACACATAAGGTCCACAGTCCTATCGAGCGTAATATGGCTTCAGGCGCACGACGTGGACGACTTCAGGTCGTGGTGGGCGGCGTGATAATGTTCTTGTTCCGTCGGGTATCACCTCGTACTTTAGATCCCCGAGTCGGCCAATCACTTTGTAAGGTTCAAAGTAGCGCTTCAGGAGTTTCTCGCTGAGACCACGGCGGCGGATCGGTGTCCACACCCACACCCTGTCTCCGGGCTGGAAGCGGACGTCCCGACGGCGAAGGTTGTAGCGGCCAGTGTCGACACGTTGTTGGGCTTGAATACGAAGTCTGGCGAACTGACGTTGAGAAACCACCTGGGCGTCGTCGCTTCCGTCGACAGCCGGTTCGTGGGGTAACATCGCGTCAAGCATCGTCGTTACTTTGCGACCATGAACAAGTTGAAACGGTGTCACTCCGGTGGTCTCTTGCACGGCCGTGTTCTAGGCAAATGTGACGTACGGCAATACCTCGTCCCATGTCTTGTGCTCCACGTCGACGTACATGGAGATCATGTCGGCGATGGTCTTGTTCAGTCTCTCCGTCAGCCCGTTGGTCTGCGGGTGGTACGCCGTGGTGCGACGATGGCTGGTGTGGCTGAGACGAAGGACTTCCTTGCGTCAGTTGGGCCATGAATGATGATCCACGGTCTGAGATCAGGACTTCGGGAGCGCCGTGCCGGAGGACGATGGACTCGATAAAAAACTTGGCGACTTCCACAGCAGTCCCTGAAGGAAGGGCTTTCGTTTCGGCGTACCGTGTGAGATAATCTGTAGCGACGATAATCCATCGGTGTCCTTGCGTCGATGGTGGGAAAGGACCAAGTAGATCCATCCCGATCTGCTGAAACGGTGCGGTCGAGGGAGCAACCGGCTGCAGGAGACCTGCCGGCTTCGTCGGCGGTTTCTTGCTTCGCTGGCACTCGTGGCACGATCGTGTGTAGAGGTGAACGGTCTTCGGCAGCTTGGGCCAGTAACACCTTTCACGAATTCGGGCCAGCGTATGGCTGTAACCAAGGTGTCCGGACGTCGGGTCGTCGTGGCAGGCTTGAAAGACCTCCGCTTTAAGGTCGGTAGGGATTACCAGCAGCCATGGCGAGCTGTTGTCTCCGAAGTTCTCCTAGTAAAGCACACCTTGTCGGAGGACGAAGGTCGGCAGGGCTCTTGAGAAGACACGGGGGACAGTTCCCCCTCGTTCTTCAAGGTGCTGGATTAGAGCGCGCAACTCAGGATCGTCACTTTGACGTCGTGCCATGTCGTCGGTATTCACTGCACCTAGGAAGCACTCGTCGTCATCGTCGTCGCTGCTGCCGGAAGGCGTTCCGACGGGGGCTCTGGACAGGCAGTCGGCGTCGCTGTGCTTGCGGCCTGACTTGTAGACCACAGTCATGTTGAACTCCTGTAGTCGGAGACTCCATCGAGCGAGGCGTCCTGACGGGTTCCTGAGGTTCGCAAGGCAGCAGAGCGAGTGATGGTCGGTGACTACACGGAACGGGCTCCCGTACATGTACGGACGAAACTTCATGATGGCCCAGACGACCGCAAGGCATTCTTTCTCAGTTGTGGAGTAATTTTTCTCCGCCTTCGACAGTGTCCGACTCGCGTAGGCGATAACTCGCTCGGTGCCTTCTTGCATTTGAACCAGTACCGCGCCAAGTCCAGCGTTACTTGCGTCCGTGTGAATTTCGGTTTCCGCATCCTGATCTGAAATGTCCAAGAACAGGAGGAGTCTGCAGTCGTCGCTTCAGCTCGTCGAATGCCTGCTGCTGCTCTTCGGCCCATTCGAACTGCTCGGCGTCCTTTGTGAGGTTTGTTAGCGGTGCGGAAATCCTTGCGAAATTCCGAACGAAGCCCCGATAGTAGGCACATAGTCCTAGGAACCTTCGCACGGCCTTCTTTTCTCTCGGCGCTGGAAATGCTGCGGCGGCGCGAGTCTTCTCTGGGTCGGGGCGAACGCCTTCGTTACTAACCACGTGACCTAGGAACTTCAGTTCGTCATAGGCGAACCGACACTTTGACGGCTTCAGGGTTAGTCCGGCTGTCCGTATGGCTTGGAGAAAAGCTCGGAGTCGTCGCAAGTGCTCGTCGAAGTCGCCGGAAAACACTACGACGTCGTCGAGGTAGACGAGACAGCTCTGCCACTTCAGTCCTGCCAGTACGGTGTCCATTACACGCTGGAAAGTTGCTGGCGCCGTGCACAGTCCAAAGAGCATCACCTTGAACTCGTACAGTCCATCGGGCGTGACGAAGGCTGTCTTTTCTCGGTCCCGTTCGTCGACCTCGATCTGCCAGTAGCCGCTCTTCAGGTACATCGATGAAAAGTATCCGGAGTGGCGCAGCCGGTCTAAAGTGTCGTCGATGTGGGGAGTGGATAGACGTCTTTCTAAGTCACCGCGTTCAGCTGTCGGTAGTCCACGCAGAACCTAAGCCTTCCGTCCTTCTTCATAACCAGCACGACTGGAGAGGCCCACGGACTGATTGATGGCTGGATTATGTCGTCGTTCAGCATCTCTTGAACTTGCTCCTGGATCACCTCCCTTTCTTTAACGGAGACTCTGTACGGTGATCGATGCACAGGGCGCGCGTCGTCCTCGGTAACGATGCTGGTGCTTCGCAACGGCTGTTTGGCGCACCTTCGACGACGTCGCAAAGCAGTCACGGTATTCGGCGAGGCGGTTAACAAGCTGCTGTCGTTTCGGGTCCGGAAGCTTAGGGTCGATGTCGAGCTGCGCTGGCGACGTACCGTCTTGCTGATGTGGCGAGGATTCGTCAGTAATGGCGGCGATTTCGGCGGAGTTTCGGAGTTCCTCGACGAGGCCAACTGCTGCACCTTTTGTGAGGTGTTGCGTTTCATTCCGAAAGTTCGTCACGAGGACCACAGTGTGGCCATCCTGAAGTTCAGCTACTCCTCGTGCGACGCCTATTTCTCTTCCTAGAAGCAACTGGAGGTTGCCTCCCAGAACAACTTCTCTGGAGAAGGCAGCAACCGCTCCCTTCTCCAGAACGACCCGCCGCTGTTTCAATCGCCAAGGCTGTTCGCGAGGAGGTACACCGGGCCCTCTTGCCAGAGGTCCCCGTCGCAGTGGCTCCCGAACAACCGGTCCTGACCTACGCCGCCGCCGCCAAGAGAGAACCTCCCGTCACAGCACACTACAAGCCAGCTCCCAGACGTGAGGTAACGGCGCCGCAGTATGCTGCACGCCCAGAGCAGCGTGGTGCGAGGAAGACCGACATTTGGAGGACGGCCGATCGACGCCCCATATGCTACCACTGTGGTGAAGCGGACCACATCTACCGACGATGCCCCTACCGCCAGCTGGGCCTACGAGGGTTTGCGCCAAACGACCCTCGACCACGTCTTGGAGAGCGACCTCGAGACATCGAGGACTACCTCCGCCGCTCTTCCTCTCCTGAGTCGTCTCCCCGCCGGGTATTCTGTTCACCATCTCCTCGGCGCTCGCCATCGCTCTTCCGCCGGTCTCGCCGAGACAGCCTGTCACCCATCGCTTCCCGTCGGGAAAACTAGACGCGGCAATGCCGGGAGGTGGCGTTGCCGATGACGAACGATGCCAAGATCCTCCAAGATCGTCGGAGCTCTCCCACTCAAACGCCGCAATGCCCCGAAACGACGTTTATGTAAGAGTGTCGAATAACCTCAACGTTATCATCGACGGCCACGACGTGACGGCACTCGTCGACACCGGAGCAGACTACTCCGTTTTGAGTGGGAGGCTCTCCCGCCGCCTTCGAAAAGTCATGACGCCGTGGGATGGACCTCAAATACGAACCGCCGGAGGACACCTGATTACACCAGTCGGGAGATGCACTGCTCGCGTCGAGATCCACGGTGAGACGTGCCCTGTGAAGTTCGTCGTTCTACAGGACTGTTCCAGAGACGTCATTCTCGGCATGGACTTCCTGTGTGCATACGGCGCCGTCATCGACCTTGGTGAGAACAGATTGACGCTGCGCAAGCCTGGTCTGCCTTCAGAGAAACCCCAAACAGCGTCAGTTGCCGTCCGAGTCGCTAGCCGACCACGTGAACTTGCCGCCGCGATCAAGTGTTGTCGTACCCGTCGTGACCGATGCAGCTACCCGCGGCGAAGTTCTTCTGGAAGAACCGCTTCAGTTCTTCTCGAACCACATCCCGAATGACCTCCCGAAGGTTCTCGATGCCAACTTCGCCGAGGTCAGGGAGGGAAGATGGAAGGGATGAGGTGGCAGCGCCGGCGACTCTCTGATAATGACTCGCCCTGGCCGACAGCGCTCGTTCAATGTTAGTTGCCTCAGCAACAAATTCATCTACAGTCGTCGGTGGATTGCGAACGAGGCCGCCAAAAATCTCGCTTTTCACGCCTCTCATGAGGACGCGCAGCTTCTTGTCTTCGGCGGCTCCAGGGTCGGCACGGGCGCAAAGGCACAGGACATCTTCAGCGAAGCTTGTCACGCTCTCGTTCAGACCTTGGCATCTTCTTTGAAGGATGTCCTCGGCTCGTTGACGTCGGTGTTGGTTTGTGAAGGTACGCGTTAGCTCCTCCACGCATGTCTCGTGAGGGAAGCCTCGTGGTTCTCAAACCATTGTCTTGCCGTTCCCTCCAGTGCGAAGTAAATGTTTTGGAGGCGCTGTTCTGCCGTCCACGCGTTGTAGCGGGCCACACGTTCGTAGTGCTGCAGCCAGTCTTCTACGTCCTCGTAGATTTCACCGTGGAATGGCGTCGGCACACGGGGATTCACAGGCAGGAAGACGTAGGACGGTGCTGCTTGGGGGTTTTCCGTCGGCTGGGCCGTGGAGTTCATCGTCGGCTTCGGTAGCTTCTTTGTTTTGTCCGGTAGTGGTCCAAACTCAGGGCGTTGTCCTTGCAGACCCTGGCTTGCCCGAGGCCCTGCCTCTTCCACGAGTCGACGACTTGGAGTGGGACTTGCCGAACGGGTCCTCGGAGGGGTACGGTTGAGAAACATAGAGTGCGTACCCCGCACCTCCACCAAAATGTCACGAATAACAAGTGATGAAGCGGCAAATAACTGAGTAAACTAAACGTTTTATCGGGCGAACTTGTGCCCAAAATAAAGAAGGAAACAAAAGAGAACAGTAGAGCGTCGCGGGCGTCGAAGTCGGCGAAAGAGCAGACTCGAACGCTGGGGCGAAACTGACTCCGGCTCGCCACGCGGAGCCCCTTATGTACACGCGTGGGGTTCCGGAAGATTCGGCGTAGAAGGTTCTGCGTGTAGAACATTCTGACCTCGAACAAGCAACACGGTTCTCGAATTTACCAGAACTTTACGTCAGAGTCAACAAAAATGCGTCCCCGCGGCCAGGAATCGAACCCTAGCTTTTCGCGTGGAAGGCACGCGCGATAACCGTTACGCCACGGGCGCGCTGCCTGCTTGGTCAGCTGCGCTCGCGGCAATATAATCTCTATCTTGGCACCCTCTTCTTAGATTCTGATGGTTGTGCCAGTGGCGTAGCCACAAATTCTTTTTGGGGAGGAGGTGGGGGGGGGGGGCTGAAGTGGCTGAGATGTCCATGATTTGGGATGCGGAGAGGGCGAGGAGGGTCAAAATGCATGTGTCAATTATAGGGTCGGCTGGATTCCAGGGGGGGGGGTGGGGGGCGTGAAGCCCCATAAGCCCTCCCCCTGTGGCTACACCCCTGGGCTGTACGTGTATTGTCGACATCATAAATACGTCCGACCCTGTCATCCTCGGCTGCGACTTCAATGCTCCTCACAAGCGATGGGGCTACAAGAGCACGATTCGCACAGGACGCCTCCTAGCACCACTGTGCAACGACATGGCCGGAAAGCCATGCCCTCGCATGACTTTCCCGGCCATGCCGACACTCCGACTAGTTCGGCGCATCAGAACGACAAGAAGATACCTGTCCGGACCTCACGTGGGCATGCTCGGGCCTTCGGACGCAGTGTAGCGTCTGCCCGGACCCAATGGATAGTGATCACGTCCCTCTTTAGTCCACAAATTACATCGGCTGAAGCCCACTCGAGGAAATTTATTTCTTCAAGCGGGATACCTTCCGTGCGGCCATCTCCACCCTCTCAATCCCGGACGTTACCCTGCGCACCCAAGGGGCCCTGCGAAAAGCTTAGTCAAAATACCAGATCAAGGAAGACTCTACAAACCCAGACATTCATCTCCCCAACCTGTGGGCGACCCGACTGCAGGTTCGCCAATTTACCGTAAGAACAAAGACAATCAAAGCCTCAAAATCAGACTGAACCTTGCTACCGCTTAAGTCAAACAATATACCCTAGAGCTCAGCCGAACCCCGTGGCAAACACACTCCAATTCTTGCAACAAAAATACGCGGCTCAAGAAGGTTTGGCGCGCCTACTACGGCATGGCCGGGAAAGCTAAGCGCAAAAACATGGGCTGCAACTTGGCCCTACATTTGAACATCGAGGAGGACGAGTTGGCGAAGCTGGCGGCGGAGACGTTCTACCCCCGACCTGCCGCTCCGCCCCCCCCCCCCCCCCCCCTCCCCGCCCAAATTGCTACCACATCCAGAAGGAGGCTTTAGAACTCCCTGAGGACTCGCTTTTTACATAAGTGCAACACAGCCTCTGGTCCAGACGGCATAACAACTAGTGTTATCCGCAATCTTCTGAAGAAAGGCTTCCAAGATCTCCTCAACTTGTTCAATGACGTTTGGCAAGCAGGAGTGCTACCCAACAACTGGATGCTCTCCACCGTCATACCCAGGGGTTTCCCCAGGAATTGAAATCAGGGGGGGTGTCTAACTTTTCTTTGGGGGGTTAAAGGGGGGGGGGGACATTGCGAATATAGGAGTCGTTGTGAATTAAGGGGGTGCCTTCGGAAAAACGAAGGGGGGGCTAAACCCCCCCTAGGGGGGGTCTGGGAAAATCCCTGGTCATACCCATCCCAAAAACGGGCAAGTCCCTCACTAACATAAGCAACCTACATCCCATCTCCTTAACCTCTAACCTGTGTAAAGTAAAGGAACACATGGTCCTCACTCGCATCACGTGGAGTTTAGAGACTAACAACAAATTACATCCTATGCAATCCGGATTTCGCCCTACCCTTTGCGCACAGGATAGCCTCGCACTAATACATCACGACAAAATTTTGCGCCCTCCACTTCCGGTCCTCGCACGGTCATAGCAGCCGACGTGCAGAAAGCCTTCGACACAATTCATCATTACACCGTGATTCGCACTGCTGAACACCTCGTATTCACCGGTAAAATTTTAAATTACATTAAGCGATTCCTACAAAATCAACAATTCCAGGTGATGGTGGGCTCTACATTGGGACCCCCACAATGAATGCCAAAGGAGGCAGTCCTTTCTTCTACCCTTTTTAATATGACCATGATTGAGCATGCCTTTCTCTACATTAATCAACTATATTTCTTCTACATCGGGCCCTTTTCAATGTTTGAGTTTGCAGCGCTGTGCCCTGTTGTTTCGTCTACTTCGTCCTTGTCTTTGCGCGATTTTGTTTCTGTCCTCTCTTCTTTTTTTTTTGGTGTTTGCGCTTTTGATTTTTAACAATGTATACCAAACCAGCCCAACAGTCACTTTCACTCCAGGCCATCTTATGGGTCACTCAGTGTCATTTACACTACCATAGCAGGCGGATGCACGTTGTCCCCGACTCTCAACAGGCAGTACGGGAATGGAATTGCCTGAGCAGTCGCAACGGGACAGTTAGGGAGCTCCGATCCCTATGAATGAAATTTAATTCCCATAGGGGGCAAATAGTAATAATGTGGATACCCGGCCACGCTGACATACCGGGCAACGAGAAGGCGAATGCAGCCGCGAGGGATTTATTACATACCTTTGAACCCTCACAAGTCTGTGTTCACTCCCCTGAGCCCAATCCACCTCAGGTCTTTATGGACCCTTTAGAACGCAGCGAGGTCGCACGACTCCCCAGGAAAGCGCGACTCGCTGCCCTTCTTCCTTCGAAGGAGAGTCCTGTGACATCTGGTTACACTAGATGGGAGAGGATATGCCTCCGCAAGCTCGAAACACAAACAGCATTAACACCGACGTGAATGGCCAAAGCTCACCACCCTTCTTGTCCGGATGATGATGGCCCCAGCCCGCACTGCCCTCTATGCAGAGTGCCGTCGACGTGCCCTCACATCATCTGGGACTGTCCTAAGGACTCCGTAGTACAATACTGCGGAAAAACTCCCCAGTATTGAATTTATTAAACTAAAGGTAGGGAAGGGAAAGGGAAAGAGAGCTAGCGAAAGATTGGGCCAGAAGAGGGGATCCAACCCGCACCCTTTGCCTATCCGAGGCGACTGTTAACCGATTTAACCATCCCGACAGCTGGTTTCGGCGGACTAAACTCCCGACAAGCTTTCTTTGTACTGTCATTTCCGAATTCGCTTACATTTGTAGACGACAGCCGTTGCTGATTTAAGGCCCGTGCTAGTTCCTAGTCGCGGCAGTGACGTCGCACACCATTCCAGCGTGCAGATATCGGAAAAGAGCCCTTTCTGACATCTGTGAGACGAAATGACGTGTTACGTCATTTCGGAGGGAGCGAAAAGGGGGTGAGACACGACCGGTTGACGTAAATAGCGAAGTAAAAATGAATCCATTGAAGGATATGTTTCATATTTATCTTGATATATACCGGCGTATCGAACGGGGACCGTTCTTCATCAGGGTGGATCTCGTCTTCCTCTTTGGCGTGTATATACAGATGAAGTATGTGACAGAGTGAAAAATGAGGAGAGTAGTCTGACGTATAGAATCACCCAAAAAAAACTAAAAAAGCCCTCCAATCACCTACGTGAACGACGAGGTCTTTACAAAACTAATTATACTTGTTAAAGGGATACTGAACCATAGAATTTAGTGTCCATAATAAGTGGCGCACGTTCTTTCCACGAGCCAGCAGCCGCCGGTGTGCGCGAGCACACGCAACAAAAATGACGTCAAAGATCTCCATTCGTGGTTAAGATGGCAGTGAAATGCATGGGCTTCGGGCGAAAGGAGAATAGAGACAAGTTTTTCATCTATACAGTGGTGTCTGGTGTAAAAGGTAAGCGACTAATTGGTCTAGCAAGCATGTAGCTTTCACTTGTAGAGATGAAAAGCTTGTCTTTATTCTCCTTTGGCCCGAAGCCCATGCATTTCACTGTCCTCAAGCGCGAATGGAGGTCTTTGACGTCATTTTCGTTGCGAGTGCTCGCGCACACCGGCGGCTGCTGGCTCGTGGAAAGACCGTGCGACACTTATTATGGACACTAAATTCTATGGTTCAGTATCCCTTTAAGGAACACAGCACCTTTGAATTTGAAGGGACGCCCTTTCTACAGATTGATAGATGGCGCTACCTCCTTGTCGAGGGTTGAGTTCCTGTATTGGGGAGGAGATCGAACAGTCACGCCTCTAGCGGTGCGCTTCAGCTGTGGGGACAACAAACCGTATTTTCTTGTTTGTTTTTGATCCGAGAAATCGAAGATGACGATTCGAAGGCCACTCCTCGTGCGACCAAAGCACTGGTCAGAGCGAAGCGCTCGTGCCCAGACCGTGCTCAGCCAGGTTCAATTTCTTTGTTATGCTGTGTTGGTAAACACCGGGCTGTGGGGACAACAAGCTCGATAAAGCGCCCCCTATAGTTCGATCTCCTGCCCAATAGGCTCCCTACGGGAGCCAGAGTAACGCGTTAACGTGATGAGCCAGATCAAGTGCCGTGCAGGAAAATAGACGTGGCGCGCGCCCCGCCGAACGTTCCCCTGCTTTTGAGCGTGCCGCGCGCCTCGAACGCGCGGCGCTGCTATTCGCCGAATTCAGTCACGTGAGGAGCTGGATCAACATGCCATGCAGGAAAGACGGCGCTACGGGGATGAACGCGCAACTCTGGCTAGACGAGAGTTCCTGCATAGACTCCCTACGGGAACCAGAATTGCGCGTCTGTTTTCCACGTGCGGACGCGCCCCCTTTTGCCGAGATGGGATCACGCGAGGAACAAAATTCAAGTATCGTGCAGGAAAGCCACTGATATGGCCGATTCGCCGACGTTGCAAGCGCCTCGGCGTATATTCCCCTGCTTTTGCCTCCTCCTTTTTTTCTTTTCCATGAAAGAAGGTGAAGGAACCAGACATGAACAAATCACTCAGAAACTGGTAGTGAAGCTAAGTTATTGAGTATCGACGCCAAAAGTAATTGAAGTAGAATAGAAATTACGCATTTGTAATAGTCATTCAGTAAAGTACTATCTACTGTAAAAAAGTAGCGAGTTACTTTTGACGTTACTTTCGAAGTTACTTTTTTATATTTTTGTTGTAGCAAAATGAACAGCAGTTGGATCTGTGAAAAACCCTGCGAGCATAAAATAAATGCAGTCATTTTATGGCTTGCGTTTTTACCAAAATAGTTTATTCGCTCGCAGAAGCAATTGAGTTTCAAAGTTCTTATCGGAGAAATTTCCCCCTTTCCTCCAAGAGATGTGCCCAGCCAAGCTAAAAAGACGTTCCACCGACGCGCTAAATGGAACGGCAGCTTTAAATTTCAGAAACAGGTTGTGCAGGGTCGGGTAAAGGCCTGTCCGAACAGGCTACTACAAAAATCGTCAGGCTACACGACTCCTGCAAAAATCGTCAAAATTGAAGCGTTCGGTAGTCGTCGGTCGAATGTCTGTTTTTACACCGGCCAAGCCAAATTCACGACTTTCCACCTCGCCTCCTCCACTTTTCTTTGACGTCGGTGCTCATCAGACTTGACGTCACACGCCACCTGCCAATGGTGCGCCTGATGCCTGTCTATCTCCCGCGGCTCACGAAGTCGCCGACCTTGCTACCGCCGTTCGGGAGGAAGGCCAAAGAGGTCCGGCTTTGGGTGGATTTGGGAGATTCTTGCGTCGAAGCGCACGTTTCGGCCGCCCCGCTCAGCTTTCTTTCTCAAAATCCACGTTCGTAGCTCGAAAAAAAAAAAATAAAGTGCAGTGCGCAACAGTGAGACTTTTAGTTGTTCGTAGAAACACTGAGAACTTAAGAATATATCATTTACTTTATTAAACTCCAAGCCAACCAGGTTTATTTGTTTATAAAAGGTACGTTGGGAACAAGAGCCGCGGGAATCCGAACCAATCCACAGAACTGCTGGAAGATGACACGACCTTGGACACGACGCGCGCTCGTCTGGCTTGCCCCCTCACACTTGAGTCTTCCCTTTCCCGTTTTCGGGAGTTTCAAAGCGGCAGAGACCTTGAGCGATTGACCGACAGCCAGACAGCCAACAAAGCGTGTGAGTTGCTCTCCGGACCCACATGATGAGCAGAGCAAGGCCGCCGTGGAGGTAGCGAGGGGGAGATTTGACGGGGGGAAGTTTCCCCTCGGCAGATTTGACAGGGGAAAATTCCCCCCCAGCATCTTCGGTGTCCATGACGAAACATGTGAGGTTTGCTTAGGCTAGAGGGTCTTTTATAACAAACTCTCCTTCTTTTTCTTTCGGCAAGTTGAGATTGTTATGGATGGCCTCTCTTTATTCCCACGACGTTCGGACAGTACGCTGAACGAGTGCACCTGACCGTCAAGGGTTAAAATCTCGCGCCACGACGATGAGATCATCCGGACGACTGCGCCTCTCGTTGCAGTGGTAGTGCTACACCAGTGAAAAAAAATTGCTTTGGTTTAACAGAAGATGAAACGAAGTATACTTCGCCGCTGACGCCGGGTCCAACGAAGGGATCTCCCAAGGGTGACTCGCAATCCTCGCCGGCGACTACGGTGTCCTGACGCGCCTAACACACCTCAGAAGTAAATCGTTTTCAACAAAGAGGAGGTCTCCCTGGCGTGGAAGGTCGGCAGGACACAAAGCATTACGTGACCAAGCTTCGTCGCTCGTACAGTTGCAGTTGGAAACGTGAACGTGCTCCCATGAACGGATTATCCGTGTCTGCGTTTGTGCGCGGGGGAGTGAGGCTTTGCCAGGGAGTATCCGCTGACGACGAGGCGACCATTGGAACAGGCGCCCAGCTGCGAGGTCATTCCAGTGGCACCTCCCGAGGAACCCCCGAATTGCTTGAGTCAGAACTCACTAAGGCAGACAACATAAAAACAACAACCCTCGGAGTGTCCCCGTCTTTTACGGTTGCAGCTGGAGGCGCGGCGCTTGCGTGCATTACTGAATTAGGTTAATACAAGTCCGAAGCTTGTTAAGCATCTCTTTCTGCGTTCGTGCCCGCCGGAGCTATGTTTTGGCTGCTCGTCGTTACCTTGGCCCAAGGACGCCTGTGATGCAGTTTTTACGGCTGCCGAGTATAAGTGCGTGGGAACGGAATGTGAGGGGCCCCTTGTTCGGGAATGCCACTTCATCTGCCGGCGTCTTATTCATTTCTGCGGTCAAAATTTTGTGATGAGCAAAATTAGCACTATATTTCGAAAGTAGTTAGTGATTTGAGTGGAAGTTACCTGAAAAAATGTAGTTAAGTTAAACTACTAATTACCCAAATAAAGTTGTAATTGAAAGTTACCAAGTTACTCGGAGAAGTAGTTAAACTACCGTAGTTTGAGTAGAATACTTGAACTACGTCGAAGCCCGGAAGGAGCGCGCCGCGCGCCGCCAACGCGCGGCGTCGCTATTCGTCGACTTGAGTCACGGGAGGAGCTGAATCCCGGGCCGTGCAGGAAAGCTGGCATTATGGGGATGAAGGGGCAACTCTGGCCCCCGTAAGGAGCCTATACAGGAAATCGGATCGAGACTGCTCGCGACGACCGTGGTCTTCTAAAATGAACATAATATTTTTGTAGTGTACCTTTTTATCAAAAGTAAATGCGGACATGAAAAAAGCAACACTTGAAGTTAAAAGAAACAAAAACGCGGTTTCATAACGACGGCTTTCTTGCTGCCGATAGATTTTGTCCGCGTGTCGTCTGCTTTCTTTCGCTGGTCGGCAACACCTCCCGACGCTGCTCCCGGCGCCATCTACAGGGTGGAACAAGGAGACGGCAGGCTCTTTAAATCGACCGGAAAATTCGGTTTCTTAACCTATCGCGCTACGACTTTGTGCAGCGTTGCCCACAGATGGTGCATTTTTTTTGTAAAATTTGCAAAGAACGAACTTACCTGAGGAAAAAGTAAGAAAGAAAAAGGCTTAGCTCCTATGGAAACGCAGCGACGCCACCGGTCTTCAAAGAGCACGGCGCCGTTTCGTACGGGAGGCAAGAGATGGCGCAAGCGGTCGCGACGCCAACTGCGCCAACGAACGAGCAGACGACTCCAAGAGCCGGCGTATTTAGCAGACAAGGAACTGTAGTTGCTTGTTGTTACCGCGCCTGTTTTTGTTTCTGCGACTGTCGCCACCTGCGGAACGCGCGCCGCTTTTGAGTCGAAAAGATTGTCTGCTAAAGACGCTGGCGCGCCGTATGCTCGTTCGTTGGCGGCGTTCGTTGCGCCACCTCTTGTGTCCCGTGGGAAACGGCGCCGTGCTCTTTGAAGACCGGTGGCGTCGCTGCGTTTCCATAGGAGCTAAGCCTTTTTCTTTCTTTACTTTTTCCTCAGGTAAGTTCGCTCTTTGAAAATTTTACAAAAAAAATGCACCATCTGTGGGCAACGCTGCACAAAGTCGTAGCGCGATAGGTTAAGAAACCGGATTTTCCGGTCGATTTAAAGAGCCTGCCGTCTCCTTGTTCCACCCTGTATGAATACCTGCGCTAAACGCGCACCGCCACTCGACTCAGTCGTCTGCATCCCTGTCCTTCGTCGACACCGGCAACTTTTTGGCCCTATTGTTTACAGAAAAGTAGCTACACTTTCTAATTTAGAAAAAAAAAAACGACCTCTGAAATACGTTTTTGAACACGAGTTTAGATTGCTTCGTGCAGGTGCCGATTTTTGTGGCCCATCGTAGATCGAACCTGGTTTTTTCGGTCACCCTACTTATTAAGGTAAATATAAACATGCCCTTCTATGAACAGCTTTATACTGCGCTATATATATATATATATATATATCTATATATATATATATATATTATATATATATAATAATATATATGTATAAATATAGTATATATATATAGAGAGAGAGAAGAAAGAGAGAGGGAGAGAGACTTTCGGGGCGTGTTCGTAAAACTTTGATTCCTTCGTTCAAGTACAGTTTACTCATCTACATAGCTTCAATTATTTCCACCATGGAGACCGCGTAGAAGGATTAGAAGTGCCCGTGATATATTCAAACGTCTCTCTTGATTCTCTAGAATGATGATGATACCGTGTCTCTGAAGGTTTAAAGAAAAATATGTCATATAGACGCTTACAGCAGCTGTGCATGGGCGCGCCATAACTGCCTTCAGTTTTTGTTCCCTCTTATTCCGTTCGCTTGACTTCATCATTTCCACAGCAGGACAGGTTATTGCCATTTTAAGCGTTACTGTGTCCTTCCCCCAGCATAGGCCGTTGTGGAGACTCGTCAACGCCCGCTTCAGTGGCTCGGCATCTCGGTAAGACAAGAGAAGGGCGGCTATGGCGGCTCAATCTGGCGCGTGTGTAAAGCGTCTATACACATGACGGACAAACAGTGAGAGGATTCTGCAGCTTAACGAGCACCTACCACATGCTAGCAAGCGTTGTACCGGGTTTTACGTGGAGGCGTGTGCTTTCAGAGCACCTCTGATTGGATGCATTTTGTTTCTTGTACAATAATAAGAAATAAAGGACACGCAAGAAACTCAAGGTGAAGTGGTTGAGGGGCTTGCACACTCACCCGGACAGTGGGAGGCCCAGAGTTGAAATCCTGGGTCCGCTGTTTATTTTGACTTTCGGGGTTTCGGTAAACTTGGATTCATTCGATCAAGTACGGTTGATTTATGGCATTACATATATATATATATATAATATATATATATAATAAAGGGTGTTTTTTAAGCTTAACTGAATTTTAAAAACTAACCATGAAGCTAGGTTAATGCGGTCTGCGCAGGTAAGTTAGAAGGCCAGGGGACATAGTATAAGGACTAATCGTAACGATCAGTCGACTAATTAGTTAAAATTCGTTAATTAACTTTTTAATTAATGACAATAGACATATAGTTCTAATTAGGAACTTGCTCAGCGTCATCGAAAACCACTAAATCAGTAATTTTCAGAAAGACTTTGAACGTGTGAGAAGCGTAGTAGTGCACGCATTTACCGCTCGTGGAGCAGGTACAAGGCTAAGGCTAGATAAGCGACGGAAAGATTGCGCGGGCGCCTTATCGCAACCGCTAGCTTTGTACGTGCTCCACGAGTGTAATTTTAGTTCACTACTATGCGTCTCACGCGCTCAAAGTCTTCTGAAAATTACTGATTTAGTGGTTTTCGGTGACGCTGAGAAAGTTTCTAATTGGAACTATTGTCTATTTTCATTAATTAAAAAGTTCATTAACGATTTTTAACTAATTAGCCGACTGATCGTACGATTAGCCTCCTATAATAGTCCCCTGGCCGTAAACTCACCTGCACAGACCGCATTAATCTAGCTCTCATGGGGTTTTTAAAAACATTCTGTTAAGCTTAAAAAAAAACACCTGTATATATATATATATTATATATTATATATATTCGTTGCGGTTGCGCTTTCACAACCATAAGGTTCATATAAAATAATTCCCGTTCTCTCCCTCTCAAAACATATGCTCTTCCTTAAACATACAATTCAGAACGTAACAACTACCATCCTTCAGTCAGGCTTCCAGTCTCACTACGACCGCGAGGCGCGCGAATCATATTTAATCTATAAATTCAACACACTGTCCGCCGGAATAATAGGAGCAGAGGCAACTTTCTGTTACAGCTCTCATCACATCTTGAGTTTTCAGTCGGGCAGGGTGTTCGTGAGGTCGATACTTACATTAGCTAACATCCTTGTTTCTTGGTTTTCCTTATATTATTGGCGCCAAACGGGTGGGCCTTCTGAGTCGACTGCCCATAGTTTGACGCTTCACTCTGCGGCTCACGCTTTTGTCACGACGACTACCCTCCAGCCCTCCCGCGCGCCGGGTGGAGACGGGACCAACGGGAAACGTGTGTCGAGTTCGCGTATGTGCAGATGCCTCTTAAGTATTTATATAACATATAGATATATAGATAACATCTTATATAGCATCCGACCTGAGCTGGAACGCGCACGTTAAATATATAACAAACAAAGCCCTGACAAAACTTCTTTCTGAAGAGAACGTTAAAGTATTCAACTCCTGAAATAAAACTTTTAGCACATACCTCTCTTGTGCGTCCAGTACTAGAATACGCAAATATATCCTGGTTTCCACATACGCAGAAGAATATAAGTATTATAGAAAGTGTCCAGAGAAAGGCAATCAGATTTGTTTCCCACAAATACAGTCGCTTCGATTCACACCACAGAACTACTAAAGAAAGCTGGTTTATTGACTATCGTTGATCGTGTAAGACTCAGTCGACTGAAATTTATGTTCCTCCTTTTAAACGATGCATTTAAAATAGATAAAGACAAGTACGTTAAGCGATCGGAAGCGAGAGCCACTAGACATAAACATTGCGACACACTGGTGAGTATTCCTTCAATAACAACAGTTTTAAACACACATTTTTTCCTTCAGCCATAAGAGAATGGAATAGTTAGATAGGCGCTTTTTTGATTTACAAGTGTCGAATTGTTTACTGATCAGTTGAAAAACAACTACTTTGTGAATTTATAAATGATGTTTCTTTTTTTTTCTGTTACAAGAATGACGCGATATTTTGCTGTTCCGTTTGTATTGATATTTGCCTCTTGATGTATATTTATTTTTGCCCCAATACCTGCAAAAATCCCTATGGGATTGGCAGTATTTTGAAATAAATAAATAAATAAATAAGGTTAGCGGACAACCAATTTCCTTCCTTTTTTGTTGTTGATGTTTACATCCGCTGCATTTTGTAGCGCCGGCTACCCCGGTCATCTGTACTTGCCGCGGGCAGACGTTTCTTATTGCTGCTCCCTATTTGCTGCTTCTACCTGCATCTTGCCTAATTTGGGATTTGTTTTCTTAGGTCTTCCACGTGTGGCGTGTCTCCTTCTTTCCCTTACTTTACTCTTGTTCCTCCACTGATGTCTTCGCGAATGAAAGTTTACTGTATGTCAAACCCCTGACGAAGCCGTTTCCTCCCGGCGAAACGGTAGGGAAATAGAGCTTTAAAGTTTAAAGTTTTAGTTTCCAAGTTGTTTTCTGCGATATTTTCATTTACCGATGTTTTTTTCTGCGTTCAAGATTCTACTCCTATATATATATATATATTATATGTGTGTGTGTGTGTGTGTGTGTTTTCACGTCAGATCGTGCAGGTAAAAAAGGTCCAATTTTTAATTTCGCTGAAAAAAATATGTTATGGCGTCGTCAATAAAAACGCAGTAGCCACATACCGCAAGTTAGTCGGATGTTTTGTTCTCGACTTACGAATTTTAAAAGAGGGCCGCGGCGGAAAGCAGTGTTTTTCACATCCGTCGTGGGTCGGATGTTTCGCTCGATCTCCCGCCGTAGATTTTCAGTCCAATTAATATTAACTTTTTTTTCAAGCACTCTGTGAGCACAGGTAAAAGGCTCTAATACATGAAATAATTGTAGACTTTTTTTTTGTTCTGTAAACATGTCAAAAACTCCCCCTCGGTTATTGTTCCACAAACTTTGACATTAAATACTGGCGATCTACTTGGGTTACATCAATATTTCTCATGTCTATGGAGAGCCCAAAACACGCTCTTTATATATATTATAAATTAACTCAGCTGTATAAAATATTCTTGGCGGAACGTTTACGTTAATATTATGCGAAAACCAAAAAGTACCAATTTTGAAATCATAATAAAAAAAAAAAAACATTTTTTTTTGTTAGATGTAGGTATGATAGTTGTGCTACTCAAAAAGCAAGTCGAAAAAGTGTGTATTTTGTTTGTATGTTCTATATTTAAGCCTCACTATCGGAAAAAGACGTCTTCGTTTTGCAAGACCTAAGTCAGACATGGCGACCCGTGCGTTTCTATGAATGGTGAAAGTTTTCTTGAATTTTCGTCTGCGTTTTGTAATTAATTATAAACTTATTTTGTGGTATTGAATAGTTATTTATGTTTTGATAAGAGAGGGAAACCACGAGAAACATTTCAAATCAGCAGGCCTAGTGGACCTTTAATGTCGAAGAGGCACAGACGTTGTATTGTTTCGATTTATAAAACTTTCACTGTAAACTAGCATGACTAGCTATTAGCTGTCATATTACTAAGACATAGAAAGTCATTACATCATTGATATATTATATACAATTTTTTCCGAAACCAAACGGTAGGGTTTGCCCTATTGAAAATCGCTCTGATGGGACTTCAGGATTTTTTTAAAGGGTGTGAAGGGGACTTCAGGAATTTCTGAGATGTTTGAAGGGGGCACCGATATTTCATGGTGGGTTCGCTGGCCCCGTCAGAGGCTCTCCTAAAATGTCTGAAGTGCCCTTTACAATGCCTTCAAATGTCTGAAAGCCTGTCAAGAACGTTTTTAATGGGGCGGTAAAACTTTCAGGCTTCTTGAGATGTTTGTGGGCAACGCAATCCTGTCCGCTCGAGGCGAAATTCATGCAACCATGAATAATAAAAAAGAGCCGAGAGCAGTGCGTTTTCCAGGAACAGGGACGCGCGCGGGAGCGACTCGTTCCGAGAACCGGTTCCTCCACGGGGGACGGTCCCCAAAAAGCAACCCACACTGCGCCTCTCTCCGCCCGGTGATGGGGAGAGGGTGCAAGGCTGCCATGCCAGCGGTCGGCGGGAGAGAGTGGTGTGCGCTCTTGGGCGGTTCCGGTTAGCCCACGAGCCGCCGCGGATGTTTGGAGCCGACCAATTACCTCCAGGAAGGTGAGCATGGCTTTTAGAGCTCGCCCCTTGGTCTGTTTTGATCCGTGCAGTTTCTTCCTTGGTTACGCAGGTGAACCACATTTCGGCGTTGGCCGCCTTCAGCAACGCTCGAGCGCCGTCTTGTTCAGCGCATTCAAGGAGATGGTGTCCGGTGTCGGCTTATTCGCTGCAAAGCCTGGCAGTCGGGGTCAGCGTCCCACCGCATGTAGTGCCTGCGCACCGGGATTATGGCACTGTGGGTCCTGAGGCGGTGATGACGGCCGCTGTCCGGACTTGTTCCTTGCGTCTCTTCGTCCGTCCGACTTCAGAAGCATCCAGCGAGAGAAAAATACGCCGAAGACGCTGGCGCGACGTCATCATGAGCGAAACCGTGACTGTGCTCAGGATTTCTCAACGGCGGCGGGTGCTGCTTGCGAGTTCGTGGTTTTCGCTAAACGTGCTTACTGAGACTGTGTATGTGTCCGTAAGGTGCACCTGCTCGGTTTTATTAGCTGAACTACCGTACATCAGGAATATACCTAGTGGCATTGTGAGTACTTTGAAAGATATTTTTCTTTGTGATAAAAAAGTCAGTTGTCCCTATTTGATTTGATCTCTTTCGTCTACAGCTCCTTGCTCCGGGTTTGAACAAACGTTGCTTTTTATCGCCTTTTTCAGTTATAATATGCTTGTAAAACTAAATGTCTGCAATAAATTTTCAATAATGTTTTGAACTCTATTTTTCTCTATGGTTCACAGTCATTTGGGCGTCTAAAGGGTTGATGGGCTAAAGGGTGTGACGGTTTGAAGGCTGTGGGGCTAAAGGGTTTTCTATGGGGTATCCCTGAAGGGTTTTTCTGTAGGGTATTTCTGAAGGGTTTTGAAGGCCTGTGAAGTCCCATCATCCTCAAGGCTGACGGGCCCTTTAGAAATATTCTCAATTGGGTGTTCACCACACATCGCACAGATCACCAGGGAATGGCCTTTCACTTCCGTAATACACTAAAGTGATGACACAGAAACGGTCCAAAACACACGGAGAGATTTTCACGGAGAGGGATAAGGAATAAAAATAAATAAATAAGAATAAAATCACCCAACTCCGATCTTAAAAAAAATTGCGTTAAAAAAAAAAAAAAAAGATTTAGGTTCGAGCGGTGCCAAGGCGATAGGTCCACGCCTGGTGGAGAGTCAGACAAAGAAGTCGACGACACGTAAAGGTAAAACAAAAAAAAAAAAACAGAAAAATTTAATCAAGACGCAAAAACTCAGCCGCACACGGCAAGAACAAAAACCAACTCCTCCGGGCATTCCCTAAACGGGATGCAACCAAATGCGTGAGAACACGCTCTCTACAGCACCGTCAGGCCGCCACGCCATGACGAAATAAACCCAACAAGTAACCAATGCTAAAAAAAATGAAAGCCGTTTACAACTCCCTGTTATGCCGAATTAGAGCGCAGCTCTTGAGGAGGAGGAGGGGAAGGGTACTGAGGGGAAGGTATATCCTTCCTCCCTCTTCCTCACCTCCTCATCCTGTCTGCTACTCCTCCCTCCGAGCGGCGTCGCCGTCGCCCAACGAGGGTCACGTGACCTCCTGAGGTCATGTGACGTCACCAGTGACGTCACCAATGAC
The DNA here is from genome assembly GCA_013358835.2 of Ixodes persulcatus. Lineage (NCBI taxonomy): Eukaryota > Metazoa > Arthropoda > Arachnida > Ixodida > Ixodidae > Ixodes > Ixodes persulcatus. The sequence continues at coordinate 145,936 of JABSTQ010009634.1, read as the reverse complement.
GTCACTGATGACGTCATCATCACTGATGACGTCATCAGTATCGATGACGATGCCGATGACGTCAACAGTGACGTCACTGATGACGTAATCAGTGACGATGCCGATGACGTCATCAGTTACGTCACGCGTCCCATAATGCACCGCGCAGTTACGCCGACGCCGACGGCGACGCCGCTCAAGCCGGAAACGGGCGCCTAAGAGCTGCGCTCTAAAAAGAAAACATTCCAAGAAAACGTTCAGCAGAACCGCACCCAAGGAACAAAGTTCAGCGGTGCGAAGAAACACACAAGAAATAAAAAAAGTCTTAACTGACCGACGCCGAGTCCAGTCCCACGACACTGAAGCCTGGCAGGATGACGGCGTCCAGATGATGCTCGAATCTATTCTTCACTCTGTTTCGCACAACCACGACGGCTGTGCGGAACGGTGGCTGTGCGGAACAGTGGCTGTGCGGAACACAGTGAAGAATAGATTCGAGCAGCGATGCGCGAGAAGGTAACCGAGATGTAACATGCCTCGAGATTCATATCGGGAGAGGAGCTTTCGAGGTAGTTACTGTAGTTACTCAAAGTTTCTCTTTCCCCTTTCCCTTTTTCAAAAGAACACCTCAGCCGGCGCTAACTTTTCATCTCGGGAGAAGACCTACTCTTCACAAACGGTTAGAGTTGACAAGGAGGCTGACTTCGACCCAACTAGTCTCCGGGCTTTGCTGTTTCTAAAAGAGAAAACCCCTCGGTGCTATCGGATTCCCGCGGAGAGAAATAGAGCACGGCCGTTTCAAGGATAGGGCGCTCGAAGCTTGGGCAAAAACGCGGTATCGTTTCACGCGTGCACGGATGGCTGGTTTCAAAATTTCCCCACATCCCTAACGGAACCGGCCCATCTTCGTGTGTGCGTCTGCGGGATTGTTGTCCCGCGCCGCCGGTTTTAGACCTCATGCGGCGTTGTTTTGGCCAGCAGAACTGTTGTTGACCGTCGATATTGTAAGGCCGTGGTGTCCTCATCCTCCTAGGCAGCAGTTGCTCTGCTTTCCCTTCTGCAACACTCTGAATGACTGACTCCTCCTGCGTGGCCGTCACTGTTCGCCGCGTCCACGACACATTCGTACCATTTCACTCCTCGTGACACAGGGTGCGCTGCTCGCCTTACTATCACGGGCCGTCCTATCTAACACAACGAGCGCGAAAGGTCGTGATCATCTGCTGGTTCCGAAAGGTCAGGACATTCATATTGGCCTATAGGCCAATGAGGGCCCTGAATCAATACGACGTCTGCCAATTTCTACACATTAAAAATTTACGACGCCTGCTGGTTTGTTAAGAAGCGTTGCTTTCTCTTTTGAACTCCTCCAATGTAGCTTGCCGCCTATAATAAAAATTAAATGATCAACAAATATAACAGGGTGGAACTACTGTATTTTATTTTTATGTGGGAACATTGAAAAAAGGCAAAAATATTTCCAAGTTTGTGAAGACGCGCAATTCGCAAGTCCGTTTTGAGCCGTAAAAACGCGTTTTTCGTCAATGTTGATGCTTAAATATAGAACATACAAACAAAATACACACTTTCTAGACTTACTTTTCGCGTAGACAACTAACATATCTACATTTTTACAAAAAAAAAATTGTTTTTTTGAGAAAATCGATTTTAAATTTGGTACTTTTTGGTTTTAGCATAACATTAACGTAAACGTACCGCAAAGGATATTTTATACAGCTGAGTTAATTTATAATATATATAAAGAGCGTGTTTTGGGCTCTCCATAGACATAAACAATATTGATGCAACCCCAGTATATCGACAGTATTTAATTGTCAAAGTTCGTCAACAATTAACCGAGGGATCGTTTTTGACATTTTTACAGAAAAAAAAGCAAAACGCCTAAACTTTTTTCATGGTATTAGAGCCTTTTACCTGTGCTCACAGAGCGCTTGAAAAAGGTTAATATATTGTAAACTAAAAATCCACGGCGGGAGAACGAGCGAAACATCCGACCCACGACGGATGTGAAAAACACTGCTTTCCGCCGCGGCCTCTTTTAAAATTCGTAAGTCGAGAACAAAAATTCCGACAAACTTGCTTTTTGTAGCAACTGCGTTTTTAGAGACGACGCCATAACATATTTGTTTTTTCAGCAAAATTAAAAATTTGATCCTTTTTGCCTGCACGATTTGATATGAAATCACCCATATACATATACAGGGTGATTCACGAAACGTGGACAAATTCGATATCACGAAAACTACGCGTCGCAACAAACAAAGGCTTGTGTCGTTTTGGTCCTGGACCAGTGGCCTATTTAGGAAAATTATTAAAGTCCGGAATAATTAGGTTTGAATTATTTTTGTGTAATTAATTTTTTTTAATATTGTGTTTAAGGGCATGGTTTCAATCAGAAAATCGCTCAGCATCATCACAAAACACTAAATCAACAAATTGCAGAACGATAGAAGGCACGCGAAGCATTTTACGGCTTTCTGAAAAACCGCATAAATTCGATGGGTTTTTATGTTTCGGTTTGCTATCGGAGCGCATCTCGGCCCCGGTGGCACCGCGCCCCGTGGAGAGATAGTGCTTCCAACCACTGCTGCGTTGTCATCGCGCGACGCAGCAGAGGCTGATTGCACTCTCTCTCCACGGGGCGCGGTGCCGCCGGGGCCGAGATGCGCTCCGATAGCAAACCGAAACTTAAAAACCCATCGAATTTATGCGGTTTTTCAGAAAGCCGTAAAATGCTTCGCGTGCCTTCTATCGTTCCGCAATTTGTTGATTTAGTGTTTTTTGATGGTGCTGAGAAATTTTCTAATTGAAACCATGCCCTTAGACCCCATAATAAAAAAGTTAATTACGCAAAAATAATTACCAATTTAATTATCCCGGACTTTAATAATTTTCCTAAATAGGCCCCTGGCCCAGGAACAAAACGATGCAAGCGTTTTTTTGTTTGTTTTTTTGTTGCGACGCGTAGTTTTCAAAATATCGACTTTTCCAACCTTCGGTGAAACACCCTGTATATACACACACAGCGCGTCGCAGATAACTTCACCAAACGTTACAAATAAACGAAACGCTCTGCGAGAATAAAACGAGCTGTAAGTTTATAAAAAAAAAAAATATCTTGGGAAAGTGCGAATTGCTTTTTTTTTTTTTCAGTTCACCTAGTTAATTTTTTTGTTTAGGACTAATGACCTAATCTTTTAAAAATGCGTTCAAGAGCCAAGGTATAAATCGGATAGTCGTTGAGGGCATAAGAACCATTCAATTAAAGTGTTTCCTACGTCATTCGCTTCGCGCGCTTACTTTTATTAGCCTAAAAAGGAAGCCCGCGAAATACAAAAAAAGACCGCGTGAGAACGCGCCAGCACTTCGCGCATGCAGCGCATCCAGACGTGCTCTGAAGGAACGAAGTCCATCTTATCAGTGGCGCGCTGTCGGAGACAGGGCTTCGTGTTGGGGTAGTCCCTGAAGTTAAAGCCCTGTCTTAGACAGCGCGCCAGTGATCAGGTGGACTTCGTTCCTTCAGAGCACGCGCGGGCGCGTTGTCACGTGGTATTTTTTTGTATGCACGCATTTTGCTACCACCGGTTAAACTAACCACGCAAACTTAACGCCGCGTAATACTGAGTTTTTTTTTTTTTTTTCTTTGTGCAATTGGTTTCGCCGCCGATAGAAAACGCACAAGGAACATCAGCGAAGTCTTGGTGAATTTCGTGCGCTTCTTTATTATCCATCTGATCTCAATGTTTGCTGCGGTCAGAATTAGTGTAAGACGAAGTATAGACCAACTCAACTCACTGACGTCACACCAGTGCGGTGGCGCTGCTGTTGGTAGTGCGCAGGTGCGAACGCCTCCCTCATCCCGAATTAGGTTTCTGCGCAAGCGCAGCGCCGACCTTGTTTGGGCAAAGCGGGCTTGTTTGGAACACTGTCTTGGTGTATAGAAAAAAGATGCAGTCGCGCACTTTACCGCAGAGCACTTGGTAGAGCAACTCGCTCGAATCCCGGCGAATGGCTAGGATGAAATGATGCGTAGAACTTCGAAAACAGTCAACGCAGAGGCATTGTTTAAAGTGCAGACGTTGCCAGCGTTCCATAAAATAGCACATCCGTATAAGATGAGTTGAGTTGGTAAAAACGAACTTATTTTATACCATGCATGGCTGCTCTAGCTCTAGGGCATCTTCAGTGGATAAGTTGCTTCAGTGGTAACGGCGTTTAAATAATATCATGTTTTAATCAAATGTGAGCACCAAAAAGAAGCTCCCCGATTTGTGTCTTTAGTTCAAATGCCCTCAAAACCTTACTACCACCCAAAAACAATTTCACGCATGTTTTAATATTTAAAAAAAAAAAAAAGCAAGAATGTAAGAGGTCTTACCACAAAGAGGTTCGGTATATTGGGCAGGCTGAGCATGGTCAAGGCGCATCGAACCTTGCCGGCCAGACCTTGCGATCCACCTCCAGCGAGCATGCCTCCCATGGAACCGCCGGAGAGGATACCACCCCCAGAACCGCCCGACAGCAATCCGCCGCCCGAGCCTCCGGACAGCAGTCCGCCGCCGGAACCGCCAGAGAGCAGTCCACTCATGTTTATGTCCGTCGCAGCAGGCCGAGCTCCGTTTCCGGTTCCTGCGAGCGCATTTTGAGTGTCGGCACGACGGATTCGCCAATACTAACAATATTTAATATAAGGTTTAATATAACATGAAATAAAGCTGTATCGCCTCCAACGCGAGCTTACAACGTTCGATCACGCTTCCGCGTTTGGTGAGCATCGAGCGCGCACTTGATGCCAAAGCGCAGCGAAGTACAATAATCGCTGGCTGCAGGCCGGGTGGTCTTATATAATTTCACAAGATCCTGGGAAAGTAGCGCCATTGCCTTCCCTGCCTGCTTGTCGGACACAAACATATACTGATATAAAAGGACTAAAACAACGTAAGGCGATTGGCTCGTCGGTCTTTGTTGCCATATGGCAATCACCATTTCGGTCCTTTCAAATCTTCGATGTTTTAATAGGGTCCATCAGAACCAGTCGGGCCATCGTGCTCCAAGCGTTCCTCGCCAATATAAGCGTCGTTGGCACTGTGTGGGCAAACAACGTTGTAGTAATGCTCATCTCCACATACCTTTTACAGTGATATTTTTCTCCTGGCGCATTTCAAGACAGGGAATTTATTTCAAAGCGCAGCTCTTAGGCGCCCATTTCCGGCTTGAGCGGCGTCAGCCGTCGCCGTCGCTGTCGGCGTAACCGCGCGTTGCATTATGGGACGTTTCCCATAATGACGTCACACTAGACGTCACGAGTGTCACTAAGGTCACGAGTGACGTCACGGAGATCACTCGTGAAGATCACGACGAAGGTCGCGACCTTCACAGTGACTTTCACGAGGGACGTCACGAGAGAGGAGGGAGAGAGGGGTACGGAAGGAGGGGGAGGAGGAAGGGAGGAGGATGGAGAAGGGTAGGAGGAGAAGTAGAGGAGGAGGGAGGAGGGGAGGACGGAGGAGAGGATGCCCTCCTCTTCATACCCTTCCCTCCTTCTCCTCAGTAGGCTGCGCTCTAATTGGGCATTACAGAGAATCGTAAGCGTCCTTCATTTTTAAATTCCACACTTCGATCGCCGGTGTGTGGATAACAAAATATTGTTATGAAATAATAAAATTTATAGCGCAACTTGTCACGGGGAATTTTGATTTGGCTCATCAAAGTGAAGATATCAAAGGGGAACTGCTTATGCCACGGACCAAAATGACGACCATAGGGGAAGCTTATCGCATCTTGGCCTGAACGCAGTGAGCTTATTTTGAAAGAGATGCCCCGTCGTTCTCACCTCGTCTGTGACTGTAGAAGACAAAGCCTGCGCCTTTACTTTAAGTAACGTCATCGCTATAGTCACAGAAAAAGATCGGAACGGCAAGGCATCTCTTTCGAACACTCTTCTTTCAGCATGCGCTCGCTGTCTTGGACCGCGATTCGATTGCGCGTGAACGCTCGCGGTTCCCGAGATACCGAAGCCTTATCGTAGGTAGGAATCTCGTTCTGGAGACGCAACAGCTGGAGCTCCTCCCTCCCGCTTTTGTCCTGTCAGTGGCTGGAGTGGATCCACGCCGCGGCGCTTATATTGCGATGTCCGCATTTCCGCAAAGGCGTCTTGCAGCATCTCACAATGAGCGAGGTGTTAGCACACGGCTGCACCAACATGTCCACCGCACAGCGGTGGACATTTCTCGAGCATCAACGCGTAGGAAACCCATGCACTGACGCCGCCCTAACGCTCCGAAATTGTTCTTCTGGGTGATATCAATTTGACATTTTGTATATATATATATATATATATAATTATATATATGTATATATATATATGGGTGATTTCATCTCAACTCAGGCACGGATTTAGGGTCGAATTTTAATTTTGACAAAAAAAATATATGTTTTGGGGCAATTCCTATGATAAACGAAGACGCAAACGGCAATGTCGTCAGATTTTTTGTTCTCAAGTTATGGACCGTTGAAGCGGTCAAGGTAGAAACTGACGTTTTTCCAGCTTATCGGAGGTGCCATATCTCACTCCATCCCTTTTCCATACTTTTTACGCTACATGAATATAACTTTTTGGGAACACTCTAGACATAGGCTTTTTTATGCTAATTAAGCGTCTAGGTCATAACATTTTTAATGATTTTTGTTTTATTTGTCAAACCACCTCTCTGCGACGATATTTGACGAAGTTCAGCAAGCTGTGCTGTGTGACCTAATCAATATATGTTTATGATCTTTATATCACCGTAAAGCTCAAATCAAGCTCTTTCTTTTGATTATATTTTCAGTATTGTGCCATAAGTATATAATGCGCTACATCTGCCTGAAAAACGAAAATTTCGAAAAACTAGCAAGTTTGGAGTCGATTTTCTAAAAGCCCCACTTTTTATTTATTTTATTTTTTATTCACAGTTCGTTGATATAGTAGTCTATCAGAAACTACCAACAGAAATTGTAATATATTGTTTGTATGGCCGCTATTAAGACTGAATCTCGTGCTATGAGCGTTTTGAACGGGACTTCGCACAGGCGCTCTGCTGAGCAGAAATTGGCCTATGTAAGGTTTTCTATTTATCGTTAGCAGTTACCTCAATATCCAACCATAAACATTAATAAAATTTGGAGTAGTGTACTTAAAAAAAAAATTTACTTCAAAGTCCGAGTCCACAAGTGCGGGCACAGCGCTTACTTCCTCCAATACGGGGGATGCAGATCGTTAGAGAATTCCTCTGGGGCCTTTTGCTTTCGGCTTTGAGTTTGAAATACCGAACTTGACATGTAATTGTTATATTTTCTTATGTCAAACAGATATGCAGTGCATATACATATGTACGATTTAGTAACTGACGCTTAGGAAGTACGGTTTATTTTGTGCGCGTACAGCCTCTCGTAAAATAACAAGCATTTCGTAGCGTGTAAGGCTTCAAACGTGTTAGTCATGTGTTTAGGTTTCATTTCTATTTTCAGTGATTCATGCCGGGTTACTTAGACTTTTTCTTCTTGACTTAGGTTTTTCCGGAAGTCTAGATGTTACATATCTTCGCCGTCAATACATAGGGCGAAGCTCACACACCTTGCAAATCACGCCAGTGCCAAGTAAATAAATATTGTTAGGATGAATATTGTTGCTACCTGGCGTTTACGCTCAGATATTGAGGTAAGTACTAACATTAAATAGAAAACCTTGCATAGGTCAAAATTCTGCTCAGCTGAGCGTCTATGCGAAGTCCCGTTCAAAACTCTCACAGCACGAGATTCGAGTCCTAATAGCGGCCGTACAAACAATATATTACTATTTATGTTGGTAGGTTCTGACAGATTACTATATTACCTAACTGTAAATAAAAAATGAAAGAAATAAAAGGTGTGGTTTTTCAGAAAATCAAGTTCAAACTTGCAAGCCATTCTTTAGAAAAACTTGCAAGTTTGAAGTCGATTTTCTAAAAACAAAAACACCTTATATTTATTTTATTATTTATTTACATTTAGGTAATATAGTAGTCTGCCAGGACCTACCAACAGAAATTATAATATACTGTTTGTATGGCCGCTACTAGGACTCGAATCTCGTGCTGTGAGTGTTTTGAACGGGACTTCGCATAGACGCTTAGCTGAACAGAATTTTGACCTATGTAAGCTTTTCTATTTAATGTTAGTACTTACTAGTGATGGACCGAATCTGCCGAACTTCTGATTCGGCAAAGTTCGGCAAATGCCGAACCTTTGAAGGAAAGTTCGGCAAAGATTCGGCAAAAATTCGGCAAATGTCTGCGCACGCGCGGGAACGCGACGGGGCCATGGATAGCAAATGGACGCCGTGCAGTCGCGCGGTTACCATCGTGCAGTGTAGTACGACCAGCGGTTACGGCGCGGTGTGGAGTAGGCAATACGGTAACTGTGCGTTTGTGAGCGAGTGTGGTTCTCTTCTGCCTCAAGAATAGAAGATCGACCAGTAATTACGTAGTCCACTGCGCAAGTGGCAAATGATGCGGTGCATTCTGAAATATTGGCTGACAATTACTCTAAAGCACTCTCGCAATTATAACAATTCTGTTTTCGGCTCACGAGTAGTGTGTTCTAAAACAAAATAATATTGCTTTTTCAAATAGTGTTATTTCGCGGTTTTCGTGTATCTGCACAAAACTAAACACAGAACTATAATGCTCGACGTTGCACATCCGACTTTCCTAACTCCCTATCTTCCGAAACGTTTGTGTGTGTCCTAAATAGAGTTGGTCGTGGTCCTAACACCAGAAACTGGCATTTTAAAAGTTAAAAACGAGACGTTGTGAATATGGGACGCACACTTTCATGCAAGCTGGCGTCAAGTGACTCAAATCGAAAAACATGCATATGTACAATATTATTATTATCTCTTCTGGTGAAGGCTCAGCAACCGTTGCATTCGTTTTCGCGCACAAAACGGTGACTCCCAGAGAAAGCAAGAACGCAGCGTTATTGCCTTCATTTTAACAATGTACACGTGATGTACACCAAGGAGGTTCATGTTACACACACATGCAGGCTTGCGCTGATGATGCCTCAAAACCGAAACTCTCGTAGCGTGATTCGTGACTGCGCCACGCTGGCTTCCAACCTCGTTGTCATGCCACTTCTGCAAGGAGTCACTAAAATGGCCAGTAAACGCACAAAAACGACACCGATACAATTATCTTGTAGAATATCACCTTATTTAGTAATAACTATGTCAATATGCATTACATGTTGCATTTAAGTTAAGAAAAAAGAAACATAAAACCGTTTTTCGCCAGAAAAAACGAAATATCAACGTTAAGTCTGGTAACAATGTATTCTGCCGAATCTTTGCCGAATTTTAGAAAAGTTCGGCAAAAGTTCGGCTTTGCCGAATCCCAAGATTCGGCGCCCAACTTTCGATTCGGCAAAAGTTCGGCCCATCACTAGTACTTACCTCAATATCTCAACATAAAAGCCAGTAAAGCAACAACATTTATCCTAACAATATTATTTACTTGGCACTGGCGTGATTTGCAAGGTGTGTGAACTTCGCCCTATGTATCGACGGAGAAGATAGTAACATCTAGACTCCCGGACAAACTTGAGTCAAGAAGAAAAAGTCTAAGTAACCCGGCATGAATCATTGAAAGTAAAAATGAAACCTAAACACTTGACTAACACGTTTGAAGCAGCCTTACACGCTACAAAATGCTTATTATTTTAAGAAAGAGTCCGTACGCGCACAAAATAAACCGTACTTCCTAAGCGTCAGTTACTAAATCGTTCATATGTATATGCACTGATATTTTTTTGACATTACAAAATATGACAATTACATGTCAAGTTTGGTATTTCACACTCAAAGCCGAGAGAGGAGGGAGAGAGGGGTACGGAAGGAGGGGGAGGAGGAAGGGAGGAGGATGGAGAAGGGTAGGAGGAGAAGTAGAGGAGGAGGGAGGAGGGAGGACGAGGAGAGGATGCCCTCCTCTTCATACCCTTCCCTCCTTCTCCTCATAGGCTGCGCTCTAATTGGGCATTACAGAGAATCGTAAGCGTCCTTCATTTTTTAAATTCCACACTTCGATCGCCGGTGTGTGGATAACAAAATATTGTTATGAAATAAATAAAATTTATAGCGCAACTTGTCACGGGGAATTTTGATTGGGCTCATCAAAGTGAAGATATCAAAGGGGAACTGCTTATGCCACGGACCAAAATGACGACCATAGGGGAAGCTTATCGCATCTTGGCCTGAACGCAGTGAGCTTATTTTGAAAGAGATGCCCCGTCGTTCTCACCTCGTCTGTGACTGTAGAAGACAAAGCCTGCGCCTTTACTTTAATAACGTCATCGCTATAGTCACAGAAAAAGATCGGAACGGCAAGGCATCTCTTTCGAACACTCTTCTTTCAGCATGCGCTCGCTGTCTTGGACCGCGATTCGATTGCGCGTGAACGCTCGCGGTTCCCGAGATACCGAAGCCTTATCGTAGGTAGGAATCTCGTTCTGGAGACGCAACAGCTGGAGCTCCTCCCTCCCGCTTTTGTCCTGTCAGTGGCTGGAGTGGATCCACGCCGCGGCGCTTATATTGCGATGTCCGCATTTCCGCAAAGGCGTCTTGCAGCATCTCACAATGAGCGAGGTGTTAGCACACGGCTGCACCAACATGTCCACCGCACAGCGGTGGACATTTCTCGAGCATCAACGCGTAGGAAACCCATGCACTGACGCCGCCCTAACGCTCCGAAATTGTTCTTCTGGGTGATATCAATTTGACATTTTGTATATATATATATATATGCATGTATTAAGAAAACGTGTTTTTACAAGTTTTAGGAATATTTTAAGCCCGGAGGATCCTGACAAACTTGCTTTGAAACTCTCCGTGTGGGCCCTTTCTGGCTACGAATAATGTTGAGTTCCACATAGTTTTACAAGCCGAACGGCAGCCTTAGCGTATATTGTTGTATGCTTAAGGCTAAACGGCAAAAGAAAAAAAAAATATAGCATTTAATATATATATATATGTATTATTCTTTGTGACTGCATCAACTGAGTTTTTATATAGGCAAAGAGAAGGATGCCGTGGAAAGTCACAGGCAACGGACCCGTGCTGTTTCCGCTTCCCATAAGGTACACTCTCGATACAGGAAACCGAGGGTCTTGTCGGTTACTGTTCCTCTGTGTTACATCAATCAAATTGTTGGGTCTCACGTAATTATATCTTAAAATACTATCGATATTATTAAAAGTGGGAGTTCACGTATCTTCCTATGGACACAATAAGACAGCAGCATTCCTCGTGTTTAAGAAGCAACTAAATCATGAGCGTAGTTCCTTATAGCGAAAAAGGGAGCAAAGGTCTAGAAGTTCAGCTGAAATTTATCAGCACTTCATTGCCATCTTGGCACCTTGAGCGTAGATCAGTTATAATTGGCTGCCCAAAGGCGTTATCGTTAGTGGATATCCCACAGTGCAATGGCGGCTAGAAACTAGCGGTAATTTTGTTTGAAAAATAAACGGTAAATAAAATAGCTGGTTGAAGAACCCATAGGTAATGGAATAGTACAAGCACGAGCTTGCGCTAGTTTCTTGAGACCACTTTTTATGATTTACGCTTCTTACTGGAGGCACCAACGAATAAATAATCATAAAAAATATACAACACTCACTCTGATTGTTCGAGTATCGTGCAGTTCAGTTGGCTTCTGGAATGTGCGCCGCTGCTTTATAGAATATAGAGGTGACATTCGGCAGTAGTAGAATGCCAGTTTCGTCCCACGATTCTCTTCTATTGTCGCCAAAACATTGTAAGGAGGATGTTCTCTTTCTTTATGACTTCGCCTGTGCTCTAGATTCTAATCGCACTTCATACTGACCAACTGCTCATAGCGGGGTTGTTCTCCTTTGTGACTGTCCAATATTTTCCCTTATCGTTCTTTTGGTGGGCGTATGATGTTAAACTTCACACAATAGACAATGGGAGCTAACACGGTCAATCGTGGGTATTGCCATGTCGTTGACCGACTATGAGGCTGAACCCTGGGCACATATGCTAAAACCGGGAAGTATGGCGCTACGCAACTCGAGACGCCTACTAAAAAGTTTTTTTTATATATTCTTTTTAAGTTACGAATATTTATTCACGCTCAATTCTTAAAAATACAAAAAGTAGCTGCACGTTGTCTCGCTATACACAACAATATATAGTTTCTTTCAACGCAAAGGTAGAGCTTTCATTTTGTTAAAGTATTCAAATGTTACAAATGTACTCACAACCAATACAGATGTTAAGCACACTATGTCACCCTAAAAGAGTCATAAAAGCATTCATGCGGGACGTTGGTGCTTTTCTTTGAACAGGAAGAAAGCATAATTGAAATGGATACAGATTATGACAACGCTCTTGTTCCCTGTTCTATAAATGCGATCGCGAAAATGACTCGCACCTCGTTTTTATTTGTTTAGCCTGATGATAACACGGTCTTATTCATAAAAAAATATTAATTTATGTTTAAGGTTTAAATAAGAAGCGATACTAGTGAAACGTTTAACAAACTATATGCTAATGATGATGCATCACAACCTAAAATTTTATTTATTAAATAATTTATTTATTTATCGTTGTTTTGAGTGACACACCAACAGCTTAACGCCTCCTTAATGGTGCACTTATCAGTGAGTCAGTAAGTAGTAAATGTTTAATCAGGATAAGAGCGAAATGTTAGGAAAAGACAATAGCCTCAACACACTTTCTAAATGTAGGCTCTTCATCAAAAATATCAAGACTAACATTCTCACAAATCTGTTCTAAATGGTTATAAGTCAGTTGTAGGCGTGTCATTGGTGCAGCATGGTAAAATCGGTAATGTAAAACAAAATGCAAAGTCTACAAGACCTACGAGGAACCTGCAAATAGTTGTGACTGAGTAGCTCTGGTGAATCAATTATACCATTTACAATCTCCTACAAATATGTCAGTTCACGACTTGTTCTCCTGTTGTGCGACAAGTCTAACTTCACGAGTTTTCAAATCCTCTTATAACTAGAGAAACATTTTGGTTGAAAATAACGATCAAACAAAACACGAACGAATCTACGTTGAACACTCTTAATCACACCTGAATTTGTCACTCCAATACAGTTCCAAACAGCCGAGGCATATTCAACACGACTGCGCACCAGTGAAGAAAACAAACGTAAAATACAAAGTGGTTTAGAAAAACGGATTTAGAAAACTTGGATGCATACTAAATTTCATTTTATTTGAACTAGAATTTGTTGGTACCGAAGTAGAACGTTCAAAAGTTATTTATTTATAGAAGTGGTAGCTAGATTTAGTAATTAAAATTCAACTAAAGAAACTGATTGTTGTGAAGTTTTATTATCTTCAAGTTGTTCTTCTAGGAACATATCCTCCTGTGGCGATACCAAACGAGATCCATTTGAAATCAAGTGTCGATTGACCCCCAATTTACCGCAGTGTTTTAGTAATCAGGAACTATTAACAAGATATTATTTTAAAAAATACCCTCCATTGAAAACAAAATATAGATATATATCCGTCCTCACTTTAACTAGAACGCATCTTTATATGGTATTACTTACATTTAATCATTGATCAAAAGTACAGTTAGCGACTTTTAGAGGGCATCTCTTAGGCGCCCGTTTCTGGGTTGAGCGGCGTCGGCGTCGCCGTCGGCGTCGGCGTAACCGCGCTTTGCATTATGGGATGTTTCAACTATTGACGACACACGTGACGTCACGTGTGACGCAGGAGACGTCAAGAGGGTAAAGGCTTCTTGCAAAATTTGGCGGGAAAATGTTTCGCTAAATTTAGCAAACAAAGTTCCCGCCAAATTTAGCGAAAAAAGTTTCCCATCAAATTTAGCGCGGAAAATTTACCTTCGTGACGTCACACGTTCCGTCATGTGACGTCACGTTTGACGTCATGCTAGATTTTGCGGGAAAATGTAGCGTAAATTTTTCTGATGAATTTAGCGGGGAAGTTGACGGCACGTGACGGCACGTGTGACGTCACAAAGGTAAATGTTCCCCGCTAACTTTGACGGGAAAAATATTTTAGCGGAGAAGGATAATGCACATACCCTCCTCTCCGTACCCTCCCCTCCTCCACCTCAAGAGCTGCGCTCTAATTCGGCATTACGGAGAATTGTAAAGGTTTTGCACTTTTTCAATTATCTGCTAACATTTTATATCACTTCATTTTATATCACTGCATTGAAAAAAATCCGAGACAAAAATTAAAAGAAAGAGTATGAATATTGAAATTTTACAGTAAAATGTCAGGCGTATAGGGCTAGCACGTCTGAATTTTTGCAGAATTAAACACGCTCTTTCACCCTAAAAAAATAAAAAAAATTCTGCTTTACGGCTTTTTCAATTTAAAAGATGGCCAATCAAGACGGATAAGAGAAGTTACCTTTCGATTGACTAAGCTTAGAACATGATTAGGTTTAAAAATTCTATGTGCTTTGGGACAATGCGCATGAAAAACCATTTTCATCAGATACTTTTTACCTAATCTTGTTCTGAGTTCCACAATTATACTGGGATCTTCTAATGTAAGTCCCTTGCAAAACGTGTGCGATCAAGATAATCGTATGTAAACTGAACGGCCCTCTTAGACCCAGAATGACTTCGGCACATTTCCGGAATTTACGTCGAAAGGGTACCTGCTGCCATCAACATTTACCGTTTAGAGAAGTACCCCAACTGAGCACTTTCCAGCACTATACTGGTTTTGATGAAAGGCATTGAATACTCAGAGGAAAATTTGAAAAAAAAAACGGTGACGACCTGTTCGGTCTAACAGTGTCTTTTGCAGTATGAAAAAAAAAAAAAAAAAACCTGGGAGCGTGTGGCGGAGATGGGGTCTGGTGGACGCGCTGCGCGCGCTCCGGGCGATTCCATTCCATCCCCCGGGGAGAACTCACTTGCGACTCAGCTAAAGTTCAACGCAAACTTAATAATTTCTGGTGTGGGCTTCGTGGCAGACAGCAGTTCATCGGTGTCATGTCGCAGTTGCATTAAGCTTAGGTTGACATATGTTTATCCAGTTTACGAACTACACCATCAGGGTTAGAAGGGGAACATGTTAGAACTATACGTTACTAGAATAAACACATGGACGGTTAAGGCGACATATATTTCTTGTGTCGTCTTGTCCGTACCTCTGTTTATTTTTTTAGGAATAGCTTATTAGACGCTTATTCTAGTCAATCGTTTTGCAATTAATGTCTGACCTCTATATCTAAACATCTTCATTGTTCAAAGCGGCCATTTAGTAATAAATAGGCATGCGACGGAGCTCCTTGGAATCCGTATGCAACAAAGCTGTTTCGTGTTCCTTGGGCGCCTGTCATGCGAGGTATCGGCAATCGTCCCCTCTTTGCGGTAGGCCTTAACCATTTACAGATTATTCGATGTCCAACTAAAGCCTCAATTTCTGTGTGAGAGAGACCGGCTTGAGCCAAGTCGATTATTTTGACTCCGATAAAGTCCGAAGTCCATGCCAACCATCTAACGAACGAATCAACTCTTCAACGAATTTTACCTATTAAATAGAGGACTCAGGTACAACTTTAACATCTCTTTATTTCGAAGTGCCTGTTCCGACACTTTTTACTAGAAACAACCGACAAACCACAGTGATGACTACACTTGCTTCGAGCCTTCTTGACCACATCTCTGGGCATGACACCGATGAAGTATACTTTTCCTCTAATCGGAAACCAAAAACTGTTAAGCGCGTTCAGTCCCGGTTGACCCTCGAGTGAGTGTCCTCCTTTCGAAGCAGAATGGAATTTTCCCGAGTGCACGCAGCGCCCCCGATCGCCGCCGTCTTGGCCTCGCGCCCACAGTGGGTGTTTCATATTGCAGGAGACTGTAACTAGGTATCTCAGATAAAGTCGAACAAAAAAATCCGATATTTGCGCTTTGCTAATCATCACAAGTGAAAAAAAAATGTATTCGTGAGGATTACGATTAAGGGCTTGGCAGCCAATAATGCAAAATGTTCCGCCGACTTGTTTTGTCCTCGTTGTTCCCTTGTGCATCCGAGTGCTTCTTGTGGTCCCATTAGTGTCAAATGTTAAATGTTTTTTTTTCGACGTTTGCTGTTGACGGCCAGGATAGGTCCGAAGCCATAAATAGAATAACAATTAAACTATCAGTAGGTATTGATGGTATACCTACTTTTACTCGTTGAGGTTGCTTTTTACAACGAAGCTGTATGTGACTCGTTGGTCGGGATTCTTCGTGTCCGTCGACAGAACAGTAGTCGCCATAATAGTCGACAGAAAACCATCGTGCGATCCTTATCACCGATAGCGCGCGCCTTGTCTCTTATCATGTGGTTTTGACACTTGTTGCAATAAGAAAACCACAAAACAAGTGTCCAATTGACGGGATAGATGACAAGCACGTAGCGCTCCCCGCGTGCGTTTATCTGTAAAGATTATGGTTGCATAAGCTGCCGCGGCAACGGAAGAGCACGAAGTGTGGAGTGATGTCACTAGCCCCGCTAACAATACGAAGCACGTAACGCTTCCCGCATGCGTTCCTCCGTAAAGATTGTGGTTGCATAAGCGGGGCTACTGACGTCACCCCACCCTTCGTACTCATTGGATTTACTTTTCTTTCGTCAATCATTTGGTATAGACAAATTTCCTGTTTACAAACATGAACTGCCGCTTGCGCCCAAAGCGACTCCCGGTCTTACCAAGATTGTTGAGCTTGCTAATGTCACCAGTGCTAGAAAGCATAAATACTACACGGGCAAAAAAGTTTGAGATTCAACGAGGGCTTCGACTCTACAGTATTACATCGTAGAGGAGGCAAGTTAGTTAAAAAGAATACTCGAAGCACTTTAACAGATCTCACACTACTTCGTTTTCTTGGCGTTCACCAGGAGAATTGGAGGTTAAACGCCGCATCTACATTTGAAGAAGCAATGTTAAGGTGGTCTTTGCTTATTCTTTTTATAAACCGGAAGTTATCTGGGAGATCAATGACTGGGGCACCACAGGGTGGCGTTTGCCATAAAAAAAAAAATCTATAGTGCAGAGGGTAATCGTTGCAGGTGACACCATAGCTTCGCTGTCCAACCACCTTCACAGCGGGGATTGGAAGCTTAATTTTATTTGTCATTTTCTCCCCTTCTGAGGAATACTTTGAACCTCTCATGAGCAGGAAAACTTCAATAAGCTTTCACAATTTCCTGTATATATTCTTACTTTTGAAGACGGTGATTGCGCCTTAGTCAACCTTCCTGTTTTGTTGTTATGGGACTTTTCAAGTGTGTTTAAAAAGTAGCGAAAAACATGTTCTTTTTATTTCAACTTCTATGATATCTCAAATTAAACACGTTTTTAAGGGTATGTACATGGTATGAAATCTATGCTTAATTTTTAACTGCACTGTTTCAATACGTTTCAGTAGAAGAAACGTTTACACAATTTATTATGGCACGTCAAAGGCTTTTGACCATGTTAGTTAAAGGCAATCATTAATTTGTTGAACAACCTTGCTATTTCATGATTTCCTCCGACGTATCTGTGATTGGTTTACTCTTTATATCTGACTGGACGTCCCAACACCGCTCGCGTTATTGATAGTTACTCGCACAAATTTACTTCAAGACCCGATGTGCCTCAGTGCTAAATCCTGAGACCACTTTGTTTCTTTCGTTTATAAATGATAATGTTTGTTGTGTAACTGATTCAGAGTTTATTGCGTTAGCGGATGGCGTTAAGATATTTTAGGTGTCAGATCCGTATCTCATTGCTGCATGTTTCAAGCTTGCATAAAACACATAAATTCTGTTCGATAAATTGCTAACGCTCAAACGCCTAAAAAAAAGATTGATAATCAAAAGTCCAAACAAGTTTTTTTTTCTTACAACGTGGAAAGAGTTTTGATACGTGGAATAAATTACATCGAGGATCTTTGTGTTTTTGTTTTTTTTTGAACGGCTTACTTGCTAATGTAAATGCGGCGTTAAGAACACTGGACGTAGTTTCACCAGGGTGTAGCCAATTTTAAACAGCCTTCTTCCATTTGCACCTATTGACACCTTTAGCTCGACCGAGGCTTATATTTGCATCGGTCATCTCAAATACGTTGACCCTGTCACAACGGGTGTAGCCCGAAACAAACAAGTCCCGTTTGAACCCATCTAGTTCCGACCCATTCTCGAAAGGACCTTCCCATTTGAACCCATCCCGTTTCGTCCCATTCCCGAAATGCCTTTCTCATTTGAACCCGTCCCGTTTCAACCGATACTCGAAAGGCCCTTTGCGTTTGAACCCGTCCCTTTTCAACCCATTTGTATAAGGCCCTACGCATCGCAACCTCTTCGCGAAAAGTCTAATTGTTCTAACCCTGGCCTGCGCACCTTTTCTGCTTAAAAATATATGTTCTGAAATATTATTGCATGTCAATGTTTTCTAAAAATATGCACCTCTTTCAAGCAAGCTTCGAATTAATGTAATATTCTTACTTCAACCACCTAAAGTGTTTTTGCTTTTTTTATTCCAAGACAATCCCCATAGCGCACCCCTCAAACGGTCTTTGTACATTCTGCGAAACCGTTACTGCAAAGATTACCTTGTCACTTTTGTTTAAGTTTTACTTGGAAATGATATTAGCAAGCATCAAATTTTTTAGCTTAGAGTACTGGCTCAGATGAGCACTTCCAAAGACAGTAATAGTTTTTATGGCAGCCTTTTAATTCTATGAGATGAACAGCAACATTGCCAATCGCTTGTTTGCGCTACGTTCAATAATGAAGTCTTGCGTACATAAGCACATTGGGTAAGCTAAAAATTGCATCGCCATCACCACGCAATTTTTAGGGTACCCAAAGTGCTTGCGTACGTTGTTCTAAAACCTCATATTAGTGATCTTGACATTTTGGAGAGCGATAAATCCGACAGAGTGACAGGCATATGATTCCGACTTTATTTTCTTTTACGATTTCAAACACTCAACACTCGCGCACACAGGAAAATATCATAGACCAGAAAATGCCTTCGCCTTGTTGAGAAAGTCGAACAGGGCAATCGTGCCATCAGAAAGGCGACACTCCAGTTCTGATAGTTTATGGTCCTTGCTGACCCACTTGAGCCCCCTGGCCCACACGGCACCACTCTTTGAAAGCTGCTGCAAAGATACCATTGCCGAAGCCTAATCCCGTTTGATCAAATCAATCAAGGTGTATCGGGTGAGCCCCCCCTGACGCCGTGTTTATCTTACGGTGCCAGGTCTCCAAGGTTATTTCGGGAGAGGGAGAAGCGAGGTCAGCAAGGAAAAGCAAGGATATATATATATATATATATATATATGATACACTTATCGTCACCCAGGCTACACATGCGCGAGATACAAGAGCAAAACCAGTTTACATATATTTATCGAAAAAACAAATCTCAGCACTATACAGTGCTATTGACGTGTCGCTGACGCACTGGGGTCCTCGCTTCTTGATAAAATATGCCTCTCTCAATTCGCGTGCTCTTTGAATTCTGCTTCTACCAAGAATCTTGGTACCGCCGAAACCTGGCTCGCATTTGCAGGCCCTACAGAGCGCGGGCAAATGTGCCCCGTCATTTGTCTTTAAATTTTGTGCGTGCTCTCTTAAACGGTCATTCGTGCATCTTTCCGTTTGTTCAACGTAAGATTTTCCACACGTTAGGCGGATTTCATACACGACCCCTGTGACGCATTCGATGTACGCGCACTGTAGGGCCTGCAAATGCTAGCCACGCTTCGGCGATACCAAGATTCTCGGTAGAAGCAAAATTCAAAGCGCCACGCGAACTGCAAGAGGCATGATTTATCAAGAAGAGGTGACCCCAGTGCGTCAGCAACACGTCAATAGTATGGTATAATGCTGAGATTCGTTTTTTTTATAAATATATGTAAACGGGTTTATGCTCTTGTATCTCGCGCATGTGTACCCTGGGTGACGATAAGTGTATCACATATATATATACTCGAATATACTTCCATCTTCCTTTCCCAATACAGTTGTGACGAGTAGCGCCCGCGTTCGTCTTCTATCTTGTGTACGTCTTCTTAGCGCTTTTAACCATGGTTCACTACAGTCAACACCAACTAGCCCAACAACAAGTTCTTTTATAGTGTCAGATTGTTGACGTTGACAGTGCTGGTTTCGGAATGCGATAACTCCAAGCTTCCACCGTGCTGTTTGTCATTTGTCATTGATAAGTGCTGTCACGGCCCTTACTCGCTACGAACGCGCATCCAAATATTCGTCGACGGATTGGTTGTTGACGAGCGTATACAACGTATGACGCAATTTTTCTGTCCTGTGAGTGAGCTGGGTTCGGCTGACATGCTTTGGATTAGGATAATAATTCAGTTATTACAAAGGGGCAAGCTTGCTGCGCGCGCTAGTCGCGCGCAGCTCGCTTGCTTGTCCGAGTTGGACAAGAAGAACGATAATAATCCATAGAGAAGGGGAACAAGGGGGAAGAAGGACAAGAACAAATCTCCGAAGACAGCTAGGTAACTGGAGCAGACTGAAAATCCCGCCTTTTCCTGGTATCGAACCAGGAACCTCTCCATTTCCAGTGGAGTGGTCTAAAAACTCCGCTCACAAGAAGTTAGACGTCAGTAGAGCAAACAAGTTTTATTACCTGCCACCAGTCTAATACCAACAAGGATGAACGGCCTGCATTCTAAGCTTATGATGACAATGCAATCAATTCAAAGATACAAGCGAGCTGGACATAAATACCGATAAGAATCCCTGAACCAGGGGAACAGGGTCCCCGAAGGCGGACCTTTGCACTAATTGCAGTATCATCATAAACTTAAAATGCATGCCGTTCACCCTTGTTGAAGCTAGACTGGTGGCAGCTGTTAAAACCCGTTTTATCTGGTGACATCTAACCCCTGCTTAGCTAAGTTGGTTGAGCGCTCCACGGGAAAAGGAGAGTTCTCGGGTTCGATACCATTTCAAGGCGTATTTTTTCAGTGTTGCACCACTCACCTAGCTGCTATTGCAAATTTGATTTTTTGTCCTTCGTTCCCCTTCTCCAGGTATTATTATCTTCATTGTTTTTCTTTGGCTACCGGTGATATAGCGAATTTAAAAGCTGGAGATCTTTCTAAGGAAAGAAGGTACAAAATCGTCTAATATATATTGTCACGAATGCCAATTGATGAGGCGATGATAACTGAAGAAACTGAACGTTTAATGGGGCGAACTTGTGCCCAAAACAATAAGAAAACAGAAGAAAACAGCTGAGCGTCGCGGGCGTCGATGTCGGCGGAACCGCAGGATCGAGCGCTGGGGCGATACTGACTGCGGCTCGCTACGCGGAGCCCCCTATGTACACGCGTGAGCTTCTGGAATAATCGGCGTAGAATGTTCAATGCGTAGAACATTCGGACCTTTAACCAGCAACAGGATTCTCGAATTTACCAGAACACTAAATTGCAGGAATAACAAAAGATGCGTTGCTCCCAGGAATCGAACCCCGGCTTTTCGCGTGGGAGGCAGGCACAATAACCGTTAGGCCACGCGCGCGCTGCCTACTTGGCCAGCTGCGCGCGCGGCATTACTCCCCCTTTTAAAAAGTGCATCCCCCCGATGCCACACAAAACAAAACAAAACAAATAAAAAGGATGCGAACTAAAGAGTCATTTGGAACACATAAGGCCCACAGTCCTTTCGAGCGTAGTACGGCTTCAGCCACACGACGTGGACGACTTCAGGTCGTGGTGGGCGGAGTGATGATGTGCTTGTTTCGTCGGGCATCACCTAGTAGTTTAGATCTCCAAGTCGACGAAGTACCTTGTAGGGTCCGAAATACCGTTTCAAGAGTTTCTCGCTGAGACCACGGCGGCGGATCGGTGTCCAGACCCATACCCGGTCTCCGGGCTGGAAGTGGACGTCCCGACGACGAAGGTTGTACCGGGTAGTGTCGACACGTTGTTGATCTTGAATTCAGAGTCGGGCGAGCTGGCGAACGTCTTCTGCTCGCTGAGCAACCACTTGGGCGTTGGGGCTCCCATTGTCAGCTGGTTCATGGGGTAGCATCCCGTCGAGCATGGTCGTTACTTTCCTGCCATGCACCAGCTGAAAAGGTGTCACCCCGGGGGTCTCTAGCACGGCCGTGTTGTAGGCAAATGTAACGTACGTCAACACCTCGTTCCATGTCTTCTGCTCCACGTCGACGTACATAGAGGTCATGTCGGCGATGGTTTTGTTGAGTCTCTCTGTCAGCCCGTTGGGGTCTCTCTGTCAGCCCCTCTGTCAGCCCGTCTCAGCCACACCAGCCAATGGCTGGTGTGGCTGAGACGAAGGATTTCTTGCGTCAGCTGGGCCATGAACGATGATCCACGGTCTGAGACCAGAACTTCGGGAGCGCCGTGCCGGAGGATGATGGACTCGATGAAAAACTTGGCGACTTCCACAGCAGTCCCTGAAGGAAGGGATTTCGTTTCGGCGTACCGTGTGAGATAATCTGTGGCGACGATTATTCATCTGTTTCCTTGCGTGGATGGTGGGAAAGGACCAAGCAGATCCATTCCGGTCTGCTGGAACGGCGTGGTTGGGGGAGCAATCCGCTGCAGGAGACCTGCCGGCTTCGTCGGCGGTTTCTTGCGTCGCTGACACTCGTGGCACGATCGTCTGTAGAGGTGAACGGTCTTTGGCATCTTGGGCCAGTAATACCTTTCACGAATTCGGGCCAGCGTACGGCTGTAACCAAGGTTTCCGGACTTCGGGTTGTCGTGGCAGGCTTGCAAGATCTCCACTCTAAGGTCGGTAGGGATTACCAGCAGCCATGGCGAGCTGTTGTCTCCGAAGTTCTCCTTGTAAAGTACACCTTGTCGGAGGACGAAGGTCGGCAGGGCTCTCGAGAAGACACGCGGGATAGTACTCCCTCGTCCTTCGAGGTGTTCGACTAGCGCGCGCAACTCAGGATCGTCTCTTTGACGTCGTGCCATGTCGTCGGTGTTCACTGCGCCAAGGAAGTACTCGTCGTCATCGTCGTCGTGGCTACCGGGAGACGTTTCGACTGGGGCTCTCGACAGGCAGTCGGCGTCGCCGTGCTTGCGGCCTGCCTTATAGGCCACAGTCATGTTGAACTCCTGCAGTTGGAGGCTCCATCGAGCGAGGCGTCCTGAAGGCTCCTTAAGGTTGGCAAGCCTCCGAGTGAGTGGTGGTCCGTGACAAGACGGAACGGGCTCTCGCACAGGTACGGGCGAAACTTCGTGATGGCCCAGACGACCGCAAGACATTCCTTTTCAAACGTGGAGTAATTTATCTCCGCTTTGGACAGTGTCCGACTTGCGTAGGCGATGACTCGCTCGGTGCCTTTTTGCACTTGAACCAGAACCGCGCCAAGTCTGACGTTACTTGCGTCCGTTTGAATCTCGGTTTCCGCATCTTGATCGAAGTGTCCAAGAACTGGAGAAGTCTGGAGTTGCCGCTTCAGCTTGTCGAATGCCTGCTGTTGCTCCTCGGCCCATTCGAACTTCTGGGCGTCCTTTGTGAGGTCTGTGAGCGGTGCGGAAATCCTTGCGAAATTGCGAACGAAGCGCCGATAGTACGCACATAGTCCAAGGAATCTTCGCACGGCCTTCGTGTCTGTCGGCGCTGGAAATGCCGCGACGGCGCGAGTCTTCTCTGGGTCTGAGCGAACACCATCGTTGCTAACGACGTGGCCTAGGAACTTCAGTTCGTCATAGGCGAGCCGACACTTCGATGACTTGAGAGTGAGGCCGGCGGTCTGTATTGCTTGAAGAACAGCTCGGAGTCGTCGCAAGTGCTCGTCGAAGTCGCTTGAAAACACTACGACGTCGTCAAGGTAGACAAGACAGCTCTGCCATTTCAGCCAAGCCAGTACGGTGTCCATGACATGCTGGAAAGTTGCTCGTGCCGTCCATAGTCCAAACGGCATCACCTTGAACTCGTACAGTCCATCTGGCGTGACGAAGGCTGTCTTCTCTCGGTCCCGTTGATCGACTTCGACCTGCCAGTAGCTGCTCTTCAGGTCCATCGATGAAAAATATTGAGAATGGCGCAGGCGGTCTAGCGTGTCGTCGTTTCGGGGGAGTGGATAGACGTCTTTCTTCGTCACAGCGTTCAGCTGCCGGTAGTCCACGCAGAACCTAAGCGTTCCGTCCTTCTGCTTAAGCAGTACGACTGGAGAGGCCCACTTTCTGCTTGAAGGTTGGATTATGTCGTCGTTGAGCATCTCTTGAACTTGCTCCTGGATTACCTCCCTCTCTTTTACGGAGACTCTGTACGACAATCGATGCACAGGGCGCGCGTCGTCGTCCGTAACGATGCGGTGCTTCGCAACGGTTCTTTGGCGCAGTTTCGACGACGTTGCAAAGCAGTCGCGGTATTCGGCGAGAAGGTTAATCAGCTGTCGTCGTTTTGGGCCCGGAAGCTTACAGCCGAATTCACAAACCTCACTCAAATTGAAGGGCCCCTCTACTTCCTCGAGGAAGGCGCGAGGGCCGGCGCTGGCCAATCGCGATAACAGATCTGCTGTCGTGATTGGCCAACGCCGGCCCTAACGCCTTCCTCGAGGAAATGGAGGGGCCCCTCAATTTGAGTGAGGTTTGTGAATTCGGCGGTTAGAGTCAATGTCGAGCTGCGCTGGCGACGTACTGTCTTGGTGAGGTGGCGAGGATTCGTCTGTAATGGCGGCGATTTCGGCGGAGTTTCGGAGTTCCTTGACCTCGCCCACGGCTGCATCTTTTGTGAGGTGTTGCGCTTCATTTCGGAAGTTCGTCACGAGGACCACATTGCGGCCATCGTGAAGTTCCGCAACTCTTCTTGCGACGCCTATTCCTCTTCCAAGAAGCAACTGCAGGCTTCATTCGAGCAGAACTTTGCCGCAGAAAGCTTCGGTGATCCCAACGGGTACGAAAACACTCGACCGCGGCGGTAAGTTCACGTGGCTTGCGAGGACTCGGACCGCAGATGACGTCGCTTTGGGTTCCTCCGGTACTAAAACGGGTTTTCGTAGCGTCAACCGGTTTGCTCCGAGGTTGATGACGGCGCCATACTCACAGAGGAAGTCCATTCCGAGGATAACGTCCGTCGAACAGTCTTGCAGAATGACGAATTTCACAGGGCACGTCTCACCGTGGATCTCGACGCGAGCAGTGCATTGCCCGACTTGTGTGATGAGGTGCACACCGGTGGTTCGTATTTGAGGGCCTTTCCACGGCGTTGTCACTTTTCGTAGGCGGCGAGAGAGCCTCCCACTAAAGACTGAGTAGTCTGCTCCGATGTCCACGAGTGCCGATGCGTCGTGGACGTCGATAATAACGTCTAGGTTGTTGGACACCGATGCAGGGACGTCGTTGTGATGCTCAGCGTCGAGAGAGTGAGAGCGCTCCGGCGTTCTTGGAGGCTTTTTACTTCGGCCGTCTTCGGCAACGCCACCTCCAGGTGTTGCCGCACTTAAGTTTCCCGACGAGTTAAGGGGGACACGCTGTCCCGACGAGAGCGGCGGAAGAGCGAGAGCGCACGTCGTGGCGAAGACGAACGGGAACCTCGGGGTCAAGTCAGCACCGGGGACAGGGGTCGTCGGAGGTATTCCTCAATGCCACGAGGGCATTCGCCGAACCTTGGGCGAGGGTAGTTCGGCGCAAACCCTCGTAGGCCCATTTGACGATAGTGGCACCTCCGGTAGACGTGGTCGGCCTCACCGCAGTGGTAGTACAGCGGTCGGCTGTCGGCCGTCCCCCCCACGTCGGTCTTCCTCGGCGAGGGTTGCTCCGGACGGACGTACTGGACCTATCCTTCTTGACGACGAGGATACTGCGGCATCGGAGGGTCTCGTCGGGGTGGTGCCGTGGCCTGGCGGTTATCTTGCGGCGGTCGTCGGGCCATGGCAGCGTAGCTCAACGTTGGTTCCTCTGGCGTCGTCGTGTTGGTGGAAATTTCAGGCTGGACGGCTCGGTGAACCTCCTCTCGGACAACCTCGGCGAGTGATAGTGAGGACGGGCTATCCGCAGCGGGGAGCATCTTGAGGAGCTCTTCCCGGACGACTTCACGGATGATGTCGCGAATGCCGGGGATGCTAGGGCTAAAAGGCGCGGCCCAATGCAGAAGAGGCAGCGATGCTCGAGTGCCGATGGTAGTGGCTGGCTCTTGCGAGGAGGGCACGTTTCATGCTCGTTTCTTCCTTGACGAAATTTTCGACGGTGGCTGGAGGGTTGCGCACAAGACCACCGAAGATGTCATCCTTTACGCCTCGCACCAGGATCCGCAGCTTCTTTTCGTCGGTGGCTTGATGGTCGGCGCGAGCGACCAGGCGCAGAACATCGTCAACAAAACTGGTGATCGTCTCGTTTGTGCCCTGGGTCCTCAATCGAAGAAGGTCCACGGCCCTTTCCCGTCGATGCTGGTTGGTGAACGTCCGTCTCAGCGCATCCTTGCAGGCGGTCCACGAGGTCAGGAAAGTTACGCGATTCTCAAACCAGTGCCGGGTCGTTCCTTCGAGCGCGAAGTAAAGATTATGCAGGCGCTGTTCGTCCGTCCATCGGTTGTGCTGGGCCACTCGCTCGTATTGTTGTAGCCAGTCGTCGACGACTTCATAGGACTCACCATGGAAGGACGCGGGCGTCCGGGCAGCGACGGGTAGAACGACGGCGGGTGGAGTGGTCATTGTCGGTATCTTCTTCCTCCGGTTCTCGGGGAAGAGACCCAATTCGGGAGACTGACCTCTGATACGACGGCTTCTTCGGGCTTCGGCGTCTTCAGCGAAGGGCTAGCCTTCCGGGGCTGAGCACGTCGCTTGGCCGGGATGTCTTCGGAGGGGTACGCTGAACGGGCATAAAATGCAATACCCCGCACCTCCACCAAAACGTCACGAATGACAATTGATGAGGCGATGATAACTGAAGAAACTAAACGTTTAATTGGTCAAACTTGTGCCCAAAACAAAAAGGGAACAGAAGAACACAGCTGAGCGTCGCGGGCGTTTAACATTTAAAAAAAATAATGCGATTTTGTAGGGGTGTGCGAATATTCGCTATTTTCAAATGACGAATCGAGTATTACCCTATTCGATTCGTTAATCGAATCGAATAATAATTTTCAAAAGTTTCGAATATTTTTCGAATAATTTCTGAATAGTCGTCACGGTGTCGCGCCGCGAGATTCTCTTCACAGGCGTCCCACAACGCGCCGGCACGCCTGCCATACGTGCCCGCAAGATGGCAATACGTACCCTCTTCTCTTAGACAATGACTATCATCATCAGCAGCAGCACTTTCTCTATACGTACGTTGCTGTTGCCTCCGTTAGGGAACACTGTGTTAAGTATAACACGCATGAAAGCGATTCGGCAAGAGACGAGACAGGCGTCGTCGATCCGCTTCGCTGTCGCTCGGTCAGTCGCGCGACAAGGCAAGCCGCATGAAAGTGGCATGAGCAAGCGACCAAAGCGATGAGAATGTTTTCTAGAAATGCAAACACCGAGCGACGCGGCGAGCGACAGTGAGAAATCTCCGTCGAGCTGACTCTCGTCGCTGTCGCTCGTCTCGTCGCTCGCTAAATCGCTTACATGCGGTTCAGCCTTTAGGAACCGCTTTCGCACGAGACTGCTCGTGCTCGCTTTCGGAAAGCGTGTCGTGGAGACGTTTCAGAACTGGTTGCAACGGTACCCCCGCTCTGTATGGGCGAAGTAGAAGTGGTAGAAGCGGGAAGTTGTTCGAAGAAAAAGTGCAGTAGAGTGGAAGTTTTTCGGCCACTCCCTAGCAACCATACACGGGTAAATTACTTTCAAAAAGTAATTTTATTACAATTACAATTACTTTGCTTCAAAATATAGTTTAACTACAATTACAATCACTACTACGTGAAGAGTAATTAATTACAATTACAAATTACTTTTAAAAAGTAATGTAATTACTTTAAAATTACTCCTTTCTGAGGGTGACCCGACTTCGGCCATATAATTTTAAACGAGTTGTTTAGAATGCAACGTATTTGTTCATTCCTTCCCCAATGTTTGGGGAAGGAATGAATGCCACGTATTGTGCACGTTGCATAGATGCCACGTATTGTACTTTCCTTTTATGAATTTTGTTGAATTCATGAAAGAACTTGACAGTTTGGGGGCAATAAAGTACTACGTTCTTATATTTTTAATAAATAATAATAAATTATTTCATATGCTGGAAGACGCCAGATCGCCAAAGATAAAATCGGGTTGACAGACTTTTGTTCGTCCGGCAACTAAAAATGCGACAATTAGTCATATATGAATATTTTACAGATGTTAATATAAAACTACAATCCACGTGCGCTAATACGACCGCATTCACATACAAAAATCATGGTATTGTAAATTATTTACATTGAGTTGAAATTATAATGGCTCAGAAATATAGAAGGACCGAATCGGGGCTCCCGAACCATAGGTGACAATATTCACAGATGCGAGGTCAGTCTCCAAAATGCTTATGCAAATAATATCCAAAGCAAAACCATCAGGGCATAAATTTGAAAAAAATCCAAAGATACAAATATGCGACAGAACTGAAAGAGGAACGTAAAAAACTGAAAAGAAAACTTCATAGACAATTAAAATTCCCAAGCTCGGCTGAAAGCTGAAAGGGGCGGTGCAACGATATTCGTTTTGAGCGTTTTTCACTTTGTATGAGCTTACTGGCACTAGTGGGACCCAAGTACACTCGCACGCAACGCCACTAACCAAGAAACCTCTTTGTTGCGGTGTAATTTTAAGGAGAAAAGCGAGCGTTTTCTTTCAATCTCTCCTTCGCAAATCTTGATGACGTACCTTGGTGGTAGCAGCATCCTCCAGGGACGATATTTGAATGCGGCTCGCAGATTGAACCCGAGCACTGCGTGAGCATTCAATTTCGGCTCGTGATAGTTGATAGCTCGAGAAGCATTCGTGTAGTGGCCCGTGTCCAATCACTGCGATGACGACAATAGTCGAGGCATACAATGTCTGGAACTCAGCGCGTGTCCTGTGGCTTCCCAACCCCAGCGCGTGACTACGATTAACATTGGCGGCATATAGACCTTTCCAATGTTTACAAAATCCCAGTCCAGCGTGCGATCTTCACAGCCCAGCACGCGCATGTTCGTCGCCTCGGCAAGCGAGCAAAGCACGCGCCATACGCACGAACGCTCAAAATGGCACCGGCCACAAGCTCGTTTTTGGAAAGGTCTATAATCGGCTCCAGATCAGGTGGCCGCTTGTTCTGGCTGCGAGTTGAGGAGGTGAACGCTGCTCATTTTTCTTTAATTTTTTCTGCGACTGATACTGCGCGTGGTGAAAAACGATCGCGTGTTGCATAGTTCATTGGCGTCAGGGATTCGTCCTGAGCGGTATTCGCGCAAAGTACGAAAATCGTTGCATTGCCCCTTGAAGCTCTTCAGAAACTTAGCATTGTAACTGTAAAGGTTAAAAACCGAAGATCAGGGCTATTATGGCTGAATGATGATATACTTGGCGCTACCAAAACCAAAGAGCTTCTATGGAATCGCTGTCAACGTGCGCCAAGCAACGAACGGTTGAGAGTGGAATTTAAGGCCTCGCGTAACAGGGTAAATGCTCTCATAAGATCTGCGAAACGAAACTACTTTTCTGAGAAAATATTCAAAGCTCGTTTCTTCTCTAAGGGAACATGGTCTATCATTAACGAGTTGCGTGGTAGCTCGCGACAAAGCGTTCTAGAATTGATGCAAAAAAGTTTTGGTCTTAACCTCACTACAACAGTGGACTGGTTTAATAAATATTTTGCCACACCCCTCTATGATAGCAACTGTGATAGTGCAATGTTCGTCAACGACGGGAATTGAACTGCAACTTCTGCTTTGCTGCCTACGATATCGCAGGCCGACCTAGGATCCATTTTATCTGGCCTTAAACGAAATACGTCTGCTGGGCTTGACGGCATATCTGTGAGGGACCTCTACGATAATGTCGAGTCACTTGAGAACATGCTTTTATCTTTTATCAACAAAATCATATTATCGGGATTGATGCCAGACGACCTTAAAATTGTAATCGTAGTACCAATCTATAAAGGTGGCCCGCGTAATCACTTTTAATCGTATCGACCCATTTCGGTCCTGCCGTGTATTTCTAAAATCCTCGAAAAACATCTCCTCTTTTGTATGACAAGTTTTCTAGATGAGCACAATATCATATCACCCTCACAGTACGGGTTTGTTTCTAATCGAGGCACGTCATCCCTGCTGGACGTGTTTTCAGATTCTTTGCATTCGTCGTTTGACAACCACTCTTGTGTCTGTGCGCTTTTTCTTGATGTTGCAAAAGCATTTAATTCAGTGAACTGTGACATTTTAATAGATAAGCTGTTTCACCTTGGGTTCAGGGGCCCTTTTGCTTGTTTGCTTGGAAATTTTTCGCGCGCACGTTTTCAACTCGTGTCTGCTGGAGAAGTTCAGAGCACAAAGGCCAAACTTCGCTCTGGAGTCCCACAAGGTTCCGTGTTATCCCCTCGTTTATTTAACGTATATCTTAACGACCTTTCTCAAGTGGTTACGTGTAACGTATTGCAATATGCAGATGACACTCTGCTTTTTTCTTGTCATACTGATATCGAACATGCTATCTTGGACCTGCAGAAAAATGCCATTACTGTCATGAATTGGTTTAGAAATAACGGAATAAGTGAAAACGCCTCTAAAACAAAACTGGTATGTTTCGGCAGCCCGTGTAAAAAAAGTCAAATTGTTTTTGCCTTTGTTTTTGCATAACTCCAATTGCGTATCATGTTGCTGCAACCCTGTTCAGTATGTCTCTCCTGTCAGGTATCTAGGAATATACTTTGATTCTAACCTGTCTTGGACTACGCACCTCTCTTTTGTGTCGAAACGACCAAGAAGTTTATCTTGTCAGCTTTATAACCTGAAAGTGTCTCTTTCGTTTGCAAGAAGAAAAATGCTCATACACTCTTTGGTGTATAAAGTGTCCTTAGGTACGGTGTTACTCTATTCTTTAACTGCTCTCGATAATGGCATGCCAGAATTGATAGCATTCTGAGGGGGATGTTAAAAAGTGTTGCTTATGGTTCAACACCTTCTTCAACTGATAACTTGTTTAGTTTACTCAAATTGCCTTGTTTCTACTCGTTGTTTATTCAGACGGTCGTTTTTCGTCCCTTTTGGTGCAGTGAATTTAAAACTGAGAGGGTGGCCCCATGTACTTTTAGGAACACCACTCGCTATGAAATTCCTCGTATCTATACTCATTATGGGGAAAGCATTAGGTCATTTTATGTACCAAAGATTTTTAATGAACTACCAGACTACTTATTCTTAACTAATTCTAACCATGGGCTCAAAAAGAACCTGAAGAAGTTATTTCATGATACCACCATGCGATAGATCTACAGTTGACATTTCGTGAGCGTTTCCTATACTTAGTTTCACCCTACGATGGTCTAGAGGCAAAAGCTACGGACCACCAGATACAACAACGAGCCACTTAGAAATTGCCTGGTATTTGGCTTCAATGCACGTGTCGGTGCCCGCGTCTAATGGGGATGGGCGGACAGTGGTTCCAATTGAATAGCACTCAGTGACTCACCAATTTTATATTGCAAAGAAGACCACAACATACAGGCTGTTTGCAGTGTCGAAGCTATAGAAATGATGCAGCACTTTATAATTCGGAGCATTATTCGTCCACCCCTAATCAATGTTAAGCATGTCATAGTTTAACGTGTAACGTGATTGGACCTGGCGGCCTGTGGCTTTGACCTTTGGTCCATCGTAGGATTAGACAAAGTCTACTTGGTTTTTGTCCTGTTGTGACCTGCTGTTTCAGTAAGCGTTGGGCTGTACTGCCAGGTCATGCCACACAAGCCTCCCTTGGCTTAGGCAGACCTGTATATGTATTCGTCTATTCCTATGAATAAAAGTTTATTATTATTAATATTATATACCGCCAGTGTTCATTATCAGTCATGCGCTGGGGTAATGTACAGAGCATGGACTGAGGTTCAGACATTTTTATTTTGGCTAATCTCAACTTTAATTGAACACGACCCATTACCTGAATGTTTGGCGATGCTGATTGTCATGAAAGCGAGCACTCGACTTGGGCTCATGAAAATCAAGTGCGACACGCTGTCACGTGACTCGACTAAAGACGAAGAAAAGAGCAAATGAGCGTTTTGTAAACACGCGCAATGTGGTTTAGTAATGCTACGTCATAGCGGCACTACGGTGTCGTTTCTGTAAGCAAAACACGCGACGTAATAAAAAAGAAATAAAGAATTTTTGGCGGGCGGCCGGCACCGTAGTATGTATACTTATGCACGCCGCCGGAGAATGCAGACCGCAACAGGGGAAGGTACAAATGAAGGACAGAAGTGGCGAACCGAAACCGGACGGACGCTCGGTCAATCAGTGGTAAAGGCAAGAATAGCTTTGAAGAGGAGGAGGATCATTTTTCTTGAGTTTGGTGTGCGTAGGAGCATCAATCAATGGCACTCCTTTCAGTATGAGGGGGGGGGGGGGGGCGGGGTGCCTTATCAGAACCGTATTTCGCATTTTTCTAAAAGCTGTGATGCACGCTTACACCAAGACAACTCTCGTCCGGTGTTCGTTAGCAACACACTACTCTTCCATTCCTTATGCTAGTGATGAAGTGGAGACGATATTCCTTCGGTTAATCGAACTGTAAGACCCATACATGACATAGCATAACTCACTTGCAAAGTTTCTCGAAACAAATTCCGCAGAGCCCCGACTTCTTATCACGCAATAATTAGTCCAGTGTGGGGTTGCTCAAGCACAGATGTTTCTTTGAGTTCGCCAGCGACATTCTAAACATTCTTGAGTGTCAATAGAAGTTCTTAAGACTTTTGAACCCTAAACAATATGGGCAAAAAGCAATAGTTTATAGAGAAAGTAGTTATCGACTGTGAATAGCATAAATCACGTCTACTTTGATGAAGACCTACCTGAGGATGCACGAAAGGCTTGAAAGGCATTCTCAAGGTACGAGGAACGACGATAACCTCTAGATCACCGCAGCTGTGTCGGTGAACCCCTTTCATGTGGAGCGGGAGCTTCGAGACTTCCTTGCGATCCAGGCGTCCATCATAACAGTCCTGTCAAAATTGAGAACTGCTGTCTCAGTAGCACACGATAAATAAGTTCTAAGTGCAGCCATGAGCGCCGGAGGGTGGTTGCCTTTGCTTCAGCTCGAACCACAGTTTACAGAAAAATGCGGCTCGCGGCTATGATAGCCCTGCGCGCCACGCAGAGCGGCGTTTCAGCTCTTATTGGCCGCGAGAGTACAAAGTTTTTCCGTGTTTTGAAAATGCGTTCCATTGGACGTGGTCCGAGGTTTCGCATTCTTGTCGGACAGCATCTTTGCGTTAGCGGTCCTGCACTTTGTGGTCGAGGCGAGCAGCTACCGCTTTGGCTTCCTCGTAAAAGGGAAGGAAGCGTAGCGCACTTGTGTTGCACACCTCGGCCACGGGGGGCAGGGCCGTTCGCCCAAAGATCTGCACCGATAGGAAACTGAAACCTAGAAACGCGTCTAAATTTATTGTCTTTTGGAACGCCGTAAAATTCTCTACGTGTTTTTCATATTTCTATAATGTGTATTTAGTTGAATTCTATTATTCTCAGGTACTGCATTATTGAAACTATACGTAGAAATTTACTAATTAGAAGTTAAATACTCGAAATTAATTACTAATATAATTATACCAAACGTTATCACTTTTCCTAAATGCGAACTTTTGCAGAGACTAATATAACATTAAACCTTTAATCAGTGGGACGCGTATTTTTCGCAGTAACGATTCATCTCAAGTTTCGAGAAACATTCTGCAAATTTATTACAATAGGACCGATCCCCAAAACGTCTTTGAATATTTATCTTTGGTTATGAATATTTGGAATCAGATATTATATATCCCGAACGACTGTTGACGGACATGCCGATTTTTTTAGCCCAGCCAGTGTTATGCTGAGTGAAAGATTTTCCCTTGCCCACCCCCAAATACACACACACATATATATATATATATATATATATATATATATATATATATATATATACGAAAAATTATTTTCCCTTATGGAGATGATCTTCCAAAACGAGGAGAAAGTCGCCAAGAAATTGTATGGAGGAAACGTTTCGGGCCTGGTAGGCTCTTCGTCAGTCGAAACAAGAACACTTCGTTTTCCTTTTCTTTGAATTAAAGAAAAAACGGCCGCAAAGAAGAAGTAATTGGAAAAATGCTTACCGTTTAGCGGGTACCTAGTCAACTAAATTCTCGCCTAAAAGTTTAATATATCCCGATAAAAAAGCAGTAAATAGTATTGAAGTAATTAAATACAATATTATTATCACAAAACCAGTTTTTGGGACATGTGGTTGGACCTAAGCCAACTATACCTGGTGTCATTTGAAGCCAATGAGAGGCCCAATGTAAAGCGTTTGCTCGTGTCAAATTAAACGATGAAGCGAGAAAAAAAAAACGCAACAGTGCGGCACCGGTTAGAAGATCTCAATTAAATGTCCATAAAAAAAGACGGCAATGACCCTTTCGAACTGTTAAGGCCCTTCGGATTGTGGGAGCCACTGGTTTCCCTCCCCCGAGAAGGCGTAAGCCGCGGACGTTCCAGGCGAAGCCGTCTGACTTCGAGCCTGGTCGCTCCATATCGTGTCGGAGAACGTCACCATGCTGACCTACTCTCTCGCACTCCTCCGCGCGTCTCCCGTTTCGGGCGAACCAGGGAGATCGCGCGAGAGAGAGTCGGGCCTGCCCTCCGAGTGGACGGCCGTGTGGTTGGGGAGTCCTGGATTGGACTCCGGGCAACGGGTCGAGTCGCGGCGCGAGCTCGTCCGACCGGCGATGACTCCACGCTAGCGATTCCCCTGGCTCTGACAGTCGGAGTCCCCACTACCTGTGGACGTCCGTCTGCCGAGAGCCCTGGCCCCGGAACTCCTGCGACGACGGGTAGCGGCGTGAGCACGTCCGACCGGCGATGACTCCGCTCGCAATTACCCCTTTGGCTCTCAGGTCAGCGGGCGCTGCGGGCCCACTGTGTCCACGGCTCGCTTGACCGCAGTGTTTTGTTGGGGACCTCTGCTACTCAATAAACGCTGTTGGATACCGGGATCATCGTTGTTGGCATGGCGTTGGGCTGAACCCGGCGCGGCGACCGCCCTCGCTGGTAGTAGCCGTCGGCCGCGCGGTGGGACGGGCATCGGATTTCCCCTTTGAGCACCGGTCCCCGGACGTAAAGGTGCGTAATCCTCCCTCCGTTCTTTCCCACAAAATGGCGCCCAACGTGGGGCCACGGCACCTATCGTTGTCGTGGCACTGCTCTGCCGCGCCATGTCAAGATGGCGGAGCCTCCCTTGGGGAGGCCGGCTCCCTTTGTGAGCCGCCATGATGCGAATCCCCTCGGTGCCCGGATTTGGGAACCAGGTCCAAGAGCCAGCCCGGAAACCTGAGTGAGTCACGATTTGTTCATTCTCTTCTCGTGTCTTGCCCCAGGAGACACTCTATCGTACCTGTCGCCTCCGGTGATCGTCGTCGCTGGCAACAGTCCCCCACTGCCTGACAGTTGCCGACTCCGCTGCCAACCCCCACCTAGTAAGAGGGTTGTCGCCTCTGTCGGCGTCCTCAGAGCCTTCGTGCCACGGAAATCGCATTGCATTAACCCCCGTGGGCCTCGCGACGAATGTTGTTAGCAGCAAAGAGCTTCTTACGGGTCAGCGGGACAATCTGGGTTTGTAAATATGCGCGTTTCCTTTGACACTGAGTTGTCGGACTCTCCGGGAGAGTCGGGCGGTGCGTCTGCCATCAACGTCGCCAAGTAGCTCGTAATGCTACCGACGGGCTCCGGGAGCCGTAAGCCACGCATTCGCCGGCGTCCAGAAGCAGTTTTCATACTGTGGGCGCGCGCGCTGTACGCCACTTGTATTGTGGTTGGCGCGAGGGTTTCCTTCGGGATAGATTGGTTTTGCTGACACCTTTGAGCTTCTGCTGATTTCCGAGAGTAACGCCTTGCGTTATAAGAGTGGCTCAACGCACTAGAGACGGGGCGGTTTTTTAGCTACCCCGTTCCGTGCGCTTCGCTAGGGATGCGTGCAGCTCGAAGACTCTACGGAGTTAGTTGTTTTCGCAGTCCCCGGCCCGGCTCCTGGTGCAGCCACCGCTGGCAGCGGAGAGTCGCCGGCTCTGTTCCCGGCGACTTCAGTTTGCGTACGCAGGGTGCCCTCTAATTCTGTTAGTAGCATCGAGTGGCCTGCCTTCCAACTTGAGCCTCCCACCCTGCGGTAGGCCGGTTAATGTACGCAGACAGCCGAGTCCAGATACAGTGAGGACCCGGCCAAAACCTGTTTTCGGGGACCATTGCTTCCCTCGGTGGCAGTGTGTCGACCGAGAACAATGATCTCTCCCTTCGACCTTGCCATACTGCGGGTCTGGAGAGGGCGAAGAGATGTTTGCGGGGTGCTGCGTGGGCTCTTCTTTCCGTCATTCAGGAAGATGCTCGTGCCCCCCTTTTCCCTGCCATCCCCCTCTACGTGCGACGGTGGGGGACACGCCGAGCGGCTGGGCGGGACCTGCCGGATGTGCGTCATCGCTGACGCTGGTGGGAGTTTGCGCACCCGACGGCGGCCGGGAGCAGCGGACAGGGAGGGCTGACTTCCGGCCGAGGCAAGATGGCCGCTGTCCTTCTTCAGTCGTCGGACCTCACCGAGGCGCCCAGCTGAACCAGGCTTCCTGATGCGGGCCTGGTCACGGACGTCACCTGCTGCCGGCCCCGAGGTGCGCCTTCGACTTCGGTGGCCAACGTTCTCCTTGCCGCTGGTCTCCCTCACCCACCTTGAGAGTGACCATGGGCGGACTTCTACGCGCGTCACCGTGTTCGTTTCGACGGAGGTCGGTCCACGACGAGTCGACGACGTGCAGCGTAAGCCGAGCAGCACCGCTGAGCAGCACCGCTGAGCATCAACGTTCCCAGTGAGTGGTGCTCCGTGTTGCGGAAGAACTGATCATTCGACATCGAGGAACTTTGCACGGCTTCATTCGACGACATCCGGAGTGCATCGCCCCACCTGTGCGTCGTGAACTCCGGTATGTTAAACATTTACGGCAGCAGTTCCGGGGACTGCCGAGGCCCCCAATTCAAGTTTTTTTTTATTTGTAAGCGCGACTGGCACCCGTGCTGTCAGCGCGCAGGCCTTGTATTTTGTGGGTTTGAGAGCCGGCGCTCCTTTCTCTGAAAGGGGTGCCAAATGTTTTAAGGAGGGGGGGGGGATTGTGGGGGCCACTGGTTTCCCTCCCCCTAGAAGGCGTAAGCCGCGGACGTTCCAGGCGAAGCCGTCTGACTTCGAGCCTGGTCCCTCCGTATCGTGTCGGAGAGTGCGCCACCTTGCTGGCCTACTCTTTCGCACTCCTCCGCGCGTCTCCCGTTTCGGGCGGACCAGGGAGACCGCGCGAGAGAGAGCGTCGGGCCTGCCCTCCGAGTGGACGGCCGTGTGGTCGGGGAGTCCTGGATTGGACTCCGGGTGACGGGTCGAGTCGCGGCGTGAGCTCGTCCTACCGGCGATGACTCAACGCTAGTGATTCCCCTGGCTCTGACAGTCGGCGTCCCCACTACCTGTGGACGTCCGTCTGCCGAGAGCCCTGGCCCCGAACTCCTGCGACGACGGGTAGCGGCGTGAGCTCGTCCGACCGGCGATGACTCCGCTCGCAATTACCCCTTTGGCTCTCAGGTCAGCGAGCGCTGCGGGCCCACTGTGTCCCCGGCTCGCTTGACCGCAGTGTCTTGTTGGGGACCTCTGGTACTCAATAACGCTGTTGGATACCGGGATCATCGTTGTTGGCATGGCGTTTGGCCTGAACCCGGCGCGGCGACCGCCCTCGCTGGTAGCCGTCGGCCGCGCGGTGGGACAGGGCATCGGATTTCCCCTTTGAGCACCGGTCCCCAGGACGTAAAGGTGCGTAATCCTCCCTCCTTTTATTCCCACGAAAATGGCGCCCAACGTGGGGCCACTGGCACCTATAGTTGTCGTGGCACTGCTCCTGCCGCGCCATGTCAAGATGGCGGAGCCTCCCTTGGGGAGGCCGGCTCCCTTTGTGAGCCGCCATGATGCGAATCCCCTCGGTGCCCGGATTTGGGAACCAGGTCCAAGAGCCAGCCCGGAAACCTGAGTGAGTCACGATTTCTTCATTCTCTTCTCGTGTCTTGCCCCAGGAGACACTCTATCGTACCTGTCGCCTCCGGTGATCGTCGTCGCTGGCAACAGTCCCCCACTGCCAGACAGTTGCCGACTCCGCTGCCAACCCCCACCTAGTAAGAGGGTTGTCGCCTCTGTCGGCGTCCTCAGAGCCTTCGTGCCACGGAAATCGCGTTGCATTAATTCCCGTGGGCCTCGCGACGAATGTTGT
This sequence comes from Ixodes persulcatus, assembly GCA_013358835.2. Classification (NCBI taxonomy): domain Eukaryota; kingdom Metazoa; phylum Arthropoda; class Arachnida; order Ixodida; family Ixodidae; genus Ixodes; species Ixodes persulcatus. The sequence continues at coordinate 107,458 of JABSTQ010009634.1, read as the reverse complement.
TAGCAGCAAAGAGCTTCTTACGGGTCAGCGGGACAATCTGGGTTTGTAAATATGCGCGTTTCCTTTGACACTGAGTTGTCGGACTCTCCGGGAGAGTCGGGCGGTGCGTCTGCCATCAAAGTCGCCAAGTAGCTCGTAATGCTACCGACGGGCTCCGGGAGCCGTAAGCCACGCATTCGCCGGCGTCCAGAAGCAGTTTTCTTACTGTGGGCGCGCGCGCTGTACGCCACTTGTATTGTGGTTGGCGCGAGGGGTTTCTTCGGGATAGATTTGTTTTGCTGACACCTTTGAGCTTCTGCTGATTTCCGAGAGTAACGCCTTTGCGTTATAAGAAAGGCACAACGCACTAGCGACGGGGCGGCTTTTTAGCTACCCCGTTCCGTGCGCTTCGCTAGGGATGCGTGCAGCTCGAAGACTCTACGGAGTTAGTTGTTTTCGCAGTCCCCGGCCCGGCTCGTGGTGCAGCTACCGCTGGCAGCGGAGAGTCGCCGGCTCCATTTCCGGCGACTTCGGTTTGCGTACGCAGGGTGCCCTCTAATTTTGTTAGTAGCACCGCGTGGCCTGCCTTCCAACTTGAGCCTCCCACCCTGCGGTAGGCCGGTTAATGTACGCAGGCAGCCGAGTCCAGATACTATGAGGACTCAGCCAGAACCTGTTTTCGGGGACCATTGCTTCCCTTCGGTGGCAGTGTGTCGAGCGAGAACAATGATCTCTCCCTTCGACCTTGCCATACTGCGGGTCTGGAGAGGACGAAGACATGTTTGCGGGGTGCTGCGTGGGCTCTTCTTTCCGTCATTCAGGAAGATGCTCGTGCCCCCCTCTTCCCTGCCATCCCCCACTTCGTGCGACGGTGGGGGACACCCCGAGCGGCTGGGCGGGACCTGCCGGATGTGCGTCATCGCTGACGCTGTCGGGAATTTGCGCACCCAACGGCGGCCAGGAGCAGCAGACGGGGGGGTTGACTTCCGGCCAAGGCAAGATGGCCGCTGTCCTTCTTCAGTCGTCGGACCTCACCGAGGCGCCCAGCTGAACCAGGCTTCCTGATGCGGGCCTGGTCACGGACGTCACCTGCTGCCGGCTCCGAGGTGCGCCTTCGACTTCAGTGGCCAGCGTTCCCCTTGCCGCTGGTCTCCCGCACCCACCTTGAGAGTGACCATGGGTGGACTTCTACGCGCGTCACCGTGTTTGTTTCGACGGACGTCGGCCCACGACGAGTCGACGACGTGCAGCATGAGCCGAGCGGTGTTCCCAGGGAGTGGCGATCTGTGTTACGGAAGAACTTCGCGTCGGACCGTTCGTTCGTCCGACATCGAGGAACTTTGCTTGGCTTCGTTCGACGGCATCGGAGTGCATCGCCCCACTGCGTCGTGAACTCAGGTGCGTTGAACATTTACGGTGGCGGTTCCGGGGGCTGCCGGGGCCCCCGAATCAATATCTTGTATTTGTGAGCGCGACTGGCACCCGTGCTGTCAGCGCGCAGGCCTTGCATTTTGGGGGTTTGAGAGCAGGCGCCCCTTTCTCTGAAAGGGGTGCCAAATGTTTTAAGGAGGGGGGGATTGTGGGAGCCACTGGTTTCCCTCCCCCGAGAAGGCGTAAGCCGCGGACGTTCCAGGCGAAGCCGTCTGACTTCGAGCCTGGTCGCTCCATATCGTGTCGGAGAGACGTCACCATGCTGACCTACTCTCTCGCACTCCTCCGCGCGTCTCCCGTTTCGGGCGAACCAGGGAGATCGCGCGAGAGAGAGTCGGGCCTGCCCTCCGAGTGGACGGCCGTGTGGTTGGGGAGTCCTGGATTGGACTCCGGGCAACGGGTCGAGTCGCGGCGCGAGCTCGTCCAACCGGCGATGACTCCACGCTAGCGATTCCCCTGGCTCTGACAGTCGGCGTCCCCACTACCTGTGGACGTCCGTCTGCCGAGAGCCCTGGCCCCGGAACTCCTGCGACGACGGGTAGCGGCGTGAGCTCGTCCGACCGGCGATGACTCCGCTCGCAATTACCCCTTTGGCTCTCAGGTCAGCGGGCGCTGCGGGCCCACTGTGTCCACGGCTCGCTTGACCGCAGTGTTTTGTTGGGGACCTCTGGTACTCAATAAACGCTGTTGGATACCGGGATCATCGTTGTTGGCATGGCGTTGGGCTGAACCCGGCGCGGCGACCGCCCTCGCTGGTAGTAGCCGTCGACCGCGCGGTGGGACGGGCATCGGATTTCCGCTTTGAGCACCGGTCCCCGGACGTAAAGGTGCGTAATCCTCCCTCCGTTATTTCCCACAGGTTCTAAAGTATTAAATTTATAAATAAATTCAGATTCTTTATTTTTTCGATCTCTGGTGGTTCGAAAGCCCCCCTGAAGTATAATAAAATTAAAATCAGAAAGTCCGTTATGTTCCGCGGAGTTAAAGTGACGAGAAACTGGTCCGGCAACGTGTTTACGTATGTGACTTTTATGTAAATTCATGAGTTTTCTTATGCTTGTTTTAGTTTCTCCTATGTATTGAATTAGGCATTTTTACATTGAATCAAATAAATAACATTTTCCGAATTACAGTCAAATGTACCATTTATTTTCCAATTAAAGTTATTTGCTGTGCTACGAATAGAGTTAGCTGTTATTATATCAACACATAAACTGCATTGGGTATTTTTGCATTTTACACAACCAAGAGGGACCAGGCTACGTCCGATGGAGTTTCGGGACTGTCTAAAAAAATCCAATAAATTACGTGGTCTCCTAAACGCTATACCAGGCGGTCTAGGGATAACAGCTTTTAAAGCAGTGTCCAGGTGTAAGATATTCATGTGTCGTCTAAAAATATTGTTTATGTTTGGAAGTTTTGACTGGTAAGGTAAGATTAGTCGTAATTCGTGGTTATTTCGTTTCGGTCGCTCTATTAAACAGGCGTTCCGAGAGATCGCTCGACTTTTTGATATTGAATTATTTATTAACGGTAAAGGGTATCCACGGTTGATGAAATCCTCTCCTAGTGCTCTAGCTTTTAACTCAAAATTCTTATTTTCTGAACATAAGCGTCTTAATCGTAGCATCTGGCTGTATGGTATACCTTTTTTGTTTTGTATTGGATGACAGCTTTTATAATGTAGAAATTGACGTCTATCTGTAGGTTTTCGATATAAAGTTGTTTTCAAACCATTTTCAGTGAGTCTTATCTTAATATCCAGAAACTCTATTTCTGTATCGGAGTATTTATATGTAAATTTAATATGTGGATTAAAATTGTTTGCAAAATTAATAAATTCAAAGAGTTTATCTTCCCCGTTATTTCAAATTATAAATATGTCGTCGAGGAAACGTTTAAAAAAAAGGGGTTTATACGGAAAGGAGTTAAGTAGCCGCTCCTCTAAAGACATCATATATATATTTGCATAAGAGGGAGAGAAACGTGATCCCATTGCTGCGCCGTGTGTTTGTAAATAGTGCTCATTCATAAATGTGAAATTATTAAGCTCTAAAGCTAAGTGCATAAAAATATTTAAGACGCTTTTAATAACAGTTAGGTCGTTTTCGTTAACAATATTCAGAACTGCTTTGATGCCTTCATCATGCGGTATATTAGTGTAAAGAGATACTACGTCCATTGTCACCAGCAATGTACTATTAGCCCTAAAATCTATTTGGATGTCATTAATTAAATTGAGAAAATGAGAGGAGTCTTTTACGTAGGACGGGGCACCGGCTGCAGTACTATTAATTTGTTAGTCAATAAAGTCTGAAATGTTCTCTGTATTTGTACCTATTCCAGAAATAATTGGTCTACCTGGGTGGTTTTGCTTGTGTACTTTCATTAACATATAGAACTGTCCTGGTCTCGGATTTTCTTGAATATGATACCTAGAAATATTTTTCTCTATTTTATTATTATCAACTAGGTAGTTTAATTGGTTTTTTATTGTCTCTTGTAACTTAAGTGTTCGATCATAATCTAGTTTTTTATAGAACTTAGTATCGTTCAGTTGTTTCAATGCTTCCGATATGTAGTCGGCTGTGTTAACTATACATATACCTCCCCCTTTGTCAGCCTGGGCTATTATGATATCTCTGTTATCAGTGAGGTTTTTTAGGCATTGTCTATCTTTATAAGTTAAATTATTTTTAAGTGGTCTTTGTTTTTTATAAGCCGATAAAACATCTTTCTGGACCGCCTCTATGTATTTTATGAAATTAACATTTTGTTTATTCAACGGTGGAATCCAAAAAACTTTATGTTTATATAAAGGCTCTTGATAAGGAGCTCCTTTGAAAAAAACCTTACAGTGCAATTGCCGTGCAAATTCATTTAATCCTTTGTGCAAATTGAAATCATCACTATTATTGCGTGGAGTCGGGCAAAACTTTAATCCCTTCTTAAGAACTAATTCTTCGTGTTTAGAAAGTACATAGGAAGAATAATTGAATATTTCGGACTTTTCTCCACCCATTTCTGTAGAATGTTCTGAGTTGCATGTGTTAGCATGCTGTGTTCTATTAATTAGGCGTGAAAAAATGTTTTTCCACTTTTCTATTAGGGGCGAGAAAAAATCCAAGAGCACATTATATCTTAGTGCCTTACGTTGTTTAGTATTAGTTACTTCTCGCTCCTTTTTATGTATGTAATATAGCAATTCTTTTATTATGATTAAGGGTAAACCAGAGGAAGTTATTAAAATATTATCGACCTGGGACTCTAAAGTACGAATGTTTTCGATTGACTGCTGCATGGTAATGTCCAATAAAGACATTCTAAAATGAAAAATGGCGCAATCCCATGTTTGTACATTTACATGGGACAACTGTATAGTTGGAGCTGTATATGTGTTTATTTTTTTTTTATTTTGTGGAGCGCGTCTAAAACGACCCGCTAAAGGATTTCTATTTCGTGCGGAGCCATCGCTCACACTTTGCCACGAAAGCTGTGGGAATGACTCCGGCAACGACAATAGAACAGAATCTGAAGATGTGCCCACCGAAAGATAAACACCCCCAGAAACCTGCCCACTAGGTTCCCTCCTCCTTTGGGCAACATCTTCAAATTCAGGGGACCTAGGTGTAAAGGGACACTTGCAAAGCAAGTGGGTAACTAAAAAATCTTTGAAATGGTTGGCCAATTCAGCTATACCCTCCCTACTTAGGTGTAACCCATCTAAAGACAAAAAACGCTGAGGGGTCTCAAAAAAGGAACGATGATTTAAAAATACTACATTTTCATAAGTAAAAGAGAACTCCCTCAGAAACAAGTTTAATTCAAAGATTTTTTTCTTAATCCATCGTATATAGCCTGGTCCACGGGGCCTAAAATTATCCTCCAACCGGGGAGGAACGCTAGAGATAATTACAGTCACGTCCGGTCGTTTTTGCCGAATGTGTAAAATAAGATTATTAAATAAAATGGCGCACTGGAAAGGCGGTAAACGGCAAATATCATTTGACCCGATTTGTAAAAAAATAGAATTGACGTGACGGGGGAGACTGTCTACGATAGAAAAAAAAATCAGAAATTACTCCACCAGACTTCGAAACTACCGTCGGGCCACTACCGTTAAAAATAACAAGAGTGTGCAAATACTTAATAATGGAGGTTCCCACGATGGCAACAGTCTCCAGGCCTATGAGGGCAGGGGCACGTCCCGAGGCCATGGTCAAAGGAACAGCACCTGGGAGACAGAGAAGGCACTCGAGAGAAATATATTCGAAAAATTATTTGCCCTTATGGAGATGATCTTCCAAAACGAGGAGAAAGTCGCCAAGAAATTGTATGGAGGAAACGTTTCGGGCCTGGTAGGCTCTTCGTCAGTTGACTTGTTTCGACTGACAAAGGGCCTACCAGGCCCGAAACGTTTCCTCCATACAATTTCTTGGTGACTTTCTCCTCGTTTTGGAAGATCATCTCCATAAGGGCAAATAATTTTTCGAATATATTTCTCTCGAGTGCCTTCTCTGTCTCCCAGGTGCTGTTCCTATATATATATATATATATATATATATATATATATATAGGTGAAGAAAGGTAGATATAAAAATAATGGACCGGGAAAAGTTAATAAGTCAAAGATGCGTGCTGTCGGAGTTACTAATTTGAAGTTTATTACAACGTTTCGAGCGGGGACCGCTCTCCATCAGGTAACGAGTGTACAGCCCGTGAATGTTTATATACCCCTAGGAAGAACTTCTTCCCAGGGGTATATAAACATTCACGGGCTGTACACTCGTTACCTGATGAAGAGCGGTCCCCGCTCGAAACGTTGTAATAAACTTCGAATTAGTAACTCCGACAGTACGCATCTTTGACTTTTATATATATATATATATTAAGCAGAAAAGTATGAGCTTTTGTCGCGATCCCCCGAAAACTAGGTTACCTTTTGTCCGGTGAGCTGTTGTCTGGTCATTAATTTGCTTACGGTGCTCGAATACTCGAGAAGTTATGCCGACAGATGACGAATTCGTGGAGGACGCGCCATAATGTTGTTAGATTTATATCTGCTTTCCAATGCTCCGTCGGGAGCTCGTGACTTATGGGTTCCGGGTCGTGCTTGCAATACATATTACGAGTAGGTAGCGATCTCAGATAATACTTCACTAGGAGAATACGTTCTACTCTCCTTATTTGCTTTTCACGTATACATCAAATCCTTCATGGGGGCGGGTCACCCCGGCTTTTGATAGAACGCATATGCATTACGCTGCCAAGGCTGTCGCGGCTTGCTTGTCGCTGTGCCAAGGGAGAGGGCAGCCGCCGACATCCCAAAGTACCGGATTCACTAAGAAAGTAGAAACCGCTGCCTCCGCTGTCTCAAAGTTTGCCCACGACGACCGATGGCGGCAGCCACCCGTACCAAATCAAATGGGAAAACCCCGAGGATGCGCGCTCCAGCATTTCCTATACTACGCTAGAGCGTTCTGCACCAAGGACGTTAGATATTCGCGGAATAAGGTGTAGTCTATAGCGAAGTATTTACCCAAAGCGTGGAGCATTGACGTGCTTAGGACAGTCTTTGCGGCAGCTATTTATTTATTTATTTATTTGTACTTTTCCGGTGCCCCTAAACAGCCTGGGGGCCTGCATAAGGGTGCGCTGTTTACACATACATGCAGTGCTGCGTAAAGGGCAGGCACACAAAAAACGCATGAATATTACGAAGAAAAGAAAAAACGTGATATATAAATGTAAAAAAGAAAAATTGCATGAACTTAAAGATCACACTTCTTGATAAAAGACAAACGAGAAAACAGACATTAAAAAAGCATTAGCTCAGACTGCATACTAAAACCCTCCCGCAAAAAGATATCTACATCGGGCATGTCCATCACACTTGACAAGTTAAAATTATATTCCTAACGAGCGTGTTGGTAAGATGTACTAGATCACAGAAAGTATAAAACATAGAGAGAAGAATGTAGTCGTCTGTGTTTCGTCCTCTCTATGTTTTATACTTTCTGTGATCTAGTATTAAAATTATACTCTATCCTTTCGATGGGATTTTGCTCAAAAGAGCCGAAAACACGATGGCAGCAAAGAGTTCTGCTAGGCACAGAAATGGAAACAAATGAGGTTAGTTTCGGGCAATCAATTAAACAATGGATACATTTGTGCAAAAATAAAAAGTCTCGTGCCTGCTTCCTTTTGGAGGGACAGTGTACTTTAAATTCTTTAACAACCGCTCAAAGCTGAAATAAATTCGCCTGTTAAAATATTGATCGTAAAGCAGTCGAACAAATTGCTTTTGTATATTTTCAACTTCATTCGAGTTCGTCTGGTTTAGTCAATTACAAACAACGCTGGAGAAATCCAGTTTAGACAGGATACTCCTTGACACGTAACAATGCATATTTGCGTAAGAGGAATCAAACTACGCAGGACGTGTGCACCATCAAATTGTAAGCGCACTTGTTTTTCTTTTCAATTCACCATGTCTTAAATGTTCTATCTCTAGCGCGCGTTGTTATCGAGGTGCAAGTCCCGCCAAGTCGGGCTTCGGATTTAGGAGACGGTCATCCGAACTATTTCGGTGCTCTTTTTCAGCCCGGCGCGCATCGGCGTAAGTGCAACTTTCAAAATGCGATAACTTATTAACATTTATTTTTACAATAAAACAACTACTGAAACAGATGTTTAAATAATGTGATTGGGTTATCTTAGTTCACCTCTGTGTTTTGTTATATCTGCTTTTCTTTGCTTGCCTTGGCATTCAAGGTGAATTTCCCAGAGCTTCGTTTTTTCATATAATTTAACTTGAAGTAATGATCCGGTTGGCACCAAGTCATTCTACGAAAATTAATGGTTGACGCGCCGCATACTACCCTCCTCTGCCCACAAGAGCGGATCTCTGAGCAGAAAGAAGGCTGGACTTCCTCTCTTTCGAACAAAAAAAAAGGAATTCTGAGAAAGGTTCCTTCTTTTTGCTTGTCGGTCGGCATTTAAGGTGGATTTGTTTCCTTTTTCACACGCAGTAAATATAATGGGGAATACAGCTTTACATACAATCAAATGACTGCTCGTCTACTTTTCTATATGACAATCACGGAAATCTGCGAAGCGCATCCAGCGAATAACGATGCTCTACAAAACGTCCGACGCGGAATGCAATTTGCACATAAAAAATGAGCAACCAAGATATCATTATCATTTTTCCTTGGCAACTTAAGTCTCCAAGTTAGGTCCTCCAGTCCGTAGATTCTGGTGATTTGCTCATTGCGCTCTACAGCTTTTCGTGATTTACCCGCCATGTCTACCACTGAAAAGTAGATGCGAAATAGTTTTTAAAAAGTATTTTGTGCGGCTTTGACATTCGAAATGAAAGCAATCAACACAGTTTCATGTTAGGAGGCATGCCATTTGTTTATAAGAAACTGCATTTTTAAAGTTCACTATGAAGATTATATATCTGACATTTACTCCCCAAGACCGTATAGTTTCGCTCGCCATGATATTCAGCGGCGGTTAAAATGGAGAACAAAACGTAGTGCCATTGCAGATGTCATGCTGTGAGAAAATATATCTAGTATGTTGAAGTATGCCTATGGTTTGTAAAAGTAAAGTTTGGACTTCGGAAAGCATGCAGGAACACAAAGAGGTATCGCCTTATTAACAAGACCGGCTGCTTTCAGAGGATCTCGTGACATCCAATGAAAATATGACAACAATGTTTTAGTTAAAAGAAAAAATATCCAGCATACTTGCCAGCATGTAAAACAAGGAATAAAGATATCAATAACTATAAATGTTAATAATTTAGTTACGTTAAGGATTAGAAAAAAACCTTCTAGAGAATACTCACATTGAACCTTGATCTTATCTGTGATTTTTGTGAGTGCAACTCACAATTTAGAAATGCAACGTAGAATGCCACTCTTAAATAAAAGAGTCTGAGAAATACACCAAACACTCATAATACTCGCATAATCGTATGGCACCAACGACTGTATGAGCACCCCTTCACTGCCAATAATAGACAAAGATCTTAACTCTTAAAAAAAACAAAAAAACGTAATCATGCAGCCTCAGATTTCAATATTTCAAGTTCGTTATGTACCGCAACGAGGTGCTCGTTCCTCTTTGTTCGAGGTGTTATCCCAGCTTAAATAATCGACTTGAGAGCTACTCTATGTTACGTTTTTTACCTCTGTCTTGCCCGCGTGTTTGTTTGTGTTTTCTTTTTTTTTTGGCGCAGTGGTCAAAGTTTGGCTGCAACTACCTCTAAAAGCCCCGTTTCATTTAGAGAACTTTAGAACAGTATCCGGCATGTTCATGAAATATTTGCCACCGGCAATGTACACAACATTTCTAAGTGAAGGCTTTTCTGCTGCTCGTAGGATTTTCAGGAGCTATTCTTTCCGAATTCGTCATACGTGAGTTATTTTTAGGGTAGAGCTTGTTTAAGGCAGGAAACGCCATTTTAAAATTTTAAGGTCAAATTGTTTCACAAGTACTTCATTGATCGGTCGCGATAGCAAAAATTTTTAATTGTTCCTTTTATTTTCTAAACAAATTGAAATATTAATTAAGGTTTACAGCGTCCTACGTCACACAAAAAAGGCTAAAAATGTCGTGCGCTAGTTAGAGATCATATGTATATTCAATTAGTGACTTCCAAGGTGAACTGAAATCATGTTCCTACTGTGAGTGTCAGCAGCTCATCCCCCTGTTATTATTGGGTTGCTAAAAAAATGCAACGCTCACCGGTGTGTAAATTTTAAATTGCTACTGAAATCGGAACCTCCTAATAAGTTGTCTCCTTCACAAGAGCACTAAGATGCTTGACCTCGCGTTATCGGAACAATGGCTCACAAGTGCAAAAATCGGCCAAGGTTTTCTTTCTGGTTGAGTAACTGCGATCACGGTTCCACGATAAGTGGCAAACTTAACAGATATATCGTGGTAATATTTAACTTCGAACGTGCTTTTATATATATTTTTTTAGATTAACTAAAAAACAATATATGCAAGAGTATGCTATCTGAGGTTTAAGATACTATTTTTAGCGTGGTGCCAGATGTGTTTAGACGGTAAACATTTATCGGTTGGTGTATACTATCGGCCTCCAAACGAGAACAGTAACGGCTTAGATGAACTAGCTGATTTGATCCTTGCGGCCTCAAAAGAGTATGTCCTTCTGGGCGGAGATTTTAACATTCCCGATTTAATTTGGGAGGACGGCAAGGCGACCTACTCAGGAAGCACGCTTCATACTAAATTGAGTGCCATTGTGGAAATGTTTGACTTTACACAATACGTCATGGAGGGAACGAGACTGTTAAATGTATTGGATTTGTTGTTATGCAACCTACCGGGGGCCATAGACAATGTTTGTGTGCTACCGGGCATTTCTGATCATAAGATTGTGACAGCTGATTTGGTTCATCCAAAAATAAATAAATATAAATGTCAAGCAAGAAAAATATTTTATTACGATAAAGGACGATATGATACCATAAGAAGCGAACTTGTTAGTTTTTTTCCGTATTTTTCAGAACAATCCGATAACGTTAGTATTGATGCACTCTGGAACATGTTCAAATGTAAAATCCATGACCTAGTTGAAAAATACATTCCCTCCGGAATAAAATCCTCAAAAACTAAAAATAAGCCCTGGGTGACAAAAGAGGTGAAACAGATTATCAAACGAAAGAGAAGAGCATACCTTCGATATAAGAATAGGGGGGGGTGAATCCAACAGGGTGAGATTAGAAAACATAGATACTCTTTTTAAAGCTACAATAAAAAGATCCAAAGACGCGTATTACGAGCAGTTAGAAACTAAACTTAAAATGAACCCTAAAGAATTTTGGAAGTTTGTAAAAGCAAATAACAAGGACAATACATCTGTTCCTCCTCTTTTAGTAGGCGATGAACTTGTCGAGAATGAAAAAAGAAAGGCAACGCATCTAAATAAATATTTCGAATCTGTTTTTTCTAAGCCTGCTGCATCGTGCTGTCACCCAAACGTGCTACAAAAAATTAAACATGTCATGTCACCCATTGAAATAACATATAATGGTATAGCCTCGCTGTTGCGAGAACTTGATGTCCAGAAAGCAATCGGACCGGATAACATCTCTCCGGTTATATTGAAAAACTGTTCTGAAGAGTTGGCAAATTACTTGTGTGTTCTTTTTAATAAATCTCTACTGGAACAAAAGCTTCCATCTGATTGGAAAATGGCAAATGTGGTGCCAATACACAAGTCAGGAGCAAAAAACTGTGTGGAAAACTATAGACCTATTTCTTTGACGTGCATTTGCTGCAAGCTAATGGAACATGTCATTTATAGTAATCTCATTGCTCATCTAAACGTCGAAAAGTTTCTTATTCGAGATCAACACGGATTTCGTACTGGAGCATCCTGTAACACAGTACTTGTTGATGTCTTTCATTTTCTTGCTGGAGCCATTGACGCTAGAGACGAAGTGGATTGTTTGTTTTTGGATTTTCGAAGGGCATTTGACCTTGTAGATCATGATTTGTTATTTTATAAACTTAGCTTACTGTCACTGCATAGCAACGTACTGGCTTGGATTAAAGATTACCTAAGTGGACGAGGGCAATGTGTCGTGCTCGGTGGGGAAAAATCTGAGTATGTAAAAGTCGAGTCTGGTGTCCCCCAGGGCTCGGTACTGGGTCCTCTGCTCTTCCTGATCTATATAAACGACATTATTTCTGGCATGCAATCATATATTCGATTATTTGCGGACGATTGTGTTATTTATAGATTAATTAATGATTTTAACGATATTAATACTTTACAGAGTGATCTAGATAAAATTTCTGTATGGTGTAAAAATTGGAGAATGAACTTAAATGTTAAAAAGTGCGTGCATGTTAAATTTACTAAGAAAAAAAATCTCACTACTTCCGTGTACATGATAAATAATGAAATAATTAAACCTAGCTCAAATGTAAAATACCTAGGTGTTATGTTATCTAATGATCTAACGTGGACGGGACATGTTGAAATGATAGCCCTAAGGGCAATACGAATGCTTAATTTTGTACGGAGAAATTTTCGGCAAGCCCCGAGGAAAATTAGAGAAACTTTATACTTTACATATATCCGTCCGTGTATGGAATACGCCTCAGTTGTCTGGGATCCACACCAAAATTACTTAATAGACAAACTTGAAAAGGTACAAAATCAATGTGCTAGATTTGTATTAAACTATTACGAACTTGGAGCGAGTGTCACTAACATGAAACATGCCCTACATTGGGAAAAACTCAGTGAGCGTAGAAAATTGTTTAGGATGAAATTTTTAGATGATATCTACAACAATAGACTAATAATTAACAGAGATGTGTTTTTACATGAACCGTTTTATGTGTCCGAAAGAGCAGATCACCCCAAGAAGATTAGACCGTACTCTTGCCGCACCGACACCTTTGCTTTTTCTTTCTTTCCGAAAACCATAGAAGAGTGGAATAGGTTGCCAAAAGATGTGCTTGCGGCAAATTTGTTTTTTTGAATTTTCAATTGCGTAGGGTTTTTATAGACAGTATGTTTTTTATTTAATTTCATTATTGATCCATAGAAAGTGTTTTTGTTTTTTGTTTGTTTTTTTGTGTATTACTTGTGTTCTAAAACAAAAGTGTTTGTATGAAACCCACCCCCTGCAATAATGCCTCACGGCGAAGCAGGTTTTTTCTGTAAATAAAAATAAAATAAAATAAGAGCATAAACATCTATTGATCGAACCCTCATATGGAGAGTTTCAATGGAAAACAAAGTAAGGGTTTTGTATATATATTTATTTTGTATTTGGCACACTCTTATTATATTATGTGACATCACGCATTGTGGGCGCATAACATCACTGTAAGAAGTTATGGTGCAAAATGACGTCCCGTCTCATGGCAGTGATGCGACACCGTGGCCTCAAATCCCCCGTTATCACGCTACGTGGTCACGTCACCACACGACGTTGAGTCAGGTTATCCTGTGATATCGTGTAACTTGGAATATTGTCACGTGACCAGATATCACGTGCAGTGACGTCTCGTTCCACCATGACTTGACACCAAACGTTAACTTTTCCAGTAACGCTGCTTACACTGCTATGTTAACTAGAGCACTGGTACTCCAAGGAGCTTAGATCAGTTCTAAGAAAAAATTACATTATCATAGGAAATATAAGGTCGCCAATTTCGCTTTTTGGTACCTACAATTTTCTGAGCCGCGTGCGCTAGCTAAGATATTGTTGAAGCGCGATAAAATATTACATCGTGAGTCGGTAGAGCGTAGCTTAAATCGTGACCCAATGCTTTTCTGGCGATATGTAAAGGATCGCACAACTAAAACTTCGTCATCAATAACCATAGCTGACTCGTTTGGTAATATGCTATCTGAGCCCGAAGATGTATCAAATGCATTCGCGAGTTATTTTTCTTCGGTTTATTCTTGCGGCCAAACTGGACTGCCTGTGCATGGCGTCAGTGATAATGCCAGTGATCACCTGTCAATTTTATCTTTTGAAATTACTGATATTCAACTTGCTATCAGGAAACTGAAGCCAAAGTTATCAGTTGCATATGACGGCATTCCAAGCTTTATTGTGAAAGGACGCTCTATTTTTGCGCCCGTCATATTTCATATTTTTAACTTGACGTTGCAGAGCCTTACATTTCCTTCCCTGTGGAAGAACTCTATTACTGTGCCAGTACATAAGAATGGCAGAACGGATGATGTAAAAAATTACAGACCTGTGTCGTTGCTATCTCCATTTGCTAATATCTATGAATTTGTTTAATTTGAGTGCATTTCGAACTTTCTTAACATAAGATAAGCCCTTCACAACACGGCTTTATGCGTGGAAGTACTGTTGAGACCAATATGGGGTCTTTTTTGAATTTTGTTTTGCCTACCGTGTGTCAACGTGGAGAGGTAGACGTTGTATATTTTGACCTTTCTAAGGCTTTTGATCTGGTAGACCATTCGCTCCTTGCACACAAACTAGAATCCTACGGCGTGAGTACCTCCCTTTGTTCCCTGTTTCTAGATTGTTTGTCTAATAGACAGAATTTTCTTCGTGTTCTTGGACATCACTCCCGGCCTTATGTTTCTTCTTCGGGTGTGCCGCAAGGCTCCATAGTTGGGCCGATTTTTTAGAGCGCAGCTCTTAGGCGCCCGTTTCCGGCTTGAGCGGCGTCGCCGTCGGCGTCAGCGTCGGCGTAACCAAGGTCATCCCAAGGTCACGTGACCCCCCAAGGTCACCCCAAGGTCACCTCAAGCTCGCGTGACCCCCAAGGTGACCCCCACGTGACTGGGGGGTCAGTGACCCCCCGGGTCACGTGACCTCGGGGGAGGAGGGGGAGGGGGGGTCACGGACCTGCGGGGAGGGGGGGGGGGCACGTGACCTCGTGGGAGGTGGGGGAGGGGGGGACACGTGACCTGGGGAGGAGGGGGAGGGGGGTCACGTGGCCCCCCCAGATCACGTGACCCCCCTCCTTCTCCTCCCCCAGGTCACGTGACCTCGGGGGAGGAGGGGGGTCACGTGATCTGGGGGCCACGTGACCCCCCCTCCCCCTCCTCCCCCAGGTCACGTGACCCCCCCCCCAGAGGAGATTGAAGAATGAGGGGAGGAGGAGGAGGAGGGGTATACGCTCCCCTGATTACCCTTCCTTCCTCCTCCTCAAGAGCTGCGCTCCAATTCGGCGTTACAGGGAGTTGTAAACGGCTTTCACTTTTTTAATGTCTTTTTCTTTACAATTTGAGTTCAATTGTTCGCAATTCGGTCATCTTGCAATATGCAGATAATGTCAAGTTGTTTAGGCAGATCATATCCTTGGAAGACTGTAAAACACTTATGGGGGATGTTAGGCGTGTGTGCAATTGGTGTCGTCAGAACATGCTAGCGCTCAATCCTTCTAAAACCGTTATTATGTCTTTCTGTAGAAAGGTAGAAAAAATAAACTTTTGTAACCAGATTGGCAATGATTCCCTGCGCAGAGTCGAGTGCACGCGTGATCTTGGTGTATACATAGATTCTTCGTTATACTTTATTGTACATGTTAACAACCTTATAAATGACTCTTTGCGTAAACTGGGAGTAATTTCTAGAATCACGCGTGAGTTCTCCACATCAACCTGTATTCTACGGTTATATTTCTCGTTAATCCGGACCAAGTTGGAGTTTTCCTCTGTAGTCTGGAATTGTATTAGTTCTACCAGCCAAGGTATGATTGAAAATGTTCAAAAGCGTTTTATTTTCGAATCGTTTACCATCGTTACATTGGTCGTACTGTTTATTATTCTTATGCGAGACTGTTGGAACGATGCAAATGCCCTGCTTTAAGTTCCAGACGACGTGAGCGCGATCTTGTTTTTCTTCATAAATGTATTCATGGATTGATTGATTGCCCAGATCTCACACCTGCTATTAATATTCACGTTTCGAGTCGAGTTTTGCGGATTTCTCCGACTTGCCATGTTAATCACATCGTCCATACCAGTACCATGACCCGTATTCAACACTTCTACAATACCCTCAGGGGAGCAGATATTGATGTTTTTAATCCAAATCTCGTAAGAAATTTGGATTAAAAACATCAATATCTGCATTTAAGACTTGTGTAACTAACCTGTGAACATTTTGTTGTGCATCATTACCAAGGCGTCAAGCTGTTCATGAGCACAGAAAATAAACAAATGAATGAATGAATGAATGATATGAATAGTGTCAGCTAATGTTACATGCGACACACGCCATGACACGTACACGAAATTCAAGTTTTTGTTAGAATGCAATTCGGGAGTTAATAAAAATGCTGTTCTAAAACAAAAGTGTCTCACGTATTGCACTGTTTCCATTGATTGGCTCGAGGGGGCTGTGGCGGTCGCCCTTTTCCAAGTTACGGTGACACGAAGTGTAGGCATCCCACACTTTCCAAAAAAGTCTATTGAAGAGACCGAACGGAATGGTAGTCAACATTTTTCAACAAGACTGCTCTTCGGGCAATGGATGAACACAAATATGAATTATCTTGTCCAGGTAATTAGAACAAGTAAATAATTGACCGACTAATACAATGCACTCTTGATGAACAAAAGTATTGCTGCAATAAATCCTCCGAAAGAAAAAAATGTGCAGTTAATCTATGCGTACACCAAAACGTTGTTCTTATAGCAAGTCGAATAGCTTTGAAGCAGGTGCCTGTAAAGATTTATTCATCCCCATACTCAAGAAAACGTCATCCTCGCAGCTAAAAATAAGTGTGTACTTAGCACTCACAAAAAAAAAAAGGAAGAAAAGCGATCGAATGTAGAGTCGTCGATTAGCACAAAAGGTTTAAGATCGCAGGAGCTCCCACGCCAAACTTTTCTATGGTTATTCTGTGACGCAGGGCTGAAGCAACTTCCCCTAGGCCCTAAAGCGACGTATGGCGGCAACCGGGGGGGTGCCACTTCCGAACTTCCGGTTTATCACTCTAAGTCCCTCTACCTCGTTGTTGAGAGGAGACCAGGGCCGGTTTGCTCATCTTGCGGCCGCGGCTGCGGCTGCGGCCAAGAGGGATTTTTCTGTCACGTGACCAGCTCCTTGGGGACAATGAAGTACCTAGCGTCCCTGCCTAATGGCGGAGAAATCCGTATCGCTTCAAGCACAAAAGCTTAATTTCGCTAGCAGAAACTGACTGCAGGAACTTTCAACTGGAGTCCAATTGACCGCCCCTTCATACTGTAGGAGCGGCAGGTAAAGTTCCGGCCACGGAGGGTAAATATGAGTCAAAATAAAGAAAAAAAACACGCAAGATAAAAGCGGTTGCACTACATTTATATGCCTCCGCCTGCGCCGGCAGTTCGCGCTTTCTGTTGTGGTCGGGAGGTTAAAGCGTTGGTACTTCTCGTCGCGGCGTGAAAGTTCCGGGTTCAAATCGCGCTAGGAATTTTTTTTTTTGCGTAATTTTGGGCGTGTCTCACTTTTTAATTGTGATCCTTTTTACGAATCATCCACTTGCACTACTGCGCCTTACACTGTTTTTACTGTTAGTCCCGCCTGTTCAATTGAAACACCGGGAAGAAAAAAAAAAAAGATCAAGGCAAGTTAAAGCGCTAATCCAATCGTTTCATAAAGTTCATTAAAAGGAAACCAAGGTAACAACATCGGTATGGCTTTCACACCAACGGAGCCGAAACAAGCATCCTTTCCCCAGGAACTACAATTTTATGTGTTCTTAAATATACAACGATCTTGCTACAACTCCTTTCAATAACAGTAAACGCCTATTTAGTACTGATAAAAACTGCAGTTGTGAAAACTAAAAAAAAACAAAAAACTTCCAAAAAATAAGCAAAAAGAAAAAAAAAGACTAGCAGCTCTGGATGCATTGATTGAGCGAAATCCTACAGGCAAGGCGGCAAGTCAAACGTCTGAGAAAGTAGTAAAACCAAAATAAAAGAGATTATAATTTTACTTGCATGGAATGTGATAAAAGGTATATTTTTACTCTACATTTTGCTGTGGCAATTATTTTGTAATATTAACACATTACTCGTTGAATTTAAGTTAGAATAGCAGACGATCGCAACCGTATTCAAAAATGAATCAGGGGTCGACATCGCAAACCATTTCTCTAACGCAAACACCTAAAATTACTTTGGATCAACAAATGGAATTAATTAGAGCAGTTGGAAAACGGAAACAACAAATTCTAGAGAAATCCAGCAACACAGTTACCTGGCGAACGAAGAGACGGGCATGCGAAGATATTGTCAACTTTCGGCGAAGTGTACGGCAGATGCAGGAGACGTGGCGGAAATTGGTAAAGAAAGCCAGTGACATGTATGCGCTCTTCCGAGGTCATGAGCAACGAACTGGTGAGTCAGAACTACCCGCCCAATGATTTTATAGAGCTCATAGGGCCTTGTCTACTTTCTTAGTGGGAGTGCAGTCAAATACAAAAAAAAAATTGACCGCATCTCCACGTGGTGAATGATGTTGCTTGGGGCGAAGCTCTGGTGGTGCTTGTCTCCGTAGACGCCGAGCCGCAGCATGCCGAGCCTTTTCATTCATATCAGTAGCAGAATGTGTGGTTTTCTTCTTTTGCTCTTTTTAAGAAGACATGGGATGGCATCTCAGAACCCCCTACTCTTTTTTTTCTTCTTTTTCTTTTTTCATAATTTTTTCATATCATATTCATTCATATCAGTAGGAGAATGTGTGGTTTTCTTCTTTTTCTTTTTTTAAGAAGACATGGGATGGCATCTCAGAACCCCCTACTCTTTTTTTTTCTTCTTTTTCTTTTTTCATAATTTTTTCATATCATATTCATTCATATCAGTAGGAGAATGTGTGGTTTTCTTTTTCTTTTTTTAAGAAGACATGGGATGGCATCTCAGAACCCCCTACTCTTTTTTTTTCTTCTTTTTCTTCTACATAATTTTTTTCATCTTTTTTTCAATTTTTTTTTTTGCCCTACACGAGCACGTGAGCATGTGCCCACGTGCTCGTGAGCACGTGATCTCACGAGCAGAAGCACGAGCCCCCGACGCCGGCCTACGGCGGACGGCGGACGGACATACGGACATGGCTAGCCCCTAAGGAGCTTCGCCCCTAAAAGAGAGTTCCTGGCGTAATTTGAACCTGGGACTTTCACGCCGTGACGAGAAGTACCGACGCTCTAACCTCTCGACCACAACAGAAAGCGCGAGCCGCCGTCGCTGGCGCAGGTATATAAACATACTGCAACCGCTTTTATCTTGCGTGTTTTCTTTTATTTTGACTCATATTTACCCTCCCTGGCCGGAACTTTGCCTACCGCTCCTACAGTATAAAAGGGCGGTCAACTGGACTCCAGTTGAAAGTTCCTGCAGTCAGTTTCTGCGAGCGAAATTAGACTTTTGTGCTTGAAGCGATACGGATTTCTCCGCAATTAGGCAGGGACGCTAGGTACTTCATTGTCCCCAAGAAGCTAGTCACGTGCAGAAAAATCCCTCTTGGCCGCAGCCGCAGCCGCGGCCGCAAGATGAGCAAACCGGCCCAGGGGTCCGGAGCATTGGTGGCCATCGGTTTCGATCGCCTCTTCTCTAGTTAGAGGGGGGAAGTTCCGTAGATGTAAATGCTGTTCTCGAACCGGTCCGTTTTTTTTGCTTGTACCAGTTTAGCAGAGGGCTGAGCGTTAGGCCTACTTTTGTGTGCACCTACTGTGTGTATCAAGGAATGGCCAGGTTCTTTAAATCGACGGCAAAATTCGGTTTCTTAACCTATTGCGCTACGACTTTGTGCAGCGTTGCCAACAAACGGTGCATTTTTTTTTGTAAAATTTGCAAAGAGCGAACTTATCTGAGGAAAAAGTACAGAAAGAAAAAGGCTTGGCTTCTATGGAAATGCGACGAAGCCAAAGGTCTTCATACAATACGGCGCCGTTTTGCACGGGAGACAAGAGATGGTGCAAGCGGTCGCGATGCCAACTGCGCCAACGAACGAGCATACAGCGCCGCGAGCCGGTGTCTTTTGCAAACGATCTTTTCGACTCAAAAGCGGAGTGCGTTCCGCAGGCGGCGACAGTCGCAGACACAAAAACAGGCGCGGTAACAACAAGGATCTGCAAAGCAGACGACATCAGTACCCCAAAGAAACAGTCAAAAGATCCCGATAAACCATTTTTCTAATCGATTATGTGTCTTTTCAATATGTTTTATCAGTAAGGATAATAAAATAATGCATTGGCAACTGATATCAGAAAAGCTCGCGCCGTTTTTGAGTCGAAAAGACCGTCTGCTAAAGACGCCGGCTTTCGGCGCCGTATGCTCGTTCGTTGGCGCAGTTGGCGTCATGACCGCTTGCGCCATCTCCTGTCTCCCGTGCGAAACAGCGCCGTATTGTTTGAAGACCTTAGGCTTCGCCCAACGTCACTAGAACCCTCAGTTAGGAAACTCGCCGTTGAAACCTGGGCCGCTGGTGTCCACCGAGACCGAGCTAAATACGCCAACAGCGCCACTCTTTATCATTTGTCTTTACTGTGGTCACCTTGAGCTTTTAGAAAGAAAGTTTTTGCGTAAAAACCAACGGAAAAAACTCTTCTTGTAGTAACGTTTATTGGAGTTTAGTACAAAATGAAGGGCGCGTGTTGTTTTCTGAAATCTTTAGTTTGCAAAGTTTTGCAGTGCAATTAATATTGTTTTCATAGAACCATGCCTCAGCGGTGATTTCAGGTAGCGCGTCCCGGCCTAGGTAGTGTTCCGCGGCGCGTCCGCTTGGGAGACGGGGGTGGCGCCCCTGAAGCCCATTCCACATGTCTGTTATGGCGTCAAAATTGCCTATTAAAGCCGAAATAGAAGTCACGTGCAGTTCATCGAGTGCCCGCTGCGGGAGAAATGGCGGCGTTGTGGTCGCCATTAGCTCGGTTCTAAAGTACGAATCGGTGCCACTTTTTCAGAGCAGGCTCTATGGCAGTTTCCCAACTGAGTGGTTCTAGTAAAGTTGGCTTCGCCGCATTTCCATAGGAGCTAAGCCTTTTCCTTCTTTACTTTTTCCTCGGGTAAGATTGCTCTTTGCAAATGTTGCAAAAAAAATGCACCATCTGTGGGCAACGCTGCACAAAGTCGTAGCGCGATAGGTAAAGAAACCGAATTTTGCGGTCGATTTAAAGAGCCTGGCCACTCCTTGATACACCCAGAAGATTAGACCTTGACGCTTGAAATGGGTAGGTGCTACAAAGTTCGAATAGGGTTCTGCTTTTAGCAGAGGAAAATATTAACCTTCCTTAAGACCTTGGCGTTGAGAAGCAAAACTCTTTGTTTGTAAGAGTTAGACTGCACGAAACTGTTAATTTGCAAGAGCGATCAGCAGCATTTACAGTGTTTAGCCTAAAACTAAATGATTTCATAATAACTTCTATTCTAGTTGAAAGTCCTAATTTGGGGCCGTAACTTAAGGTATAAATTTGGTTCTCGTGAATACCCTTTCTAATTAAAATGTAGAAATATATCGGTGTAATGTTCGTGGTAACCGTGCCACGCAGTGTGCGTGGAAGACACGCATCTTGTTCCTAAGTCTAATCTACTTATGAAAGTGCGAGACCCGCTTGCAGAGATCGCCCGCGCGAATCGAACCCGGGTCCGGTGCGTGCGAAGCGGAGGTGTTACCACAAAGCTAAGCCAGAGGTTTTTTTCTTTTTCTTGTTTTGTTTATTGCTGAGCTACGCCATAGCGTTAAACACCCGTCTTATACATGGGGTTCTTAAGTACCCGATGCCCCCTGCACTCTGTCTCTGGGGGAAAAAAAAAATAGCAGATATCAATATACCGTCGTAGAACTCTGAATGCCAAGAACTCGTGCCCGAAGACGCGCTTTGATGCGCTCTGGAACCGATAAAGTAACAAAAGCGTTCGGATCGAAATGGAACAAACCAAAAACGTTGAGGTAAACACAGATTTCCATTTTGTTCCGACTGACGCGCTCACGCACCCTTCGGCACATGAACACGCCGCTGATGCCCAACGACTTCGCCGTGGTGTACCGCAGCTATCAATGTGACAGTAACGCGGATTAACACAGGACTGATCGTTCATTTGCTCGTAACAGAAGCGGCGAAGTTGGAGAAAAGGAAACGAAAAGTTTGACGCGTGCTTTCAGCTTGCCGCCGTACGATCCGATGGGAGCTGCGCGAGAACTCATCAAGCCGTCCGGAGCTGACTGGAGTTGCAAACGGACGAGGGGCGCCATCTGTGAGATGCAGTCGGAAACAGACGCACTTTCCCGCTCCTCCTTTTGCTTCCCGATGGCGGCCTCCCATAGGCAACATGGGCTACATAAAAATCACGACCGGCTTTATAGGGGCGACCTGCTCACTCCGCGTGTCCCTATGGGAGCGCGTGGGCCAAGAAATCTCACGTGAACGGCTTGGAGGGACCGAGTGTTCCGCTTGGCGCCACCCTAGCTCAGCACCGAAAGCGCGGCGGCCGCTATGGAAGGCAATGGGACCGTGTTGAAACAAGGTTGGTTTCGGATAATTTCTGTCGCATTTAATAGGCAGGCGCGAATGCTAGCATATAGTGTGTTTAGAATAGGGTAAAATGAGTCACTATATCGTAGTTTTCTCGAGCAGAATAGTTAGTATTGTGAGCTAAGCTTCTATAGTGTGCATGTACGGGTGTACAGGATGGTGCATCCAGTCCGCCTGCTGGAGCCCACTCCCATGATCGGAATAAAATATCGAGTTAGATGCTCCGCAGGTGGGCCATGACGCTCTTGGTGAATGTTCGAAGTGAGGCACTGTCGATTGGTGGTGAACTGGGTGAACTGGTGACTGGCGGGGGGACCTCCGAAGTTGCGCTGCACGGGGTACGAAGGAGTTCTAGTGACGAAGCGTACGGGTTAAAAGGGGCTACTGTCCACCAGTGCCAGTACGCCGCAGTGAGGAGGCAAAAAGAAGCGAGGAGTCCGGTAGCAGAAAAGTGGCTAGGAGCCGCGTGGTCGCTACTTAAGGACGATGTTAAAGCGGGTCCCTCCCCACTGGACGGAGGAGGGGCAGTGCTCGATAGGATGGTGTTCGGGGGCCAAGTTGGAGCCATAATAAGGTAGGAAGCGTGACGTTGCACCGACTCGAGGGAGGCAACAAGTTGTCTGGTTGCCGAATCCCACACCGAGCAGCAAAACTCAGGGATGGGCAACAGCAGTGCTGTGAACAGAAATCTGGGCACATCGCGACTGGCTCTTCTTGTGAACCGAATGACGAAGCCAAGGAGTCACCTTTCCCCGGACACGACGTTTTTGGACGTAGCGATGGAAATCTAAATGCTGGTCGATGATGACACCTAGGAGGTGGATATGAGCTGTACTTGGGATCTCCACTCGGTTCAGGAAAAGTGTTTGAGGGGTTCTAGGTTGGCGCGAGGCAGTGATCTCCATGGTAGCGCATTTGGTTTAAGTTTAGGGGAAGTTTGTTATCTTTTGACCAAAGAAGAATGCGATCTAGATCAGCTTGTAGCTCTTTACCGAACGTACAATCGCAATAACGACGAGAAAAGGCTTACCGCCGAATTCACAAACCTCACTCAAATTGAGGGGCCCCTCCACTTCTTCGAGGAAGGCGTGAGGGCCGGCGTTGGCCAATCGCGACGGCGGATCCGTTATCGCGATTGGCCAGCGCCGGCCCTCGCGCCTTCCTCGAGAAAGTGGAGGGACCCCTCAATTGGAGTGAGGTTTGTGAATTCGGCGGTTAGAGGTAAAAAGCGTATGGTAGCTGCAACACAAATGATCAAAGTTCGCCAATGTTTGGGAACACACTCTGGGCATGTATTAGACACGAGGGCTGTGCAAGCATTCGGCGTGAACTCGGCTTGGCTTGTATCGAGAACGAATGCTGCGTCAGAGTTCGGCCAGGACTCTTTTTGCGTTTCTCCCCAGCTCGCGCGCTCGAGCAAAGCCTGAACGCACGAAGCTTTTGTGCTCGCGCTTCCAACTTTTCCTTCGCTCGCACATAAGGTGAAACGAAGTATAGAGAAAGTACTAAATAATCAAAAGCAAATGCGGCGCGCTCGCGCTGCCTCGGGTGACCTGGTCGCCCCTATAAAGCCGGTCGTGATAAAAATAATAGGAGACAAGTGAACATTGCAGTACGCGCTTCTGCTATTTGTATTGCAGCCACCGACAGCTTGTCAGCAACCCTTGAATAGACCCTGCTCAAAAGTGTGCGACATCTATAAAGGGAAGATTAGGGGGTCTTTATTTCAAGAAAAACCCATAAATCGTCTTAGTTTGGCCTCCAGGATCACGAATATCGAGATTATTTTTCAATTTGGTGCATGGAGGCTGCAGAAATTAATTTTCTGAACACCGCTGCTGCCCTCCCCTCCCCCACTCCCCCTCCTTTCCGGGGCGGGACGTCATTATAGGAGTTTTCGGAATCTCCGCTCTCGTGCATCTTCAGCGACTGTCAAAGCTACGCACGCGCACTCCTGCTATTTTCGAAAAAGTCAGAGACGTCACGACTGGTGTCAGTGCGATGGAATTTAACTGGCGCAATTCCACGCTCTGCTCAGACGAGTGACACGAGCTTGGCGGCCCAAAGATCCTGGTTTGACATCACGACTGGTCGGAAGTTTTTCGTGTTTTCTCGCGTTTAGGTGCACCTTCGGGGAAAATGGACGTGATATTCAGAATCACAGGATAAAAATAGTCAAAATCCGCCTCTAACTTGTTTTTTTTTTTTTTTTTTCAAGAACTGTTTTATCTTTTTTTGAAAGCTGAGACTACGTGCCTTCCGGACCAATCAGCCGCCTCCCTCTTATCACCTAACCCGGCTCTCTGCCCGTGGGTATGGCCGGGAGCGTGATAACGTGGATTAAGAAAGGCGTATGACTGGTCTAACGAGGACGTAGCTTCCACCGGAACCTCAGCTTACCGCCGAATTTACAAACCTCACTCAAATTGCTTGGTGGTCCGACAACACTGAGAGCGTCGCTATTTTAATGTTAGGAAGCGTGTCGGTACTGAAGCACGGTGGAGGCAACGGAGACAACGGTACGGGCAGTGTGCGACGGCGCGGCAGCGGTGTTTTCCGCCTTCCGGCCATTAAATGTAGACGAACAGTTTAAACAACCTCCCGCGACTGTCTGACGAAATTCTCAGAGGCCTGTGAAACGCTGGTGACAACCCGAAGTGTGTAGGCTTCCACAGTGAAGGCGTAGGACTTGCTTCGCTCCTTCGACGAGGTTGTCGCCAGCGTGCACAGGCCTACGAGAGTTTTGTCAGAGAGTTGCAGTAGGTTATTTAAACTGTTTGTTCATATTCCATGGTTGAAAGCTGAAAACACAGCTGCTGCGCCATCGCACACTGCCCATACGGCTCTCTCCGATGCCTCCACCGTGCTTTGGTACCGACGACGCTTGCCAACATTAAAATGGTGACGCTCTCGGTGTTGTCAGATCACCAAGCTATATTTGGCATAAGATATATTGAGCCTAATTGACTGGTTGTCATCTTTTTTTTTTTTTTTAACATGGCATATTACGAAAGCTTTTGGCACAGTGAATCATACGAGGGTGGACGCAAAAGTAACCGGAATGAATTGCTAAAGGCGGGCCGCTTTTTAGTACCAGCTTCTGCTGCTAGCAGCGTTTAACAGCACCCCTTCCGTGCGAGTTTGCCGACCGAAATTGCCTGTTATAAAATCTTTTCCCAAGCGCTTCAAAACAATTATTTTTTTTTTTTATTTTTGCAACGTCTGATATGAAGGAACAGCATGTGGACATGAAATTTTTTTTTTAGGGAAAACGGCGCCGGAAACTTTTGTCATGCTTTAGAGAGGTTACAAAGATGCTAATAAAAAATCTCAAGTGTACGAATGATTTTCTCGCTTTAGGGCAGGTGAATTATTGACGGACGACCAACCTCGATCAGGGCGACCCTCAACATTCTGAACTGACGAAATCATTAAAACATTTTGGCATTTTTCACTCCGAGTTTGTTCCTCTTAGTGCAACTATTAATCAGGTATTTACCTTGGAATTATGCGACGCCTGCGAAACTCAGCAAAGCAGAAACGCCCCAATGTGAGATAAAGGGGTAATGACAGTTCCATCACAACAATGCCCCAGCACACACTGCACCGTCAGTGCAACAATGTTTTAGCAAAAATATCATGACACCGCTTCTCCACCTCCCGTATTCTCAGGACCTCGCCCGTGCGACTTTTCTCTGTTCGCCCGTATGAAAAGTGTTGAGAGGAAATTGTTTTGCGAATGTGGAACGTCCTTCAAATTAGGCAATGCAGAAAGCGAGAAATGATTATAAAGCGCTTGGGAAAAAAGTCACAAAATGCCTCTAACTCCTTAGCTGACGACGCCGGTCGGCAAACTGACTCAGAAGGGGTGCCGCATAGCGCTGCTTGTACTACGAACGCCCCATCCTCCTGAAATTCATTCCAGCCGGTTTTCGGTCTCCCCTCATACTTTTATTTTTTTAACTTGTGTTCTATGGCCCAGTATCTTGCCTGGTGTAAATCATATGCTTTTTTTTTGTATCGTACATATTTTCCTTTTTCAGTGTTGCATGTTTTTATTGTTTAATATGTTTGTAATGCATACATAACATTGTTTTTTGTTTAAATGTTTCCTGCTTTAATGTAAGTTTATTGATTTGTTTCATATTTAAAGGTGCCAATCGGAAGACGGCAAGGTTGTTTCTGGCTTCAGAAAGTATCATTAATATAATTATTATAGTTTGATAGTGGAGTGCTGGAAAAAAACTAATTTAAAGATTTACATTTCCACAATGTTTCAAAAGTACCTACAAGGTTGTTTTAAAAGGTTCAAATATTTTTAAAGGGAACAATTTTCAATATAAATTTGTATATCAGGTTCGGAAAGTAAAAGAATACGAACAATTGCCACCTGAACATGTCTCCATTATAGCCACTTTATATATATACAGTACAGTTTTGGTTGTAATGTCCTATTGTTTTAAACTTTCTACTCTGCTTACATGAAGTGTCCCCATGCTCGGAAAGTGCGAACATTTTGCTATCAACAGAAAACTGAGATTTCAAATAATTTAACAGGGGTGTATATGTTCTCCGAATGCAGCACATAAAAAACTAGACTATGCTATTTTTTAATCTAATTTTACCTCAATACTGTTTTTCTTTTTTTTTTTTTTCTTTTACGCAAGTGCTCGATATTTAATTTAGGGGGTTGTGAAGTGGAGCGAGGGGGGCGGCTCATCGGTCACTCCACCAACATGGGAGAGCGTGCCGGCAGCTTTGCCCGCTAGAATTAAGTTACATATTATCAAGCACTGCATTCAAGGGAAAAAGAACGAATTGAACAACACAACAATTATGTTACATTTGGCCCATTACTGACTAGGAATGCATATATTTTTTTTTAATTTGTACTGCTATTACACGCACGGAACCATGACCAACACAATATATTTGACCATGTCACCCGGAGCGCGCCTATGGAAGCGCTGACCCCTGAGCTGCCGATATAATTTCACGCCCTCCCACCAGATGGCGCCATAACTCAGCTGTTCAAGGCGTGCTAGAAATGCTTATGGCAATGTTGCAAGAGTGGTGACTTTAGCACACCACCGCCTCTGATGTGCTGTGATTCTATTTTTTTTTTAACGTACTGATTTAGGGGTTTTCAATGAAGCTAATCAGGTCTCTACTTTCAATCATTTCTTTATTTTTACTTATTAAAAGTATTCAACACATATTTGTTTACTTACTAAATTTATCGCATCAATTACCCTCTATAAAATGCCCCCCTTGCCGTATAACATACGCCATTACACTTCAGTTATGTAGCCTTAACGAATTATGAAAACACAATCTGTAAATCCTAAAATATACAGCATGTATTCATTATGGAAATGTAATTATTTTTACAATATTATAAGATGAGACGAGGTGTAAATGTCGCATAAGCAATATTTTCAATATAAGCTTTAAACACACGCCAGATTACAGCAGTCATTGCCGACCTTCTCTTGTCTTACCGAGATGCCGAGACACTGAAACTCGATTTTCAGCCTCGCCTCAGGACTAGAAGAAATTAACTGAAGGCCCTAGGCCCTTTCAAACAAAATAAGGTCCTTCTAGGCTTCGTCACTATCAGTATCGTGAGAGTCTTTCAAAAGTAACAAGCTTGTTACCTTTACAGCATTGACCATGCTAACTAACTAGCTGTCGCCGTCGTCATCTATGTCCACAATTTTCCTTCTGGTATTGTCCCAACGTCTTGGATTGACTACAATATTGGCTGCTGAAGTAACTACAGATCAGTTTCGTACTTTCGCTAATTTGTTTTCTCACTTACCTCCTCTCCCATTTCGGAGGCGACGAATCCGGATACAGTCTGCCGCCCGCTCGCCCGGCCGTTCGGAGCTCGAGCGGAAAAAGCGCCGGAAGGTGGCCCGTGCTTGCCGGAGAACCACTACCCGTGCGGTGCACACAGGCCGGAAACATACGAAGCAAACACTAGTGCCGGTTTTCCCGAAAATAAGATGCCGACTATTGACTTCCTGGATTCGCATGAGAAATCTTATTCTCGAGTGTTATGAATGTTCTTTTTCAGAACATTCCTGAACGGGTCGCGTGTATGAAAGAACACTGTAAAAAATGTGTGTAAAATTACAAGCATTTTTACAGACATTTTCTGTTGTCATGCAGAAAATGTCTGTTAATGATCTTTAACCGAAACCTGTTCAAGAAAAAAACAGACATTTTCTGTTTTTACCTTTTTTGGAAAACCAAGTGTTTCTCCATTTCACAAAAAGCGGTTCTGAGAACGTATTCGACACATAAATATTTTGTTTGTGTATTTAGAGAATAAAACTATATTTATGTGTAATTTTAGTGCAAGGATTAACGTGCGCCGTGTTTTCTTCGGTCTTGATTTTGGTGCGGAGCTTATTTTTCAAGATGGATGCCGGATAACGGTTCCTCGTGGACGTTGGTTTTTCCGGCTAGACGATTTCTGACGTAAGGTGAGTGCTGTGCATTTTTACCGGTTTAGTAGGGACACTGCTTTGTTCCGTTTGGCTTAAGTCTCCCTATGTGCCCGAGCACGAACTAGAACACGCAATCGAAATGGG
The DNA here is from genome assembly GCA_013358835.2 of Ixodes persulcatus. Taxonomy (NCBI): domain Eukaryota; kingdom Metazoa; phylum Arthropoda; class Arachnida; order Ixodida; family Ixodidae; genus Ixodes; species Ixodes persulcatus. The sequence goes on along the minus strand of JABSTQ010009634.1, from coordinate 78,434 downwards.
TTTCCGCGGTACCTTAAGGCACGGTGACACCAGCGAGAAAACGCGGGCGCGAACGCCGCTCGCAGCAAGACGCCCCCACATAGCGAACGCCGCACGGCGCCTTATCTTACTACGCACCCGAGGGTCCTACCGTGAGGAGCGGTGAACCTCAGCGTTTCGCCTCGAGGTCGCGTGCTCTTTCATACTATTTCGAGCACTTTCGAGATTTCCCGCGCTTTTTGCTTGGCAGGGCCAGCCAGTGGCACGAAAGTTCGCCGCACGGCCCCGGCTGCCGATCATGCGGGAAGCACTCATCCCAGTGCCCACCAAGCCAAGTCGTCTCCGCCCAACGACCGCGACGTTCGCACCCGTTTTTGTTGCCCCCCGCCGTGTCCCCGCCGACTACGCCTCTCGAAGTTTCGTGAGTACGATGAAAGCGCTGACCACAGAAGTGGGGCGTCCATCTTCCCTCCCCCATTGTCTCCTGTCACCTTTTCCCAATATTCTTTCTGCTCTTCATTAGCGAGGGAGGCGACGTCGGTTTCCCGGTGAGGCACACACGCAGACACGGCGGAGAATTCAAGGTGACGTGGGCCAGTAGCAGGGACCGTCTAATAAATTTGTCACAGACGACGAAAGACGCGCGTCGTCTGCTTTGGTTGCAGCTGAGCTTATCGTCATGCAGGTACGCACAGTTCTTGTAGACGATCATCTCGTTATAACAGCTGACTGCTGACGTAATAGTCATCGTATTGTCCTTCATTCTGCGACGTTGCCGCGCTCAAGAGGCTCGACGGGGATATATGGGTCCCGCTGAGTTGGCGGCGCGCTGCAGAGAGAAGAGTGGGGGCGCGAAAGCGTGGCATCGGACGTGAATAAATGCGCCGCTTCAGATTAATTCGTTCGTTTGAATCGCGACAAGCCGCGAAGAATGGCGCGGGGACCAAGTTTTTGTTTACAAGAAAATAACGCCGATCTAGATGTTTTGCGACTTTACGGGCCTTAAGAAAGTGTCGACTGGACGCAACGCTAGGGATATATACGAACGTGTTAGAGCACAGATGATGCAGTGGCGGTCGGTGTCTTTCGCGTATCTTGCTGGGAAGTTACAAAATTGTAAAGAAAGAAGAACGGTTGCTGGCGTATTCGTAGATTTTACTGAAGCCTTTGACTTCGTGGATCATAACATTCTGCTTTGTAAACTTAATTACTATGGTAATCGAGAGTTGCCGTTATCACTCCTAAATTCCCACTTGAGTCACCGCTCCCATTATATTAACATTAGTGGCCATTCCTCCGATAGAGAGCGTATTATTTCAGGGGTTCCACAAGAGAGTATTCTGGGGCCCCTTCTTTTTAACCTCTATATAAATGATATTGTGAATACAGACCCTGTTGCTAAATTTGTAATTTATGCAGACGACACTAGTCTATTTTTTTTCCTCTTTAAATAGTGATGAAATTGTGGATGCTGTTAACTTTACTTTGTCAAGGTTGGCGGCTTGGGCAAAAGAAAATGGACTCAGTATTAACTCTGAAAAGACAAAGGCTAATTTCTTTCGTTAAAAAATAAACAAATTTTTTTGCCAAGGCCTATAGCATTTAGCTCTAGTTCGATAGAGATCGTGGATAATTTAAAAAATCTAGGTGTCTTTTTTTTCTGAAAATTTGTCATGGAATAGCCATGTAAATTATTTGGTTTCCAAATTGTCACGAGTTCGCGTGAAAATAATTATTTACCATGCTCTGTTTTACTCACTCCTGAGGGCATGCTTGCAAGAAATTGAAGCCGCAAAGATGAGTAGGAAGTCTACAGCAGTCGAAAATGAAGGTGCTTCTCTATTACTGCTGGCCATCTTCGAGGAAGACAAGGACCTCTTCTACAAACTAATTGAGGTAAACATTGCAATCAAGATTTTGCAACCCTATTTTTTCTCAGCATTCCTAGCAGGTCACCTTGTAATTTAGTGTGTACACATGACTATATTGTGCACAGTATTGAAATTAACATTCTCATGTACGGGTAAATGCCTTGTCTGCTACGGAAGGCTTTTTTTACACTTATTATATCCGTTTGCACTCGAGAAAAAAAAATTCCTCAAAGCCTACGCACTATACAAATTCAACATTTCAAAAATATTTAGTCATAATTTTCGCCACAGCATGAACTGCAATTGAACAGGCGATTATTTTTAGTATCGGAGATATAAGGCCAATCGGCTTCTCGCATGCCTTTTATGCCACTGAAAACTTCTTCTGTAAAGAAAACCGAATTCCAAACCAAAATACTTATGTAGGTGTGGAACTCTTCCTCCATAACAGGAAACTGCGTGTGACGATGACTTGGGGGACATGCCAGGCTCTCCTTTCATTTGTGAAAAAGGTAGAGTTGCAAATGATACTAGCATACAGGTAGGCATTGCTAAATTATGACACATTTCATTCAGGAGGAAGCTTTGTGGCTGTTAAGTCGTTCACGATATGCATCGACAGCCAGCAAGTGGCCAACACGTCCAGCCCGTGCCAGGCCTTCAAGCTGGTGTTCTTTGCTCACTTTGCCTTCAACATCGTTTACCGCAAGGAGACAAGCCTGTGTTTGGAGTTCATGCAGAGGTAGGAACGAAAGTGCTTATTCATCATTTCGTAATTTACTCAGTCGCGATGAGGACTGACTCAGCACCTTTCGCGCTTTTGTGTCGTGTGTAACTCCCAGTGGCAAACAACAAAGTGGCGTTCCAGCAGTTACAGGAGAGCCTTTATGAGGGCTGTAATGCTCCTAAATTTAGATAAAACTAAAAAATAAAATTATAAAAACAGGAAAAAATTTTCACTTTTGCCCATTTCGAATTATTGATTATCGATGGATTGAAATCGGCTGCTTCCTGGTGCGTGCTGTCTTCAGCACGCAGCAGCTAGTGGAAGGGAAAGGCACTCTCCTTTCGAGAAGAGACAAAGGCGATCCTGACCCGTTGCAATTACAGCACGCAACTCGGTAACCAAATCCCAGGCCAGTCCTACTCAATAAGATGTTCATATATGTTAGTTTGTTAAGTGTCATTACAAAATGCGACCACAAATATCTGTTGTGTGCTGTTTATGAGCTTTATAGGCTATTGTGATTGTGTGCATCTCCTTAAAGTGGCTCAACCTTTTAGATGCCCAGGCAGGAAGACATACAACCCTATGCCTTTTTGTCTGGTGCTGTTTTGTGGCAGCCTTGCACACAACGGGAGGTCACCCATTGAAAACCGTGAGCGGACACCCGATAAAAAGTCTCGCGCTGACGCGGAAACTCCCAAACGCCGGGTATACAACGCACGCTGAAATGGCCGTAGTACTAGGGAGAACCACAGGTACCAGAATGCACCGCGGCAGCGGTGGTGTCGCGGAACTCCTGGTGAGGTCGGTCTATTTGAGGGAGGCTTATTGGAGAGTAGGCGCCGTGTAACCAACTTTTGGGTTGCTCGTCAAAAGAGCCGTTAGCGGTCGAAATTAATGCACAGTCCTCCACTGCGGCGTGCCATATGCCCGTCATTGGTTTGGCACGTAAAAACCCAAAATTTGACTTTTTTTTTTCTTGCTCCAGGGCCATCGCTGCAGTAAACCCTGGAAAAGGCACGAAGGTTCAACGAACGAAATCCAAACAACATTGCCGAAGGTTGCAGCACTGGTGACAGCGTTGCATGATTATGACTTCTAAACATTCAAAACATGAAGACACATGTACCATGCAGGCGTCCTACCGGCTTAATATTTGCTTTCTTGTTTTCTTTTATATATACAGTACAGTTTTGGTTGTAATGTCCTATTGTTTTAAACTTTCTACTCTGCTTACATGAAGTGTCCCCATGCTCGGAAAGTGCGAACATTTTGCTATCAACAGAAAACTGAGATTTCAAATAATTTAACAGGGGTGTATATGTTCTCCGAATGCAGCACATAAAAAACTAGACTATGCTATTTTTTTAATCTAATTTTACCTCAATACTGTTTTTCTTTTTTTTTTTTCTTTTACGCAAGTGCTCGATATTTAATTTAGGGGGTTGTGAAGTGGAGCGAGGGGGGCGGCTCATCGGTCACTCCACCAACATGGGAGAGCGTGCCGGCAGCGTTTGCCCGCTACAATTAAGTTACATATTATCAAGCACTGCATTCAAGGGAAAAAAGAACGAATTGAACAACACAACAATTATGTTACATTTGGCCCATTACTGACTAGGAATGCATATATTTTTTTTAATTTGTACTGCTATTACACGCACGGAACCATGACCAACACAATATATTTGACCATGTCACCCGGAGCGCGCCTATGGAAGCACTGACCCCTGAGCTGCCGATATAATTTCACGCCCTCCCACCAGATGGCGCCATAACTCAGCTGTTCAAGGCGTGCTAGAAATGCTTATGGCAATGTTGCAAGAGTGGTGACTTTAGCACACCACCGCCTCTGATGTGCTGTGATTCTATTTTTTTTTTTAACGTACTGATTTAGTGGTTTTCAATGAAGCTAATCAGGTCTCTACTTTCAATCATTTCTTTATTTTTACTTATTAAAAGTATTCAACATATATTTGTTTACTTACTAAATTTATCGCATCAATTACCCTCTATAAAATGCCCCCCTTGCCGTATAACATACGCCATTACACTTCAGTTATGTAGCCTTAACGAATTATGAAAACACAATCTGTAAATCCTAAAATATACAGCATGTATTCATTATGGAAATGTAATTATTTTTACAATATTATAAGATGAGACGAGGTGTAAATGTCGCATAAGCAATATTTTCAATATAAGCTTTAAACACACGCCAGATTACAGCAGTCATTGCCGACCTTCTCTTGTCTTACCGAGATGCCGAGACACTGAAACTCGATTTTCAGCCTCGCCTCAGGACTAGAAGAAATTAACTGAAGGCCCTAGGCCCTTTCAAACAAAATAAGGTCCTTCTAGGCTTCGTCACTATCAGTATCGTGAGAGTCTTTCAAAAGTAACAAGCTTGTTACCTTTACAGCATTGACCATGCTAACTAACTAGCTGTCGCCGTCGTCATCTATGTCCACAATTTTCCTTCTGGTATTGTCCCAACGTCTTGGATTGACTACAATATTGGCTGCTGAAGTAACTACAGATCAGTTTCGTACTTTCGCTAATTTGTTTTCTCACTTACCTCCTCTCCCATTTCGGAGGCGACGAATCCGGATACAGTCTGCCGCCCGCTCGCCCGGCCGTTCGGAGCTCGAGCGGAAAAAGCGCCGGAAGGTGGCCCGTGCTTGCCGGAGAACCACTACCCGTGCGGTGCACACAGGCCGGAAACATACGAAGCAAACACTAGTGCCGGTTTTCCCGAAAATAAGATGCCGACTATTGACTTCCTGGATTCGCATGAGAAATCTTATTCTCGAGTGTTATGAATGTTCTTTTTCAGAACATTCCTGAACGGGTCGCGTGTATGAAAGAAGCGATAACGCGCTGCTTCGGCGTATGCGCGGTACGATCGGAGAAATAGCGGACCTGAGGACGCTAGTGGAGCAACGACTGTTTAACAAAATAGTGAGAGGCGTAGCGCAGCCTCCTAGCGCGCGTCCCTCGAAAACCACGCCGCATGCGCCTGCTTCGAGATCGGGCTGGTCCGTGGTGGATGAAACCTTGCCGCTGCGAGACATAGAAGCGGCCAATTTCAGATGGCATAGCGATCATAGGCTCCCGACAACGAATGTCTAGCAATCAATTTCAGTGAGCCGTTGAGAATAAATCGAAAAAAAAATCGGTCAGCATTATTTGAAACAACTAATGAAGGTTGGGCGTCAAGCCTTGATATATTATAAGAAAAATTCCGAAGCGGGCTGAACATGACATATCAATGGAAATCTATAAAACATCATAGCATGCGAATGCGGTAGAAAAATATAATTGTATATGTACTCACACTCTACTTCTAGAAGAGCGAAAATTGCCCAAGCCAGCTTCATCGTTGTGTATTTAGTATCTCTAAATAAGAGTGCGACTGTTATCAGGCAGTTATATCGGAAAAGTGGTAAATATGAAACGAGTAGGATGGGGTGAGTGCAGACGTGATGCTTATCTTAGATTGCGCTAAGCATAAATAGGAAACACTTGGTAGCAGATTTATCAAATTTGTTATAGAATAATATTGTAGAGGGCTTACGTTGCGCAGAAGTTTCGCGTTTGAATCTGCAGCGAATAAGGCTTATCATAAAGTGGACTTGCTTTTCAGCGAAAGCTGCTATGGGTGATTCCCACCAGTGCAAATGACGTCCGTTTTTTATATCGTAGTTGTTGTTGAAGATGTCAGTGTTGATGTTGTAGTTGACGATGAGGGCGTTCGTGATCGATGTTGCTGAATCCTTGAAAAAGATCGCCCGCCGCCAGTGGGAACCGAACCTGGGCCCGCCGCGTGCGAATTGGAGGTGTTAACACTGAGCTACGCCACAGTGTTAAAGGGGCACTCAAGCGGTTTTTGGGTAAGCTACTTTATGGTGCGATGGCGTTAAGGAAGTGTCAGTGAATGAGTATCTTCAGTTTTAGAAGGCAGAACCGCCTATTAATCACGCAAGAATAAAATATGCGCGGACTCTTTTCTGTTCCTGCGCCGACCAATGAAATTATCGTATGTTTGAAAATTTTGGCGGCCTTTGTAACGTTTCGCTAAAGAAACAATTTTCAGTTCATTTAGATATCTTGTGCATGATAATTTTACAAGACGTAAAATAGTTCTAGTTTAGAATACGCGATACTGCAATTATCGTTTCACAAACAAGGGACTACGTTTTCTCCTTGCCTTCCTCCGCGGGGGGTGAATTTCCCGTTCCCTCGGGATGCGCGGAAGCGCACGTATCGGCGCGCGTTGCATGCCGGTCGTGCCGGTCGCGGGCCGGCTCCTTCTATCCGCAAACAGCGTCGGTGGTGATCGTCGACGTGGACGGCGTGGTGAAAGCTCATCGTTCCGCGTAAAAGCGCTATCCTTGACTGTGAATTTTCGTCGTGTGTCGCTATGATAACCCAGCACGGACTAGAAGGGAAGATCCACCTACTCGTGTGGCGATGTCGTGGCGGCACTCTCAAGAGAGCAGAAACGCCCGTGCCGTCGTGTTTGTTTACTTAGACTACAGTGGTGCTTTCTAAGCATTTGTGTCCTCGAACATCGCCCGGATTTCTTATTTGGCGCATTTCATGCGTGTGCTCAAGTTCAAGGTATTACTGGCGCGTACCGTTAAAGGATGCGAATTTTCACGCGTTTTCATCACCGGACAAAAGTGATTAGTGTTAGCAATCCTGAACGCTCGCAACGTCTATCTGATCACGAAATCATATTTCTACGTTGCTATATCGCTGCTAAGATTACATCGTCTTTTATAATCGTAGAAAAGGCGTGTGGCGATATTTGTACTATTGGCAATGTCGTGTATTAGAGTCGTGATCGTCCAAGGCGGCGTACTGCATCTTTTTCTTTTCTTTTTTTTGATCCACTGTACCCTGCAAGCCTATCAAGAAAAAAATAATAATAAAGCTTTAGGCTATAGAAAACTGTGTCTATATTCTGTTACGGCATTGAGTAGCAGTGCGTCCCCTTTTTAGAGGGGCCGCTGAAACAGCTGACGGCGGCGTATAGAAGCGGTCGCCGTGCTGACGACCCGCTGCGCTTGTTGCAGTGGTTGCAGGTGTGTGTACGCGCGGCGCAGAGCGGTCGTTCCGGTCGCTCCGGTTGCAACGGACGCAGTCGTAGGTACGCGTTCGTTGCACATGTCTGAACCAGCCTCCCCAGCGTCCTCCCGAGGCGAAAGTCAACGTGGCGACATCGTTTGACATCACGTACCAGAGGTAACGCTGTGATGTCAAACGTTGGTTTGGTTACGACTTGCCCCAACCGCAAATCGAAGAACGCCCGAAAAGGTCTGCGTTTCGTCGTCCTCGGAACCCGAACACGACTCCGAAGCGCTGCTATCGTCCACATCGCACGTCGGAGTGGCGTCATAGGAAATCATCCCCAGGTCGGCTGTTCGCCGAAGAATTTCAACCTCTAACGGCGTCAGGTCCTCGAGCGTAGAGAACTCCGAAATGATCGAAGCTCGAATGACAAAGAAGTTCGGCCGATGCGGCTACCTCGGGATCACTGGGCGACGGAACGTCGTCCAACGCCATTGGCCCGAGATCCTTTTGATAAGCGTGCGACGATCAATGAGAGTGGTTTCGTTTTCGGATGGATCCGAGGTTTGGCGGCCTTCAATTACATTTTTATTAAAGAAATAATCACCGTATGACTATACTTTTTGGTTTTTATAGATACTTAGGGCGTCTAAATTCAGCTGTCATCATCAAAACACGAAGTCAAAAACCACTTGAGTGCCCCTTTAATAAGCATATCTATCCCATGTGTTTTGAAGTGTCAGACGCCCCCTCAAACCAAAATTAATTGGAGCCTTATATGCGTAAAAGGGAAAATTATATAGAGCGATTTCGTAGAGACCAGAAATTCGTCTCTAATGGCAACTCGCATTCATCACCTCTTTGACTTTCGGAAGGAAGCCATGCAGGATTTTTCTACCACTTTCGGTTTCCTGTGTGCAAAGGTATAGGGAATACGTTCATGCAAGACTTTGTTTATAAAAAATAAAACAATAATTCCTTTTCTGTAAGACATTCTGTATAAAAATTTACAGTATATTCCTTCCCGTATGACTTCTCGCATCAATATATACAGGAATTCATTCCTATATGCCTTCCCACAAAACGTATAATAGAAATGCAATCCTGTAAGACGTCCTGTATGAATTTATATACATTTGTTTTGATAGGGCAGCACAGCCTTAGATAAATATGTCACTTGACGCCCCAAGTGAAGGAGATGCATCTTGCTGCTCAGGTAATATGAATGCTGTCACAAATATTGTTGCTGTTTCCGATATAGAGAGGGATTTATTTTATGTCAAGCCAGTCTCGTAATTCATCGTCAGTTATTTTTCTCTGTATTAACCTTTTGAAGACATCGCGTTGACTACCAACTGCCTTGAGCATCGCAATGGCGAAACACTGCTGGACTTCGCAGCAAATTTCATTTGGCCAGCAAAGTAATTATTAAGCTGTCGCCAGGGCTTGAGTGTATGTTTTATTCTATTTTGTTCCTTTCCAGTCTTGAACATCGTGTATGCAGTTGCATGTAAATATTAAAAAAAAAAAACAATATACGTTGTGTTCATACGACTGTTTTTTGAAGGTCAAAATAGCAAACAAGAAAAAAATGCAAGTAGCTCAATGTGGTAACAAAAATATACTGCTAAGCTCTAAGTGCCAAGTTCGCCGTTCTAACTGGAACACTGTACAGACCATTTTTGTCGAGTGAATTATTGGCCTGTCTGGCTATTTAGACCGGGAGAGGTGACTCATCTCAAAATAATATATTTGACCAGTGCTGTGTGACTGCTAACCTGGGGTCCCTGGCATGAGTGACGGGGAAGTATTTACACGAGTGCAGCTAGCCTGAAACGTAAATGATGTCATAAATAAATTAAAGTGACTCTCTACAGTGTCACACAGATACCTAAAAGATCTGCCGACAACACAAACGGCACGATATGCGTACAATTATAGAAGAGTGTACTATGCGAGGATCAAAGACGGCGGCACGAATATTGTATGCATTTTATCGCCACGCGGTGCGGTTCGGGAAGATCCTTCCCGAACCGCGCCGCTTGTGAGTTTCGGTGCTCTATGACATGCATGACCTCCTTGCTGCCAACTCTCTAGGGGAATGACACAAGTCACTAGTTCAGCAAGTAACGTATGGACCACTCTCGCTACGCGCCGCGACCCAAAAAGTTTTTTTCGTGCTTACGCTGCGTGGGCTTTTGATTAGCAGCGGAGAGCCGCTCGCGCGGCCATCTGTACTTGGTCACCTTGCGGTGGAAATTACCATAAGCAATTTATCATGCAGGCAATCCGGTTTAACGCGTTGTATCGAAAGGTTGCACTTAAAACGTATTTAGCAGCACTGGTTACCAGAGTCTGAATGGCGATGCGAAGATTAAAATTACGCTCTCATTTTCATACTGGACAATGAAGTGAAGAGGTTCTTCGGGTTTTGATACAGGTAACTTCGCTTTGAGAGCGATAGTCTGCGGTCAAAAATTTCCTCATATAGGTTTTGTGCATCAAAGTCAGAGCTGTGGAATTATATAAAATTATAGCATTGTTTTTATCTAATCATTTCCAGTACTGTAGGACACTAGGTAAAGAAGGTGTATCCACAAGACGCTGTCACGGAGCAATTCTTGTGGTTGTGGCCCACCCCAGCGATGATTTGAGGGAATCTTAGGCGACATGAGTAGGTGTGACGGGTAATGAGAGATGCAGGAGCTCAGGTTCTTTATAAGAAGGTGCGAATTAAGCGGGTGTCACTCGATCGATTTTTACGACGCCATGACGACCATTGATGCTGACCGTGCAAGATTTGTCTGTGCGTAATTTTTTTTTATATACTGCAGTTTTTTCTTCTTTTTGCGGCTATTTTAGGGTGGGAACAATGAGAAAAGTACGATCGCACAAAGATAAAAAAGGCACATACCTCAACCGCTCTCAACCTTAGACAGAAATTCATCAGGCGATAGTAATCGAATATTTACGGGTAATGATTTCCGGATTTCAATTGTTCGGGTAAAAACGCTGTATTTGAACATATCGGTATACGTAAAAAAGGGTGAAATAAAGTCGTGGTGACTCCTTGTTGATGAAGTCACCACGACTTTGACGTTGTTGACATCAAACCGAATATGTCATCACAACAAAGACAAGTACTCCTCGAGCTACTCGACTAATTTCATGATTGCTGCACCGCGCCATCCGGGGTTCGCCAGCCGACGATCGCAAAGCACCGGAATATCACCGATCATGATGCGCATCTAGTTCTTCAAACGGCATACCTGGTTTCCTTAAAAAAGAGAGAAGCCTTCCAGGAGCATATACAAAAATGCTCAACGACGACGTCATTCCGACTTCAAACTACCTATGGGCTTCCCTGCCCTATTAATAAAAACAACTTAAGTTGGTCCCAGCTTCAAGTTGGGTTATTGCCCCACCATGCCCAGTTTGGCACGCTGGTCATGCTGGTTGATCGATCTGGTACAAGCATCAAGCTGGGTTATTGCCCAGCATGCTGGTTGAACTGGTCATGCTGGTTAAGCTGGTGGACTTCCCCACCAGTTTAAAAAGTACACATGATAAGCAAGCCCTACTTTCCAGAAAAGCCAACTCGGCATCCAATTTAATATTTTCGTACTCGCGACCTGCTCACATGAACTCAGATGCTACAAATCCCTCGGCGCTGACACAGTACTAACAACCACCCAGACAGTGGTTCTCAGTGCAAAACAAAATATTTTATTAAAATTAGATTGCTTATCTCTCAACACGAAAAATACTAAACACACGCCAAAAACAGGCCATAACAATAAAAAAATACTACACGGACGGGAAAAGCGAACCTGGGTCTTGTCAATGATGGGGGCGAAGCGGCCTCTTGCAGAGTCGGCAGAGGCAAGGAAATCCGCGTGGCTTGGATGACATTAGCGATACTTTTCGGCACCACCGTCATTTACGAGCACACACATGTTCGACATGAAGCGATGCCTCAGTCGGGTCGTCCGACCTCTTCCCGCGCTCAACAAACTGCCACTCGCTGTCTCCTCAAAACCCGCTTGGCTCGCACCACAGTCCAAGTAGTCTCCGACAAGAGCACTGCCTTCTCTTCAAAATGGACCCTTTGTAGAAACATCGGTTCGAGAGTAAATAGGTCTAGTACCCTCTTTTTCCTCCTTCTGACCAAGCAGAGAGGGGAGACGGTTTCTTTGTGTCAACTTCGGGGCAGAAGATAACACACGATGGTGGCAAAGGCGAGTTTCAAGGAGCCATAGCTAGGTCACCGTGCTCAATTGTCAAACAGGATGTAGCTGACGTTTTTGGCCTCGAACCGGTGAGGGAGGCTTTCCACGCGCCTGAAGCGCCCGGTCACATACCAAAAACGAGAGGACAAAGCAGGGAAGTGGCCTCATCCCAGCCCAAGCCGACCTTGGCGCGCGCGCTCCCAGAAAGACCAGCTTGAGTAGCACGATTAGGAGTTTGACCAGCTTCACCACCTTGTCTCCCAGCTTGACCACATTGGATCCATGGAAGACCAGTTTGACCAGTTTGGACGTGACTGGCTCCCAGCTACAGCTGTTTAAATCTAAAACCCGATTCTAGTTAGACCATGCTGGCTTTTACTTAAGCCAGACTGACCAGCTCACATTCTTGCTTGACCAGCTTAAGGCAGCTTGATTGCTAGCTAAACCAGTTTAATTACCACATTGACCAGTTTGACCAGCTTAATTATCAACTTCACCTGTTAAAGTTTTTTGCTGGTTTTTTTCAATAGGGTGGTGGTGCTGCTCAAGAATAATGACGGGGCCCTGCTCTTTTCCGTAGGCTACAGCGACTAAACAAGATTACTGAGACGTCTATTCACTATCTTGTATCGGCGACACGCTTGATCGACTCCACCACGCTTGGTATTTTTTGCCGGTAGACCTGAAGCGCGGATACTGGCAAACCGATGTAGACGAGCGGGATAGGAAATACAGCTTTCATCAATCCGGGTTGCCTCTAAAAGTTCAAAGTTATTGCGTTCAGACTCTGTACGGCTCCTGCGATGTTCCAGCGCGTCAAGGACATCATAGTAGTGGTACTGAAATGGAAGGCATGCATGGTCAACCACGACGATATCTTCGTTTTTTCAAGCACCTTCGATGAGCATCTCCAGCGCCTAAAAGCGGTACTGCAGGCCATCATGAGAGCCGGCCTCACATTCCAGCCGCCGAAGTGGCGGTGTGCCTATGGCGAACTGAAGTTTCTTGGCCAGGTCACCAGCAGCGAAGCTGTTCGCTCTGATCCAGAGTAGACAGCCGCCGTAGCTTATTTCCCAATACCGTTCGACAAGGAGGCCCTCACAAGATTTTTTGTGTCTGTGTGACTACTACGGGCGATTTGTCCAGAACATTTTCCAGATCGTTGCGCCACTCACTCACCTCGCGAAAGGTGCCGTCGCCTTCGAGTGGAACAAGGAACAACAACATGCGTTCGACGAACTAAAGCGACGTCTGCAGTCAACTGCGGTACTGGGCCATTTCGCTTAAGATGCCAAAACCGAAATCCTCACAGACGCAAGCAACACCGGGTTTGAGGCAGTAGTTGTGCAGGTGAAGGACGGCGCCGAGAGATTCATCCCGTATAGAAGTCGGGCCCTTTTAAAGACAGAAAATTACCACTCGAAAACAGAAAGAGGAAGGCCACGAGGTTGTGTGGGCAATCACGAAGTTCAAACCTTACCTGTATGGACGCCCGTTCCGAGTTATCGCCGACCATCGCTCACTGTGTTGGCTTTCCATCCTCAAGGGCCCCGCGGGACGACTTGCGCGGTGGAGCCTACGGCTGAAAGAGTTCAGACATCACGTTCACTTCCAAGTCACCATGGGCCCTCTCCGTTTTTTTCTGTTTTTTTCTCCAGTACGATGCGATTTAGGAGGAGGGGACAAAGCCGCGCGCCTGGCCAAGTGACCAGAGCGCTCGGCCTTCACGCGGAAGGCAGGTGCTCGAATCCCGCCAGTTATGTTCAGTTTCCCTTTTGGTTTCTCTTCTGGAAGGTTCCAGGTCATTCTCGTTATTCGCTGCGTGCTCTAGACTAGAACATGATGCAACACGAAGCGGCTTAGAGGCAGCCGCAGCGCGATGCTTCAAGTCAGTCTTTCGCCAGTTCTCGATACTGCTGCTACGCCGACATCGACGCCAGCGACGCTCAGTAACTACATATTTTGTATGAGCACCAATTTTGCACATTAAACCTTTAGTTTCTTTTTATCTCTGTTGTTTCATGTGTGATTCGTGACAACATTTAGGAGTGAGCTGAACTTGGCATCGGTGTGTTATACACGAGCGAACCTCTAGTCGAATTTTATATATGGAGAGTGACCAGAGTACATTTCATGGCCCTTTCCATTTTTTTACTTGGTTTCTGAAAATAATCTTAATGTGTTTTTTTTCCTCAGGTTGAAAGTTGAAACAAGTACTTTATATAGCATTTAAAAGTGCTATCGAAAGCAGACATAAACAACAAGGTTAGCGTAAGCCTGGATGACTTTTTTTAGATTGGAGGAACTGGTTCAAATAGAGTAAGGATAAATAAATAACTCAATATACAGATTATGTAGATGCATAGTCAAACTACTTTTTTGAAAAGCAAACATTTCGGCAAATATCTGCCTGGTTAGGTGAGTATTATTAAAAGAAGCTGCAGGTACTCTCACCAACTGGGTTGTTTAGACGTCGGGCTATTTAAAAATAAGGTCCGGCTATTTAAACACAGTTGGTTAGAGTACATTCAGCTTCTTTTATTAACTACTTTTTTTACATAATCACCGCATATACAGGGTGTCACAAAAGAAAATTTACACGCTAAAGTGGCTCGCAAAAATCGAAAACTTGACGGATCGTGTAGCAACTTTCTTCAAAAATGTCTTTAACTGGTCACATTGTTGTGCTAAAATTTCAAGTCGGAACTCCGAGTACAAAGAAAATAAGAAAATGATAACTGATTTTTTCAACGGCGGAGCGGCAGCTGTCGGGGAGACACCGAACGACGGCCATGTTTCTTTGCCTTATCCAGAGATGGCGCTACGGATTCACTGGACGCTGACTGAACGAAAAAGCGCGCTTTCATCCAAGTGTTTGGTTGCGTGGGATATTTGCCAAAATAAAGTTGTTTGAATTTTCAGTTAAGTTTCACTGTGCAGAAAGTGTCACGCCATAAATACGAATAAATAAAACCGCCAATGTCTGCTCCAGAAATGACGTACCTTCGTCTCCGACGGTTCTTGTTTCGTGCATCGTCTGCTTTCGCAGTTTGACGTTTGAATGAGACACGAGAGGCAGCCAGGAGTGCGCCCGATAAAGCAGCGATTTGGTGGCTCTGAAAAGAGCCGTTGAAATCTGAACTGCGGTCTTCGCAGTTGTGGTCAAATGTCTCATTCACACGCAGATACAGTCGGAAGAAAAACAAAACAAAAACGGTTAGACTCCCAGCTCAACGTGCCCGCCGCGAACTTCGATGCATTTTTCAAGCCTCCTCTCGTAGTCCTGGAAGACGGCCTCCCGCATGTCGTCACTGATCGTCTCGAACGCGTCGATGATCTGTTCTCTCAGCTCCGGGATGGTCCTCGATCGCCGGGCGTACACCTGGGCCTTTACGTACCCCCAGACAAAAAAATCGCAAGGGGTCAGGTCTGGAGACCGAGGAGGCCAAGCCATGGTCGGAGAGCCGCGGCCCATCCATCTCCCAGGAAACTTGTTGTTGAGCCAGGCTCTCACGTTGCTCGCATAGTGGGGAGGGGCCCCATCCTGCTGGAAGATGCAAACTTCGATCGCGTTGCATATGTGCAGTTTCGAGCTCCGGCAAGATCTGTTCCTCCAGCATCTTGAGGTACGTGTCACCGGTCACCGTCGAATCGAAAAAGAACGGGCCGACGACACCCTCTCGCCAAATTCCGCACCACACGACGACTTTCGGTGACTGAACTGCATGTTCGGTCGACCAGTGCGGGTTCGTGACAGACCACAACCTGCAGTTCTGCTTGTTGACGCGGCCGTCAAGATGAAAGACTGACTCGTCTGTAAACACGAGAAATTGCAGGTGGCTGGGGTTGGCCCGAATCCGCGCCAGCTCGTCCTTACAAAACTGCACTCTCCGTGCGTAATCCTCCGGCTTCAGTTCGTGCAGGAGCTGCGCTTTAAACGGGTACAATCGCCGGCGAAGCACTCGCCACACGAAGCCCCGGCTTAGGTTGAGCTGACGAGCAGCACGCCTGATCGAGAGGTGGGGCTGCGCGTCGAAAGCGTCGAGAACGGCTTGCTGCTCTCTTCGTTTTGGCGACGTTTCAACACGGTTCGGAGCCTTGTTTGTCATGTTCCCGTCTTGGGCAAACCTCGTCACCCTCTTGATGATGGTTGGCCGAGAGGGTGGTTTTCTGTTGAAGGCGGCCCGGCACTTTGTTCGGACTTTCTTGAAGCTTCCACTTGTTGTGTACCATAGAACCACCTGGATCCTCTCCTTGGAACTCAGTTGTCGCATGGTGAGGCGTTGAACAAAATAAATAAAAAAGAAACAGCGATAACAAATGAAGCAAACGCACTGAGGCAAGAGCACGAACGTCAAACTGCGAAAGCAGACGATGCACGAAACAAGAACCGTCGGAGACGAAGGTACGTCATTTCTGCAGCAGACATTGGCGGTTTTATTTATTCGCATTTATGGCGTGACACTTTCTGCACAGTGAAACTTAACTGAAAAATCAAACAACTTTATTTTGGCAAATATCCCACGCAACCAAACACTTGGATAAAAGCGCGCTTTTTCGTTCAGTCAGCGTCCAGTGAATCCGTAGCGCCATCTCTGGATAAGGCAAAGAAACATGGCCGTCGTTCGGTGTCGCCCCGACAGCTGCCGCTCCGCCGTTGAAAAAATCAGTTATCATTTTCTTATTTTCTTTGTACTCGGAGTTCCGACTTGAAATTTTAGCACAAAAATGTGACCAGTTAAAGACATTTTTGAGGAAAGTTGCTACAAGATCCGTCAAGTTTTCGATTTTTGCGAGCCATTTTAGCGTGTAAATTTTCTTTTGTGACACCCTGTATTTAGGCAGATATCATTAAGTGCGACAATCATTTGGATGCCCTCCCCAAGAAATGTTTTCCCTTGGGTTTTCTGTCATTCCATCACCCGTCAACAAGTCCATCACTAGCCACAGACGTGTAATATGCACGGAGGAAGCTGCAGGAAGGCTTCTGGGAGCACCATCAGACATCCTTGATGATGGGGTTCAGGGAAGAACGTGTGTGCCAACAGATGGTCTTGTTTAACTTGTAATGGAATGACAAACCCAGGTGGCCACCTTCTTAGAAGAGGTCATTCAAAAGCTTATGCCACGTCATAACTGCCCAAATCTGTGCGATGTTTATGTGAAGAAGCAACTGCAGTATGTAAATACATTATATGTGTATTTTGTTTTTTATTTATATTGCTTTTGTTTTCTTTTCTTGATATTTTATTCGGATTGTGAAGTAAAAAAAAGTTATTGCAACTTACGCTTACTGCGTGGCTTAAATCTGTTCTCGATGGCCGTTGTGTACGTTACAAAGTGATTCTTTCCACTTTCAATCAAATTAACCAAGTAATTAACGTATTGTTTTTTCCTCGCGATGAGCAAACGAGTATACAAGCTTAGGCATAGTTAGGAATATATTTTGAAAGGCCCATGAAACGAATTTTGGGCTGGTATAAATCACTTTAGATTGGGATTTTACTAATGGCACATCGTTCAGTGGGCCAAAAGGAAAAAGGTAGAAAGTCAAAAGTCTGACTTTCAGTGCGAAAATTTGAAAACACAGCGGACTATTTCGTACCTCCTCCCCTTCGTAAGCTCTCTGCCTTTTCACTGTGATACATCCGCGGTTCCCAAAGCGCGTCACCGGGTCCAAACGCGTGTCACACGATACCCGACCTCACTTATTCCCTTCACAGCTAAGCTGACATTGTGGTAGAAGCTACGCGCTTGCCCGACCAAGCAGCCACCTCCCTTTTATCACCAGACCTCATTCTCTGCGCGTGGGTATGCGCGAGAGAGCGTGATCAAGTGGCTAAAGTGTGGCTGGCCCAACGAGCACGTAGCTTCCACAGCACTGTCAACTTCGGGGTGAACCGGGTGGGGAAAGCAACGTTTGCCTGAATTTGAGCGACGGGCTAGTCTTCTGAGGGGACAATGGCTCCGTCCGGGTATACAAACGAGATTCCGAGCAACAGGGGACTCCCCTCTTTTCGTCTTCTTGAACTGTTTGGTAGAATGCGCGATTTAGGAGTTGAGGAGGAAAGCTAAACAGGAGAAAGTTGGAAAAGCATTTCATGACCAACGTACCTTTGAAAAGAAAATATTGCATAAAGTGTCAGAAGAGAAGCATTAATGACTGGAAACTCCTTATTGAAGTTGGTATGCTGGTTATAAATAGTGTTTTTTAGACTATTTTCAAGAACAGCAAATTTCTGTTAGCAATAAATGAGTCAATGCGTATGATATTTTTATTCTAACAAGGGATTTAGTCAGTTTAAAAACAAAATTCAAATAGTTCTGTAATAGTCATTATCTCCGAATAGATACCAAGCAGCACACCAGAAAAACGTCAAATCGGGCGAAGTTTGACAATCCCCGGGGTCTAACTTGGACCTGACATGTTTTTTCTCAATTTTATTTGGTGCATAGTACTTTACTTTGGCTCTATGGATTTTCTCTGGTTCGCCATAAAATTGGCAGCGCCATATTTAAATCGAAAAGGCTATATATCAACAAGACAGCCAGTAGCGAATCATGCGTCTTGATTTTGTAGCGCCATGACCATTGGCGCCTTTTTTTTTCGCTCATTTATTACGATCAAATTTATTCCACTTAGGTGGCGCTTTATGAATTATAGACTTTTCTTTCCGCAACACTACAAGACACGGAAGGAAGACGAAGACGTGTTACTTTTAAACAATTATCAGTTTGTATTAACCCTTTTCCGATAATAACATGAGTTTTGAACAATATTTTAAAGATCGCAGCAGTGTAATTAACCATTTCGCTTTCAAACCTTTGTCCTGCATTAGCACCAGCCACATAATCGTAGGTAAATTGAGCGTTTGGTTGTCTCATGAACTGTTCCTAAAGAGCTCGCTATTCTAACGGACGGCAAAGTTGCAGCAGCGAACATTCAACGGAAGTTGGTGAGTTTCGCAGCAGACGATTCTTGGCCAGCAGATGGACGGTTCCTTCGGGCCTCGCTTTTGGCGCAGTGACACAAACGCTCCCGGGACGTTACGTCATCGTGCCTCGGTGCGACGCTGTTACTGCGTCGCGGCGGCCTTACTCTTCACAGTTCGCCAAGTTATCGTGAAATGGAATATAGGCTATAGTAACTTCACGGATTAATGTATTTGCCTCCATATAGCGTTGTGGAAGGCGATTCGGCATGTGTGATGGCGCGTTTGAGGAATTTATGGCGGTACCTTCGGGAGGACAGCACTCTCTACGTCGCTCATATAGAACTGACTATAAGCAAATACTTGTGCGGACTCTCGTTAAACTTTGTAATTAGACCCCAGTAACGAACGGGAAATCACTAAACACGATATGCTTTTATCGTATTTTGCTTCTCCATTTGAGACATGTATGATTGAAATAATAGCGCAAGCTCCGTAACTAACTTTTGCTTTAGTATCACGCTTCCCCTTATTAGGGTTTAGTTTTAACACTTTCACAATAAACTCCTTTCGAAAATCACGTGCC
Organism: Ixodes persulcatus; assembly: GCA_013358835.2. NCBI lineage: Eukaryota > Metazoa > Arthropoda > Arachnida > Ixodida > Ixodidae > Ixodes > Ixodes persulcatus. Next base: position 59,034 of record JABSTQ010009634.1, on the reverse strand, counting down.
GATTATCAGAAGGTCGGAACCACTGCACAATGGCGGAACAACTGCATGAAGGAACGTGCAAGTCACTCCGAAAGATAGCGAAAGTCGGAGCTCGGCCAACACTACGAGCCGACGAGCCAATCAAAAAGCGTCGAAAGTGCAACGTCACTGCGCTCATCACCTTTTTCTGTGGGTGATTTGTTTTTCCAGTGTTTAGTGACGTTGAGGTTTTAGTCCGCCATTGTGCAGGGATTCCACAGCTGCCAACAGAGGGCAGTATTTTGAAAGGGGTCTATAGATCCATTAAAATTCATTTTTTGCGAAAGCATTAGCGTTTGATAGAACTTAGTTTGAGAACGACAAGATATATATATATATATATATATATATATATATATATATATATATATATATATATATATATATATATATATATATATATATATATATATGTGCGTGCGTGCGTGCGTGCGTGCGTGCGTGCGTGCGTGCGTGCGTGCGTGTGTGTGTGTGTGTGTGTGTGTGTGTGTGTGTGTGTGTGTGTGTGTGTGTGTGTGCGTGCGTGTGTGTGTGTGTGTGTGTGTGTGTGTGTGTGTGTGTGTGTGTGTGTGTGTGTGTGTGTGTGTGTGTGTGTGTGTGTGTGTGTGTGTGAAGAAATATTATCAAAATTGGACTCGTGGATTATTATTATTTTTTATTTAATTATTTATAACGTAAACACATCCCACAATATTCTTACTTTTATTTACAGAGACTGGGAAGCTAAATTGTTGAGAAGCGTTAAAAGCAGCTGGTTCCGTTTTTTCTGATAAATAAAAAAAAAACTCTGAAGTACACTCGATAATATTTTCATCAATTCCGAATTACCCAAAGAAACTACAAATTTAGAGGCAATGTAAAAGGCGATTAAATGCGTAACAAAAGACTGTTTTTTCAAACAAATCGTGGTAGAGCGAAGGGTCAATGGTCATGAGAAGATGCCACTTCATTTTCATTTGAAATATCGGACTATTGACAACTGAGAGTTTACAGTATTTCTCGTCAAGGTTCGTACAGAACAACGGGTCATTGTTTCTTGCTCAGTACAATGACCGCTAAGAACCTCTATACTTAATAAGAATGGGGCAGGGGGGGGGGGGGGGGGGGGGACAGGGGAGCTGGAACTTCTTTGTTTCCTAGCAACTACTCCAGGTGTTTAGTTATTTAGAATATTGACATTAATTGAAGTAACTCTTTTTTGGAAGATTTCTGCTGAGACAATAAGTATGGTCAATGGCACGAGCGCCAATACCAAGAGTGGCTGCAGAAATATAATTGTATGCGGTTCATGTATTATTAATTTAGTGTACGTTTGTGTCCGGATACTTGTTTTGTGTTTTATGCTGAAAATATTGAAACAGTTTAAGGCCTTTTGAATTTCGGAGAAAGGGGAACCTAAAAAAATAAGCACCCAGAAACCCCTAATTTTCTGCGAAAAATAAGACGCGAAAAACTGAATCTTAATTTATTGAAAAAAAGAAAAAAAAAACACCGAAATCCCGGAATGATTGTTGTAAATAAAATGGAGAGCTGTATTTTGGACCGAAAAGGTTTCCGCAATGAAATGAAGAGAGCGAATAAGTGCATTTCCCCACTAAATGGACACGCATTCGTACGTTCAGCATAAACATTAAACATGAATGGTATAGGGCAATACGGGACATTTCCGGTCATCAAATTCTACTATAAGAGCTGCTCAGTTGCGTCGGCAGAGTGCCTCAATGGGTACGCGAACGTTTGCGGCGTTACGATCAAGGCCGACCTTCACCCGGAGAAACCCATCGTTGCTTACACCGTTTTTCCCTGTCGGCTGAAGGAAGCGGACGTTGGAGGTAGCGTCTTCTGACTGCTGCTTGGCAACGCAGCGTGCAATGCTCTTTTCCGTCCGGGATTGCGCTGTTTGTCTCGCGTGGGAATAACTATATAAGCCTCTGGATGCAGATGGCTTCGATATATTCTCTGCGAGAAAGTGAAAGCCAGTACAAACATGTCCCGTTCCTTTCTCTGCCTGCTGGTTGTAATGGCCGGTAAGATTTGCTGCCATTTTTTTCGTTCCTTTTATAAAAAAAAGCCCTATTATTTTTATTTTTATTTTAAAATTTTATATAACTTTTTTAAATTAAAATAACTTGCGTTCTATGTTAAAGTTATGCAATGTTGCTCAAGGAATACTTCGTCACAACAACTGGGCCCTAACTTTGTTTCATTCAAGATAAGCTTCAGACGCGGCGAGTTGGTTGTTCATGCTAGTCGACGTTACAGAGAACTCTATAAATTGTCGCTCGAGCTTCCAAACACAAGCGACAGTTTTTAGAGTGTGCAATTAACGTCCGCCAAAAATATTTTCAATCTAATTTTATTAAGAAGCTCAAGGATACTACTGAATATAATAATACGAGAGCAATGATATTAAGCGTGCTACCTATTTCTCAAGTATTGGCACCCCTGTTTTCATCTAGATGTCTTTTTATATGTATTACCAGATACCCTTGACGACATTTGAATTAAGTTGCTATCGAACTAGTTTAATATATACACATTTGAAGTGAGAGGTTTTTACATCCGATCACCTGTCCACAACTTAATGCCTTGCAGGTTTTGATTTACTTGCTAAACGTAAAACATGATAACAATTTTTTTTTTTATGCCGGAGTTATGCGCGCAAATCAGAAAAGTTTAGACGCGATGTATATGGGTGTCGCGAGGTATATGGGTGTCATCAGTATAAAATCGTCTTTCCAATCGCGCCCGAAGTAACGGTGCTGAAATATTTGACTGGCGTTATGCCTTCAAGATGTCAAGTGTAATTTTTTTTCAGACAATGACTTTTTATTTATATTTTGAATGCACGTCACAATTCCTTTGTTTTGTGAAAATCTATTGCCGCGGGCGATAACATATTTTCTTTTATTTCAGTTCTTGGAGTCACGGCAGCTCAGTTTGTGAGTATACGATTTTTGCATTGCATAATTGATTGCAATCTCCAAGTTTATTAATCAAGACAAACGTGTCAATTGAAGCCAAATACTCTGATATTCGGTGGCTTCGTAAAATTGAACTCATTCGATGAAGTACGGATATATATATATATATATATATATATATATATATATATATATATATATATATATATATATATGGGCGGTTTCATTTGAATTCAGGCAACGAGGCACAGTCGTATGTTTTATTTTGCTTCAAATTTTTATATTTTGTGGCGCATGTCCTAAGAAAAACAATAATTTTTAGTTTAATGTCCTGACATGTTTAGTTTCTGAGCAAAAAAAATCTCAAAGAAGCGGAAAGGAACAACGAGATTTTGACGATTTTCGTGTGTGGCGTTTTTGAGTCACTCTCAATCTCAAAGTATTCAAAAGAGAGCGCCTATTTTTTAGTGTGATCTATATGCAAGTAGGTAAAACGACATTATAACTACTATTTATTATTCGTCGCTCCAATCTTAGTAAAAATCCCCAAACATTCCTCCGCGAACAACTGTGACCTAAAGTTGCGGAGGTTTGTTTTTTTTTTTTTTTGAGTCCACTATGTTTAGTGTTGCTTTTAAAATAATACCACGTGTAGAACCTTTCCTTGCCTTTCAAATTAAGCAAAGTTTTTGCCTTTATCATGTACGAGTACTAAGAAATAAATTATGAAACAGAGGTTTTCACTTTTCGTTCATTTTCAGCACGCTGTATAAAATAAATACCATTTTAATTTTTTTTTCTCGCGTCACGTTATCTTCACACCCATGTTTTTACCCAGAATAAATTCCGTTAGAGGTATATGCACTGGTTTTGAGTTTTAAGCCTCTAAATATGCTAAAAAAAGAGCGAATGCCGACGGTGGGTTTTGACGATTGTCGTGTGTGGCGTTTTTGAACCACTCTCAATCTCAAAGTAGTCAAAAGAGAGCTTCTATATTTTTTATTGTTATATATATGCAAGTCGGTAAAACGAAATTCCAACGAAGTCGGTAAAACGAAATTATTCGTCGATCCAATCGTTGTAAAAATCCCCAAACATGCCTCCGCGAACAACTATGACCTAAACTGCGGATTTTGTTTTGAGTCGACTCTGTTTAGCATCGCTTTTAAAATAATACCACGTGTAGACCCTTCCATTGCCTTCCAAATTAAGCAATGTTTGTGCCTTTATCATGTACGAGTACTGAGAAATAAATTATAGAACGAAGAAGATTTTCACTTTTCGTTCAATTTCAGCACGCTCTATAAAAACAACATATTTAGTTTTTTCTTCTTTTTCTCGCGTCGCCTTCTCTTCACACCCTTCGTTTACCCAGAATATATTCCGTTGGAGGTATAAGCACTGGTTTTGAGTTTTAAGGCTCTAAATTTGCTAAAAAAAATGATTCTGTTTTGTTATCAACATAAATATCGCATTAAAAGTATAAAATTTCGCATTTAAAAATCTAGGTTTCCAATAGAAAGTGTATTTTACTCTAATGTTTTACAATATTATACTTTGATATTTCTAACGTAGTATAGATTATGTAGTGCATGGGGTTTAAGGCTTGGGGCCTCTCCAATCATGGCACCGGCGGAAATTGTCTGAAAACACGCTTTCGGCAGTTGCGATTTTATAGTGTTTAGATGTTTGGAGTTGCAAACTTGTTATTATACACCTTACGACGTCAATGTCTTTTATATGATTATTAATTAAACGTCCCTTAGATTATTATAACAAAAGAATAAAATATACAGATATAACCCATGAACCCACCATCACCATTTGCTCTTTTTTAGCATATTTAGAGGCTTAGAACTCAAAACCAGTGCATATACCTCTAACGGAATGTATTCTGGGTAAAAGAAAAGTGTAAAAAAACGCGACGCGAAAAAAAAAAAACAAATATACAGCGCGCTGAAATTGCACAAAAAGTGAAAACCTTCTCTGTTTCCTAACTTATTTCTCAGTACTCGTGCATCATAAAGGCACATACTTTGCTTAATTTGGAAGGCAATGAAAGGTTCTACACGTGGTATTATTTTATAACCGATACTAAACATAGTCGACCCGAAGACAAAAATCCGCTGTTTAGGTCACAGTTGTTCGCGGAGGCATGTTTGGGAAGTTTTACAAAGATTGGATTGACGAATAATAAATAGTAGTTGGAATGTCGTTTTACTGACTTGCATATATATCACAATAAAAAATATAAAAGCTCTATTTTAAATACTTTGAGATTGAGAATGGTTCAAAGACGCCACACACGACAATCGTCAAAACCCATCATCGGCATTTGCTCATTTTAGCAGATTTAGTGGGTTAAAGCTCAGAACCAGTGCATATACCTCTAACGGAATGTATTCTGGCTAAAAGAAGGGTGTGAAGAGAACGCGACGCGACAAAAGAAAAAAAAATTAAAAGTGATTTTTTTTATACAGCGTGCTGAAATTGAACGGAAAGTGAAAACCTTCTCTGTTTCATAAGTTATATTTCAGTACTCGTACATAATAAAAACACAAACTTTGCTTAATTTAGAAGGCAATGAAAGGTTCTACAAGTGTTATTATTTTAAAAGCAATACTGAACATCGTCGACTCAAAAACAAATCCGCAATTTAGGTCACTGTTGTTCGCGGAGGCATGTTTGGGGATTTTTACGAAAATTGGAGCGGCGAATAATAAATAGTAGTTATAATTTCGTCTTTCCTACTTGCATATATATCACACTAAAAATATATATACGCTCTATTTTGAATACGTCGAGATTGACAGTGATTCAAACATGCCACACACGACAATCGACAAAACCTCGTCGTTCTTTCCCGCTTCTTTTAGATTTTTGTTTTTCTCAGAAACTAAACATATCAGGACATTGAAGTAAAGAGGATTATTTTTCTTGGAACATGCGCCACTAAATATAAAAATTTGCAGCAAAATAAAAAATACGAATGCACCTCGTTGCCTGGATCCAAATGAAACCTCCCATATATATATATATATATATAATTGGAGTGTGCACAAATGCAGCAGTTGAATGATGAAAAAATAGAAAATAAATATCTTCGATAATATGAATAGGAAGAAAAAAAAAGGCACGAAGTAGGGAAGAAGTCGAACACTGACAGTATAGTAAAAATATTATTTTCACTGAATATTTATATGAACAGAAATATATAAACGTACGTAAAGGAATATAAAAATACAAAACAAGGTCACGCACAAGACATAAGTGCAAAGGATTAGTGAAAAAATGGAAAAAAGAGGCTTAGTGGGAAGGCGTCGACATTTCGGCAGTGTCGCTGCCTTCTTCGGGACTGAGCTCGTTTGACGCTTACAAGTTTATATTATGCAGTTCCGAGAAGGAGGGGGAACTTTATCACGAAGGCTGAGATCATTTAGTACGAGGTAGTTTTGGAAGTTTCCATCATGCTACTATCTTGGTCAAAAGGGTGTGAGGGCAGTTCTCTGGTCGAGGTAACCTTGTTCTCGGGTCCAGATAACGCAAGGTTATCTGGACCCAAAACCAACTGCCATTCCTGAACCTTTTGACACAGATATTAGCATGATTCCCTCTTCCAAAGCTACCATGCACTAAGCTCTCCCTTCTTCTCAAATCCGTATAAAATATACATGTCAGCGTCAAACGGGCTCAGTCCCCAAGAAGGCAGTGCCACAGCCGAAACATCGACCCCTGTCCGTATAGCCTGTAAACTTGTAATATTTTTTTTTATATATATTCTTTTACGTGCGTTTAAATTTGTCTGTCTGTCTCGAATTTTTGTGTATATAATATTTTTGAATATACTTTAAGTATTTTACTTCACCTACTTCGTGCAATAGTTTTCTTTATATTAACATTATCAAATAAACCTATTTTTATTTTGCCATCTTTCAACTGCTGCGTCTGTGCACCCTCCTACGTGACATTATATTTCTCGGAAGCCCGTGTGTTTGTCCTTTGTGTCGTTTGGTGTGATTGATCTTGCGCTGTAACCTTAAGATATCGTTGGAAGCATCTGAACATTTTTTCCCTGTTACATATATATATATACAACATATTTCCCGGATCCAGGATATGCACTCTGGGCCTCCCGATGTCCGGCCGGGTGTGCTACCCGCTTCACCAGTCCACCTTGACGTTCTGGACCTTCCAATCTGTTTCATTAATGCACAGCAACAACGAGGTAGAGGGCCTTAGGGTGATAAACTGGCAGCTGAAAGGGATCCCCAATTGGCAGCCGCCATGTTGCACAATTCTGACCTCTTGACACGTGACCTTATAGTTTTAAGTCTAGATTTTAACAAAGTACCGCGCACAAATAATTGCCAGTTGATCATTACTAACATTATTGACGAGATGAGTTACGTTTCGTTTGATTTAAGTCCAAAATGTTCTTATACGACAAAAACTCGGGCAGCTCCGCAATGCCTCCTCTAAATGCCGTCAGCTGCGGTGCTGTATTTTTGGTTTTTATTGGAACTAGATACTGATCTGTGGGGCAAGCAGTATTAAAAAAATAGTTCATCATATTTTTACAGCGATCGCAATAATAATCTCGGCTCAGGTTTGTGGGAAAGCCTCAGGATTTGGTACGGTCACGTGTCTAGTCGTCAAAATTGTACAGCGTGGTGACAGCCCAATGGTGGTCACTTTGGCCAGGTGAACGGAATACCAGTTTATCGCTCTAAAACCCTCTACCTCGTTGATGCACAGAAACAAAATATATCCAACCAGAGGTGTTTTGGAAGCAGACGCCGCCGCACGGAACGCGGTACGAATCTTGCTGGCCCGTGGTTCTACGTGCTCCTTGTACTCCAGAATTCTCCTCATTGTTTGTCTTGTCACGTGCACATGCAGTAGTTTTGTCTATGAGCTTTAAAGACGCGGTATCATCATCTGCGTGTATCGAGAGTCATGTTTGAATATATCATCGGTACTTTCATCATCGTACTTGGTCTCACGGAGGAAAACATCGAATAAATGAAGGTGAATGAACCGCATTTGAACGAATGAACCAAAGTTTTACAAAACTACCGAAAGTAAAAGTATTTGATAGAGCCAAAGATTTTGAGAGGTCCTGGGTTCAAATCCTGGCTCCGTAAATATTTTGGCTTTCGGCGTTTTCCTAAAACTTGAATTCCTTCGATCGAGTACGGTTCATTTATCTGCATAATTTCGATTATTTCTCTTGTGGAGACTGCGAACGACGATAAAAGTGCCGGTGATATATTCAAGCGAGGCTCTTAATTCTTTCAGATGATGATGATACCGTGTCTCTAAGGCATATAAACATAAATATTACACGTACACGTGCCGGGACAAACACTGAGAGGAATTCTGGAGTACAACGAGAGCATACCACGTGCCAGCAAGCGTCGTATCACGTTCCACATAGCGACGCGTGCTTCCAGAACACCTCCGACTGAATACATTTTGTTTCTGCGCATTAATAACACAAATAGGAAACACAAGAAAGTCATGGTGGAGTGGTGGAGTGGTTTGCACACCCCGTCGGACATTGGAAAAACCTGGAGTTCAAGTCCTGGCTCCGTCAAATATTTTGACTTTCGGTGGTAATGAAGTCGCTCCTCGAAGCGTTGTTGGTGTTTTAAAGCATTTAGTGAGTCGACGTTTCGGCCTGATATAGATTCACTCATTTATTTATTACCATTTATCAGATATGAAGCATCGACACGTCTCGATATATTTTTAGCTCGTGTGCTTAATATAGTCGCTTTTGCACTTTGGTGTTTCCCGTGTTTGTTTTCTGGTGCCGAGTCACCTTTGCAGACTGATCCCTATTCGTAACAATTCCGACTGAAGCGACAGTGAAACATTCCCCGCGCCACTAACATCTGCAGTACAACACAGTGCCAATTAGGATCCTAACTTTTGGTTATTTACATACAAGACTTACCTCTTTAATGATCTCTCAATTTCTCACTTTCTGCGTCAATGTTTCAGATGTGAACTGTACATTTGTCCCTTTCTATTAGCAGCTTATGTGAGGTTACCAGTATTTTTACTCTTTATTCTATTTACATTAACAGCTGCAGGGAATGTGTACTGTAAAACCGGGAGTTTTTATAATCATTTTAAAGATCACTACAAATATGGTGTTCAAAAAAAAAATACATTTTCAAGAACAAACTTCCAGTCATACTAGACGTCAGCGATTGCACAAGACACACTAGTTAGCAAAATACGTAACTAATTTTGATTAATTAACAATTTAATTCTTGAAAACAGACGTCTGGTTCCGATCAAAAACTTGCTGAGTGCCATCGAAAGCCGCTGATAATATTCTTATGGCTCGCGTTTTTGCAATGCCGGACTTGCGCTGTTTCACGAGTGGTAACACTCGCACACCTACGCTTTTTTTTGTGCTTCAGGTTGTCCTAAAATTGACTGATTTGAACGTTATCGATGGCGCTCATCAGGTTTTTCAATTAAGTTTACATTTTTTTTTCACTAATTAAAATTAAAGGGAATTATTAAAAAAGATAATCATTTTGCTAAATAGTATGTCTCATAATATCCCTGACGTCCGTCGTGGTCGGCAGTCGTTTCTCGAAATGAGTTTGTTTTTACAGCAAGACATATTTTTAAAGATTTCTAGAAATCTTCCCAGAAGCACCGTGTATAGAATGCGACTGTGTTTGGGAACAGAGCCGCTGAAAATTACAAATATTCGTTTTTTCTTTCTATCATATGGTACACACCATAGAAATTTTGAGGGCAATAGAATAGAACTTGAACGTGATATTTGGGGTGAAAAGACTCATGCCACGAATATATAATTTTTAATTTTTGTTCGCAGTAGAACATGGGTACTCTAAATAATTTAATACACTGGAACCTCTTTGTTGATATTACGTATTTACGTGCTTTATGTAAAAAAACAACAACTAATTATTCTGTTCCTTCCCCTCAACTTGACGCTGTTCGGAATTTGACCTCAAGGGTTCATCTCCTCGTGTAAGTATAACGCTTGGCTTTATGTTCATTTTGTGAATTATTCCAAAGGAAATATTCCCAACCATTTAAGAAAGAGTGACACGTTAAAATAAACAAGTTTTGTTTTCTAAATGTATATTTTGTTTTATTGTAAAACGTACAAGATTTATGTATTGGCATGTAAATGTGCGTTCAGTGAAATATATTGTCTATTAAAGCCGCTTCGATTTTTTATATAAGCTTCCAAGTGACTATGGCCTACGCCACCAAAAATACGTTTCTTGCTTACGGTCAAAAATGTACCACCGGCGAAGTTCTGACTTAATGTTTATGAATACGTCTATTGATCAATATCTGATGACAGCAAACTTAAACTCGTATAAATTGTTCCTAGACCGAACTTACTTACTTTTCTCAACATTATAATTATGTTTATTCCCTGTTTACTGATACATAGTTTTGATATCTACTATATTTTTTTCAAACTTGAACAAAACCTTGAAAAAGTGTGTATTTAACGCAGTGGCATATTTAATTTGATTATCATTTGTTGAATTACATTTCATATATTAAATAGTTGGTAGATGGATCTCACTTAATTATTACAAAAATATCCATATGTTTTTATTTTTAACTGATACGTTTTTATGGTATCTAATATCCATCTTAAACTTGATCTATATTTTGCAAGAGTGCATAATTAGAGTAATTGGATTTGCGTACGCAGACCCTGTTTTGCTCACTTATTTGTTCCATAGATATTTATGATCAACGTGTACAATATAAAGCTTCTTGTGTGATTTGATTTTGTGTTAATTTTAATCTTGATCTAAAATTTGAAGCTCTCATATAGAGGTTCCTATATTTATTTTTGTGGTAAATTTAAATTACGTTGGTTAAATCCCTGTCAGACGGGCAAGTTAAATTCCTTCGGAACGAACTCTTTTAAAGTATCGGTGAATCTGCACGCGATATCGCGCCTAGTGGCGAGGGCTGGTACGCCGATCCTTTGAAAGAGCTCGCGGTGAACATCCTCCACGTGCGCGTCTGACATGGTTATACGCTTGTGAACCTTCCTAGTTAACTTAATTCCTAAGAACCGCGCATAGTGCTATCGAGGGTACAGCTCCCTCGGTGACTTCCTTATCTTGAGCACTCATGAGTTGCAAGTCCATTCCGTAAGAAGCAGACGCCCACACGCCTACCATATGTATTCAGAAAACATTCGTGTTTTGTGTATAAATTCAATCAGTCAAAACGACTTCACCAACTCCGTTCGACACACGAAGAGGCTTCATGACGTAAAACGCTACGTAGGCCAGAACAACAGAAACGTCCGCAGCGGACACCATGTGCTAACGCTGCAAAATCAGACCTGTGAAGCCATAGTGACACCTCCTCGTGCGCGTCCTTGCACCCATTCCGAAGCTCACGTTATGCTCTCATAGTAATGGATTGTCTTCAATGACTCGTAGCGTTGTACGCCGTCTCTTGTTAGGTGAAGCGGAGTAAAGCTTTATGTCTTTGAGAATGAAGCAAAGTTTTGGGTCTAGTGATTGTTCCCTGGAAGGCAAAGTTGTCATCGATCTAATCTCTTATTTTTCTGTTTTAATTTTTAGCACCGTATCGGAGTGTTTGGATCTGCAAGCGGCAACAACCGACGCAACTTCGGCGCCAACGTAGGCATCAGGGGAGAATATGACGTACATCGCTTCAGAAATGGCGGAAAAGTGACGGCCTACGGTGAAGGATCGCAGAGCTTCGGTCGAGCAAACGGACAGTCGTTTCGAGGAAAGCCACAGGGAGAAGTCGGAATCCGGATGACGATCCCGCTGGGACGTTAGACTTCCGAGACACGTGGACACCTCCAAACATGTTGTTGGGCATTGTGATAACGAAGATTGACTGCCATATTTCGAGCAAATGCACGCCTTCCTTTTTATGTTCGACCCGTTTAAGGCCATCGACTATCATACTTGTGACATTTGTGTGTTTGTTTTTAGAGATTTGTAGTAGCAATATCATTTTCTGCGAACCTTGTCCCACCGGCTAGAGACCCCCCCCCCCCCTTTCCCCCCTTAATTTCTTATCAAAGACTTACGCAGTTGAAGAAATAAAAAAACGGAAGTACACTGAGTCTTACTTTGAGTTGCTGGTCTTGATTGACTTTCATTTTTGATCGCATGATCAAGGAAGACCGCTTGGCGTAATTGTTGCTGCGGCCTTATCAACTTATCTGTGCATTAGGTGAAAACCAGTAGAACTAGGAAAGGTGGAGTCGAGTGAATAGTTATTATTTATTTGAAGACTATCAAATTCCTTTAGCTCTGAGAATAACACAAGCAAGCGTCCGCACTTTCGCTTCCCTATGCGTTGGCAGCCGCGATCAAGTCTCATTTATTTGAGTGTGAGCAAAGGAAAATGAAATGTCTCTATTCTCTTGAGGTGTACTCCCTTAGTTTCTTATAGTTCTTATCCCTTCAATTACCTTCAATTAGTAGTGAATGTTATTATATAAACAGAGAGTTTATGGAGCTTGTTTTAGTACGGTGACACAGGGGGAAGGAGGCGACAGGAAGCCCCCCCCCCCCCCCCCCAACAAAAAAAAAAGGAAATTTGCAGGCTAGAGGGGGGGGGGGGGGAGGTGGATAAGGTGAGGTCAATGCTTCGACGAACCCATCTAATCAAAAGAATGACGAAAAACCAGCAGACGCTCCTCCCTATCCTTGCTACTATAAGAAACTCATGAAAAAGAATTTTGTGTTTTTCCTTCGGACGTTTTCTGTGTTTATTGAGCCGAGCCTCGTACTTCTATCGCTAATTGTCAGAAAGTAGAAGGGCCTCACTCTTTAGAAGGACGGTGGAAATGAAGCGAGACACAATTCCGACCAGTTGTAATTCCTACCGAAAGCAACCATTTCCTCTCATCCTCCCTTCTTTTTTTCTTCATTCAAAATTTTGCGTTGTCGTCGTTAAGTTAGTTTAGAGGTTCATTCGAGTTCAGTGTTCAGTGTACGGGTCTCTCTTGCTACCTTCTTTCTTTTTATTAATTTGTTTTTATTTCCTTTTAACCTTTCACAGCTTTGTAGGAAACATCGACTAGAGCCACTGCGTCGCTGCGGTCAAGTTTTTTCGCAGCGCCTCGCTGTTTGATGTTTGAAGCGGAGTCGCGTTTCGCCTTCGTTTTGAAACCCTTGCTGGCAACCGCTGCCAGCTCTTTTTTGTATCGGGAAAGTCATTGAGTTATGCTGATTTTGTTGGTTGCGTGTGTGTTCGTGCAGCAGGTACCTGCAGAAAGCCATGCGTCCATCTTTTGACAGTCTGCCTTTTTGCTTTCGCTCACATAATCATAGACTAAAGGCGTTCTTACCTTAAGTACTTTCATTTCTGCCTTCCCTCTCCAAACTGGAAACAAATAAAGAGTTCGAGTTTGAATTAATAAAGGGATTAGGGCGCCAGCTAAAATCAAAACAAGCGAAACTTACACGCGTAGCGCCGCTTAAAATAACAAGTTGTTCTTCGTAGTCAACCACGTGTGTGGCCCTTTTTGTCGAGGCGTTTAGTTTTACAGGCAAGAAAACACAGTCCTGCTTTCTTCATACTGTATGAGCAGGGTTAAGGCGTTAGCTCGCAAAGTGTCGGTGCCACTCTTGCACCTGCGAAATTTTCCTCCTGCCGAATTCTGTCGTCAAAAGCCGTGATACTGCCATGAACGCTTCCGCAGCGAACCGTCACTGTGAAGTGTGCCGACGGCTCAAATATTTCCATACGGAAGTTACATAGTCTTGTGTCTGCACGTTCGTACCATTTTAAGACGCGTGCATATTGGAAGACATTGAAAGCCTCGGCTATAATATAAGAACGAAAAGGACACCGGTGGATGGATACCAAAAAAGTGACTGCTGAGAAGGAAAAACCAATGGAAATCTCGGGAGACCTCGGGAGCACAGCAGTAAATAATCTTGAACGATAACCACCTTGAAAACACAAGACATGTGGTAGGCATATTTTTGTATATACTATATATATATATATATATATATATATATATATATATATATATATATATATATATATATATATATATATATATATGTTGTGTGTGTTGGGGGGCGGGGAGTAGGGGGTAGGGCCAATCAACCCCCCCCCCCCTCCAAGAGGCAATCCTGCGTACTCCGCTAGTGTAGTGTTTGTCTGCAAAACCTGATAAGGGTATTTATGACTAATACTAGAATGCCGTGTCACGTGTAAAGACGACAAATTCCCGCCTGCGGAAGACTATAATCAGTCAGAGCATAAGGAGCGCAGGGCAAAGCTTTATCATGCTCACACATCATCGTGGTCCGCTCTTCGATGATCTCATTGACTAATGCCTGAATTTCTTGCTATGGAGCCGCATTAAGAATCTTCAGGCTCACTACTCCCTGGGTTTCTTAAGCCGTCGATGACTATATTCAAATACCATGTAAGCCAATACTGGCAACTCCCGCGAATCGCGGGCGAAAAGTGATCGCAGCGCCCCTGGCGAGCTCGGAGTCTCCGCTAGCAGACGAATTCTTCACAACGCATTGGTTTTGCCTATCTCCGTGCGAGGTGACCAATTAAAAAAAAAATTGTCACGGGTATTTGCTGTTTTTAATGTTAAAAAGTAGGTTCCACCTCATGAGCCAAGGACATTTTCTTCACTTGGGAAAGATGTTACAGCTCGTAGGGTGCAATTTTCGGGCTCTCCTGAAGAAAGCACTCTGTCAGAACTTACGTAAGCCAGGCAAAACACGAATGTACCTTCGCCCTGTTTCTTGAAAAAGGGCAATGAAAAAATCTTTTTAGAACATTGCTACACTTCAACTTTACTGTTCATATCAATTCATTCGTTTTGTTGTTGCAATTTCAATTTCTCATGAATGTATTGCTTAAAATCGTTACGTCGAATAGGCGAGCTGGCTAATCTCGATCGTCTCCGGATGAAGAAGCAAAAGGCAATTTCGAACCACGTACGTTACTCCGATGCCAGCATGCTCTGGAAGAAGACGATTGTGCACATGCAAATCTGACGCTATTACTGAAACTAATAAAAGTGTTGTTACAAAAAAGAACACCCGATGGACAGTTGTGCACCTCCTTCCATTTTTCAAAATCTACTTTATTTTCATGATTGAGGCGACGCTACGCCGCCGCGGGCTTTCTTCCTCCTGCGTTTATGTGTTTTGTTTGCTTTTTTTCTTTCTTGTGCTTACTTGACATTCGAACCGTCGCATATTTTGCTTTGCCTTGTTTGGCTTAGTTTTTACTTTATTTCCTTCTCTTCGTCGCTTACTACCACCGGTTCGTCTGCTACGCTATGCCCTGACATTTGGAGGGCCGTCTGCAACATTGTTGCTGTTGTTGTTGTTGTTGTTATTGTTGTTGTTGTTGTTGTTGTTGTTGTTGTTGTTGTTGTTGTTGTTGTTTGCATTGCCGTATGTGATAGCCTTCTGTGTTCGCCTTAGATTGAGTTTCTGATCCGAAATCTTCATATGCACTTTTTGATACTTGATAAATATATCAAGAAGTGTGAGCTCGTTATACATTTTTATTCGGATTTTATTTCAGTATGCGGTCACATCTGCTATGGGTTATCGTTGGTTGATCAACCGGCCGCCTTCGGGCATACACCGCGCATACTTGGAGATGGCAGGCATGCCATGTGCCTGCCATCTCCACTGCAAGAACAAGTTTTTGTGATGTGGTGGAAAATCCTTCTTCCCCTTCCCGAAGACCGAACAAACGTGAGTAATTAAGTTACTTCAAATTAAACTGGAAGAGCTATCCAAGTCTGGCTTCAAAATCGCCACTGACGCCTCAACAGAGAAACAATTCACCAAACAAGAGTTCAGCTGAAAACGCACTTGAGGCCGCTGATCGACACTCGAAACAAAGGCACGGTGTGCAAGGAGTGCCTGGACATGTACGCCAACAAGTACTGGAATGTACTTCTAAACTGCTGCGCCAAGCGAGGAAACAAACAACCTGCCAAAGTCACTGGGAAAAGAAATGCGAATGCAAAAACAGATCACACACTGCTAGCACGAATCAGAATGCAACGTTCGACTATTATTTACCGGGCAGTGTGAGCTGGACTACGTTATTCCTTTCCTGTCTTTCTTTCTTAGTTCCTACCAACGCCGCGAAAGCAAATAAACTAATGTGTAACGTGCAGCTAAATAAAAAAAAATGTGAAGCTCTTTTTTTTAATAGTTTCGTTGTGTTGTTTTCGCTTTGTTTGTTGTGGACTCAACACCAACGGCGAGCGCCACCTGCTAATTTTCAATGCTCCTACCGACGCCCCGTGCGATAGTCGTCGTTGAAGGAGGTCTTTGCTGGGTGATTTGTACTCTTGTATCGTCTGCTAACTTCTTCGTTACATTCGCCGTTGTTCGCGACTGTTCCCCATTTCTTTTTATTTTCGTCCTGGGATGGGGACCCCATCTTTTCTGCAAAGTTCGAAAGTGTTTGCACGGTTATTCTTCTCGCTACTTACTTTTGTTTTTTAATGCTGCAGAGGATGGTGCGCTTGCTCTGGTAATTTTAACATATTGTTTGCGCACGTTTTAATAATCACCTATTCAGGTAAGAAATTGCGACAACGCAGTTTGTAACGGATAAACAGGAACTTCTCACGACGTAGTTCGAATAGCTAAACGCCTTTTTTTTTGCTTCCCAGATCCGCTCCAAACGCGTGTGATCCCCTGAGAGGTGTTTATGACCGCTAAATAAACTGTTCTATCCTTGATTATGAGCGCGTTATTATTTGTTTGTCATAGCAGTCGCGATCAGTGGACTCCGCTTTGCAAGCGGACTGACCGTAATGAATTGTTTCAGCTGTTGGGGCGAAGAAACGGGGCTCGCAATGCTCGAGGATGTCGCAGAGCCTATACTTTTCCATTACGTCGTCTGCTTCCGTAGACTCAGAGTCCGCTAGGGGCGCCACTGTCACGTTCGCCGCCGCTCCCATAGGTTTTCGGAGGAGTTTCCAGTATTGGCGAAGCTATATCGTATTTGCTATATCTGTTCAGACGGCGAAAGCTCGAATTTAAAGTGCGAACCATAAAAGTTTGAAAGAAATTTTGAGTAACATGCGAGCTTCCACATCCCATTACAAACATACAGTTGTAAACTCAGTTCATCCCAAAGCTGATAGTGCACGGACTATAAAGAATGTCTGACGTTGCAAACGAAACTATGCAGGGCTTATATTACAAAAAGGAATTAAACGAGGGGAACAAGAACACGCCCGGAAAAAAATGCCAAAATACAAAAAAAAACAACTTCTGCCAAACTTTACAGTAACTTCTCATGCGCGGAATACGACTCGTCACGAGTGCACTTAACATGTATTTGTGACATGGGTGAGTAACTGAGGTCAATTTATTTTCTAATCTTGGGGTCCTTGAATCTCGTTGCTTGTGTCACGAAAGCTGTGTCGCAACGATACCTCCACTTTGAGGCTTCGCAGTATATAACCTGAAGGCCGTAGGTTATAGGACGCCACCCAGACTTTGCATGAGGCTTCAGTTGGCAAATCTGTAAAAGAAAAGATTCGGCTATTTTAAGTTTCCAGTGGTAAGCAAACCAAATTTTACTCTTTACGGAAACAGCAATCCCGTTACTTTTGTAAAGTACCAATTATCTAGGTCTAAGGTCAAAATAAATTAAATAAATTCGCCAAACGATTTGAATAATCACATCAAGAGGCTGAGCCGATAAACCAAGTTGCGTTTAGCCAATATTAAGTGAAACGCACAAAACTGCACTGGTACATCCAATTCATACACACCAAGTTATTATTTCTTGTCATGCACTCAGATTGGAAGAAATTCATTTCTGATCAATTAATGTAGTAAAGGAAAAGGAAAAGGAGATGTCGCAGAATGTAATGGTGAAACAATCTAAATTTGTAAAAGCAGCAAGCCGTCTTACTACAGAGACTTCATCATATTTGAAGCGCTTTAGCCAACGCGCTTGTCACCAGATAACCTAATTAAATAAAGATTGAAATATGTTACTTGCGCAAATTGACGTTGCGTGCACATAAAGTCATTTTTGAGAGAACTACGGGACAAGCACCTATATGAGATAAATGGCCTAGCGATCGTTCCGCAGACAAAGGTCACAAATCAGAGTGCCGTTTTGGTACGACGCAGCACAAAGGTCCTCGATGCTTCATGATTGCTCGCGGAAGTGAGCGAGAGACTGTTTGTTACACTTTCAATGAGGTACGAATGTCACTTACAATTGACTTTAAGGATCTACCATCACATTTTTGAGCACTGCCAACAAAGATCGCGACAAGCGTCGCCATTCAATGTTTATGTATGTAAACGACTGTTATCAAAAGCTCAGCAAGCATCATTGGCTGTCACAATTGCTTGCTAACGAAGCGCGTGATTATGACCGATTCCTCGCCGAACGCTGACGCGGGCTTCGTGTTCAATGCAAACTCAGAGGGTGTGAGCAAGCAGTAAGGGACAGGTGTTGGCGCAGACTTTTCAGAAGGGTCTTTTGGTGAAGAACGTCCACCTCTCCGGCTGTTAAATTGAAAAGACTATAAAAACAAAGCACTGCTTACTCTCCCCCAAGGCTAATTTGATTGAAGATATTAAAGATTATATATATAATATATTTGATGAAGGTAGGAAGTTGGGCAAGTTGGTGGTTCATAATGATTAAAAAAAGCAACAAGACGACGGACACAGAAGGAGACAGAGACACAGCGCTGTGTCTGTCTCTTCTGTGTTAATCGTCTTGTTGCGCTTTTTAATCATAATATATTTCTTTCTTTTTTTGCGTTCTGGGTGAATGTAAGAATTCGGTGCATATAGGTACACATCGCGACACTGTTAGCGCGAACACGACATCGGCGCATTTTCGCTTTTTACTTCTAAATAGTATTAGCGAGCAAGACATTTTATCGCTTACATTATAGAACTAAGTGAGCTCTTTCCGTAGCAATAATAACTTAGATGCCATCCCTTGGTTTCAAAGAGAAAAACTCGAAAAACCGGCGATCGCTTGTTCGCGCTAACACTGTCGCGCTCTGTACTTCGGAGAGGGTATGTTTTCTTCACCAACATGTAATGGTAAAAGGGAGATTTCGTTTTAAATTGTACTGAAAAAAGTCAAATATTAAAAAAAATGTTTGAAAAAAAATAACATATGCTGGGAAAATTCTTCCCCAGGACAAAACTAAAACCGTTTCTGCGTCATATTTTTAGTTATCGAGTATTTTTGCTACTAAAGGGCCAAAGACGGATCTTAGAGACTTAGGCAATCGTCACAGGTCGCGTAGTTGGAAGCTGCGCTAGACTCAGATGCCTTCCTCAGCACAAAGAGAAAACCTTTTTACATCGCTTTTAAAACTCTACTGAATGCGGAGCACAGTCATACAGATTTGTCATTGTTTTTATGTAGTTTTATAACAATCTCCTTTCAATATGATTTACCGGGTTTGGACGATGAAAACGTTTGTAACAATAAAATTCGTGATATTGCTTATATATAAATTGAAAGCTTAAACAATTACCTATTAAACAAGTCCAATACCATTATAAAAAACGTTATCTTCCCGGAAACACATTTTAATAAAAGAGGAAACTTTAAAAGTTCAAACTTTTAACATCAATTTTCCTAAAAATGTTTCATTTTTTATATATTTTTTGTGTTCTGGTGTAAAGAGACCTCAAAATGGTGTAAAACATTCAGTAAAAATCCAATGTAATATATAGTTTGGAATCATAAATCCCTAAATTCGAAACGATGGTATATTTGAAGTTCTAGATTAAGATACAATGCTAGGTGTCAGCAATGTGTTTCAGCCAGATTGATGGTTATTTGTTGGCACTCAAACATGGTGCTGGATGACTACAATTTAACAAATATTTAAGCATGTTATGTATAATATATGAAGCTTTTCATGCACACGTCCAGCTTATTTACTTAAAAAAAATATAACAAATCCCAACTTAAAAAATCGTTTCCGTAAATTGAGTAAGGCATGTTGAGATATAAATATTTCCCTCAGAAGGTATTATCGGGGATACTGTTAAACTAGGGACACAAATTTTATTACGCATGGCCGAGAGGCCAAGCGCGAATTTTTTCTCTTGTCTAACTGCCACTCCGCCAGGCACGCTAAGCCTAATGATAAGATGGGCTCATTTTATATTTTCTATCTTCGTTCCCTCTTTAAAAACGAAAAGTTCGCATGGCCCGTGGTGAAGTACAGTGTTCCTCAAAGTTAACGCAGTTATGAGAGGGTCCGATGTGGACATAATTTGTGCTACACCGAGACCTTCGGGTACAATCATGTTGTGTCATTTTAATCCCCGATCACAACATGGCATCGTGAAGGCATTTCAGTTGCTGCAGTGTTCAATTTAACTTTGAGCAGACGGCGTAGATCTACATTTGGGTAACCGAGTGGAGACGTTAAAGGGTTGCACAGATGTTTTCTGCATAGTCCCTAATTTGTCCGAAAATTTGCTAAACAGACCAACAAACATCTCTCAAAGTAACCCAAATATTGGGCCAAAATGATTTTTTTTTTTTGGTTTTCATCGTGTTTTTCAACGTGAAAGTCTCTAGTGGCGACAATAAGAACATTACATCAACGAAAGGCAGGGGTTCACTCTTTGGAGTGCAGACTTTGTTCCCAGCTCGATAGAAGCAGATTCATAGTGTCGAATGAATGCTCGGGAAGCGCGCTCCAGAACCCGCGCAGCAGCACGAAACAAATACTCGGAACAGTTCACTTTTAGAGAGCCTGCTGAACTTGCTAATCTGCCCTCCCTTGACGTGAAGGCACTGTAAAGCGCGGGTATATTTGAATACTTGTTTTGGCATAATTTTCAATTGCCAATTTCAGTACAATCCTCCTTAATTTCGCTATACTAAATAGCATACCCGAAAGGGTAAAAGACTCGTGTATACAAAAAAAAAATATTGTTAGTTCTGTAGCTTAAAGGGGTACCCCTTAAATTACATGGGCACCGCAGATACAAATACATAAATTATCTGAAAACGTAATTGATAAGAACGTTTAACGCGACCACAAGGCGGCATTAAGATGAGTTAAAGGTTTTCTATCAAGGCTTAGCAAGTCGTTTCAACATAAAATTGAGAGGAAATCCTTATTTGAGTTTTCGTCCACAAGTCACGCACCAAATGGTGTTGACAGGTCTAAAGCCATCTGCTCTTTTGTGCATCCCAGCAGTGGGCCAAATATGCTGCATACATTTTCGGAAGAATATTTTTAATCTACAGGGATGAGAATCGGAACGAAGTCATCAGTTACGGGCTTTAGCTGAGCAAGTTGGTTCATTGCTTGTGAATGGGGCCAGCTGAACATGAAAAACACACAAAGAACAACTGAACGTCCTGTCATCAGGACGTTCAGTTGTATTAAGTTCTGTCGATAAGCCGTTGTGGAAGGAGGTTTGATACTTGAATGGTATTCACATGCCACGACACGCGCTTGGCACTCCCCTAACATACATGGGTAAATTACTTCCAAAATGTAATTTAATTACAATTACAATTACTTTGCTTCAAAAGTTGTTTAAAGGGACCATGAAACGATTCTGAAATCAAATTTCATCCACCGATCGTCGTAAAAGGTGTGAAAAGAAACACAAAAACACAAAAATAGGGAGCCAAAAAAAATTCTTCGCTATAGAACTTTTAAAAGAAAACTGGACTCTTTTGCGCCTTCTTTCCTTCGAAAGCTCTCTGCCTTTTCACTGCGATGCATCCGCGGAAACGTAGCACGTCAGCCGAATCCACGTCGCCTATTGGGTAAGAGCCTACCACACCAGCAACGCGATCGTAAATAATAGATAGCCGGCGAGTGTTTTTCTAAAGCTATGTTAAATAATATTCAGATCTACATTTTGTAGCATAATTAAAGATGTGGCGAAAATTGCCAAATTTGATAATGCTGAGAGTCAAGCGCCATCTATCGTGTGGTAAACGAAGCAACTACTGCACCTGCGCAGTAGGGCCGACCGGGCCGACAGCGTCGTTCAGTTACTACTTCGCGACGACCAAAGAACGTTTATTTTTCTACGTGTTCTTCTCGTGCGTCCCGACTTCAAGCAACAAGAAAAAAGTACTTGAGACAGACTACGACGAACAAGAACGCTGGATCCACAAACACCCGACAAAAGCTACAACGGCGACGAATCCACCGGCTCTGACCAAGCGAGCTTGGCGGTTAGGCCTGGCGGCCTAGCAGGCACTCCGACTCGGAACAGCGTTGCTTCAACGGTACTTGGCCAAGACCGTCTGCCCACGACCGGCTGGCGTGTTGAATGGAATATGCCCGGGCGACCCTTGTGGGCTCTTCCCGTATTATAGTTTGATCGCTGACCTCAATTTTAGATTAAGAGGTGAAATCAATCTCTTCCCCTTGTGTTCCGAGGCAGTGTTGATGAACACTCGTCGAAAAGGGACTCTCGTCGATTCTATCTTCTTGTTTTGTGTGATATAGAGCTCAAATAAACGCCGTATGGATTACCTTCGTAACACGGTTTGTACACTTTGTTATTAGTATGCCATTTTTTTATTCTGACACGGGGGAGCTACGTGCAATGCCGGTCCAACACATGGGTCCAACCTTCCTTTGCCGAGTGTCACGTCAGTCTCGAGTTGCAATCGTAAAAGATCGGTCCCGAAGCGCTTACCAACAGCGCGAATACAGTACTTCCATCAAACGCGCGCGTCCGCTCCGAGTGTGAACAGGTATTTACGTGGCTCTTGCTGAGACTGTCGTAGTTCAAACGTATCTTTTTTTAACGTCGGCTCGCTCCTGTATCTCCGAGGCCGCGAAAAACGCCGCGGCAATTTGTTTCCAACGACGTCGCTTTGCAAATGACTGACACGGGCCGCCTTTTACCAACAATGACAGTTGGGCTGGAGTCTTCACCGGAAGACTCGCCGCACTTTCCAACAGGCATACCGGCGTATGGGACTAGTCCCATGCTGTCGCTGTAGCGCAGCATATCTCATTGAATTTCGCTCAGCTGCAATGTTTCCATGCCTATCGCGGCGATGAGAGGCGCCGATTCCGAAATACGTCGGTGACATCAGCGCCATCAGCGCAGTAAACCCTACCGGCACACCGCCAACTCGCCGCCGCTAACGCTCCCATCTACTGCCGAGAGAGCTTCCGGTTCCGGAAACAGGGTACGTCACGACCGTCAAAATTACGCCGCAGCTTGTTTTGCGGTCAGTTGGAGAGAAAGAAAAAGTCGATATTTCATTAATTTTTTGTGTAGAAGTTAATAAACCGAGACGAAAACGGATGCCTGTTCGGCATTCAGTGAACATTGACGGTTTAATGTAAAAGTTATCTGGCAAAAGTAAAAAGGTAATTTTATGGTCCCTTTAACTACAATTACTACTATGTGAAAAGTAATTAATTACAATTACCAATTAGTTTTAAAAAGCAATGCAATTATTTTACAATCAGTTATTACTGAGAGCGACCCGACTTGGGCCATATAACTTTAAACGAGTTGTATAGAATGCAACACACTTGTTTATTCCTTGTCCTAATGTTTGAGGAGGCCTAAGCATCGCTTCATAAATGTTACGTATTGTACTTTTTTTTATGAATTTTATTAAATTCATGACAGAGCTTGACAGTCTGGGGCCATGAAGTACAACGTGCTTATATTTTTAATAAATAATCATAAATTAGGTAATATGCTGGAAGGCGCCAGATCGCTAAAGAAGAAATTGGGTTGATAGACTACTGTTATCCAGGGAAACAAAAATGCGACAAATAGTCATATATGAATATATTACGAGGGTTAATATAAAACTAAAAACCACACGCGCTAATACGACCACATTCACATACAAACATCGTGTGATTGCAAATGGTTTACATCAAGTTAAAATTATAATAGCTCACAAATATATAAGAACCAGATCGGGACTCCCGAATCATTGATGACAATATTCACAGGTGCGAGGTCAGTCTCCAAAATGCGCATGCAAATAATATCCGAAGTGAACCCATCAGGAAAGAAACTTTAAAATAACACAAAGATACAAATATGCGACAGTACTGGAAGGGGGAAGTAAAAAACTGTCAAAAAGAAAGCAAAAATAACTTCGTAGACAATTAAAATTCCCAACCTTGGCTGAAAGCTGAAGCTAATTTGTTTTTCTTTCAATTTTTGATATGTTTGCGCGATTGTTTTCTGCTCGCACCGCAGACGGTGCTACATGGCGCCGTTGAGGTAGGCTCCAAAAAGGATTATCTCTCAACCTGCAATGCGAGTAACAAAAAAAAACAAAAACGGGACGCTATTTTTGTTTTGCGTGCGTGTGCATGCTGTTTATCTGTGCGAGTTTGACACCGAGCGCTAGGCCTTTTGAGCGAGCGCTGAGGCTTTCGAGAGTTTCCGTCGGCACCACAGTCTTGCAAAAGTCATTGTTAACTGTGCCTGAAATCTTGCAATTAGTGACTAGAAGGTAATTAAATTACAATTACAATCCCCTTTACCAAAAAAGTAAGTAATTACAATTACAATTCCCTTTACCAAAAAAGTAATTAATTACAATCACGAATCACAAAGAAAAGTAATTAAATTAGAGTAATTCAATTACTGTAATTGGATTACTACCCAAGTATGTCGCCTAATGACGGCACATCACATAAGGCCCACTAGCTCGATGACAATAAAAAGGAATGGAAAGCTGTAGGTTTCGACAAGAACATTCGGTCGTGTCACTTATGGATGAAAACTAAAAAAAAGACAGGTTTCTTTATGCTACGTTAAAACAAATTGCTAATAATTGATTGCGATGTTGTGACCGGCGTTAAAGGTGCTTTTCGATCACATGTGCAAACTTGCTTTGCATATATGTTATGTAATTTTGCATATTTCTCTATGGTATATGCAAGCATAATCTTTCACGAAAAAAAGGAAACGAACATCGGTAGTTTTAAACGAGTGTACCTTATTACAAATTTTAATGTGCGTGGGAAAGCTACAGCTGGGAAAAGCTGAAATTTCGTGCTAGGGATGTCAGCACATTTAAAATATTTTGTTTCACCCAATTACTCTAAATTTCCGCATCAAACGTTTGGTGTGAATGATCTATAAGATTTTAATTCTCATGAATGAAATGAAACGTTTTATTTAATTGTGATTTCATATTCTTAGTTCATAAATTGGAGATGTATAGGGAAAGGCTCCTATACTAAACAAATATCTTGTCTACGCGTCAAGCTTACTTTTTTAATTGTGTCTTAAATCGAAGCCCACAAATGCACTAGCAAAGTGCCAAGAATTAATTAAGTGATCGTCATTTAAATAACGACGAAGGTTTGCATCATAAAATATACTCTAAATCATTTCGTATATTTAAATGTACGGATCTAGTAGTCCAAACCAAATATTACAACTGATTTATTTTTGTGTTTTAGACCATGGCGAGGACTCCTTATATGAAAAAAAGAAAATATTTAGAATAAAACTTTTCAGAAATTTTGTGTTGAACTTCGAGATTTTAGTTTGCTTTTTTATTCATAAGAATCTTTTGCGAAGCTAACGCCATTGAATAATAGTTATATTGTGTTTTTGCATACTCATTTGTTGAGCTTTAATTTAATTTATAGTGTATGTCATAGAACTGATAGTTTCAAAAGTTATCATTATCCAAACCTGGTAAATTATTGCCAAAAGGGTCAGGTTGCAATTTGTCTACAAAATTACATGAAACAAGCAAAACCCTTTTAAGAACATCTTGCGCTATTAATGTAACTTAAATAAGCCACGTAAAAAGTTTTTTTTTATTGTTGGGCGGAATGTGTTTGAGTCTGAACAAGTTCCAAAATATGCGACCTGTGACGATCGCTCAAAATTGCAAAAATCTGTCTTTGGTCCCTTAGAAGCCAAAACTTAAAAACAAAAAACCTGACGCTAAAACGGTTTTCATTTTCCTTCTAGTGAAAAATTTTCACAACATACATAGTTTTTTCAAACGTTTTCGAGACCTGACCTTTTTTTACTGCATGATTTGAAATGAAATCGACCTAAAATACATCGCTGAAATGCATGTCGAGTCACTGACAGGTAGAGACTCGAAGGGTGTGTCCTATTCTGTTCATGGTACATGCTTCTTTAATCGTTATTCGGCGTTTCTATTGGTTGGTACCGCTTTTTTTGTTAGCTCCGGAGCGATAATAAGCTGCTTGCGTGTGTCCACTCCCTGCGTGCCTGAAGCACTCAGTGACCGCAGTTTTTTTTTTTTTTTTAATTGCTCTTGGCTCCACCACAACTTACCTTTACAATGTAGTTTATGCAGATGAGTACTGCTGATTAATATAGTATTTAAAAAAAAATTAGGTCAAGAAGCATCTCCATACTTACACGCGCGTCGCCGAGCAAGCGCGTGCGTGGCCGAGCGGTTACTGCGCTTGGCTTCCGTAAGAAGGCCTCCGGATTGGATCCCTGGGAGCGGCGTGCCTTCTATTTATTCTTTCAATTTAGCGTTCTCGTAAGGTCGAGAACCTTGTCCTCTGAAGAGGTACGAATGTTCTACGTGCCGAACGCTCTACGCCGAATATTCCAAAAACCCACGCGAGTACATAAGTGACTCTCGTCACGAGCCGGAGTCAGTCTCGCCCCAGCGCTTGACAGACTGCTGTCACACAGCCATCGACGTCTGCGACGCTAGCCTTTCTTATTTTCTTTTGGGCACAAGTTCGCCTCATTAAAAGTTTAGTTTGTTACACTTTTCGTCGCCTCCTCAATCGTCATTCGTGACAATACATACCAATTTTTAGCACGAGCTGTTACCGGTTCTCGGCGTCGCTTTAGTCGTTCCCGTATCTACACTTGAAAAACGCTTGTATAAACTGCCTCATAACGCATTGCTAATTTCAATAAAAATTGCAAATAGAAGCAACACACGGGTCCCTATAAACGACTGATAAGCGTGCTTCCCAGATCCAGTCATCAGCACAATTGAACGGCGTCTTTAAGCCGTAATACCTATGATGGTTGCCCTGGAGTCCGACACAACAATGCTCCTCGGATCGCCTGGTTGACAAAGCCACGTAACTTCGTAGCCCATTCTTGGAATGGCGGGCTCCTCGGGTGACTTCCATTCCACCAGTGCCGTTCCTTTCGTCAAAGGGGTTATCCGGAGGTCGGTTGGCTTGCTTAAACCTAAAAACAAACAAACCTTGGTAGACATCTTTATCTTTAAAACTCTCTAATGCATGGGTGCTGTGAAACTCCCAGGAAGCAACATCACCTAGGGCTATCTAGAAGGTGTTGCTAGGAGGGCCAAGCGGTTTAGAGAGAAGGGATGAGAAGGTTGGGGTAAGGAAAGTTGTGTGACACGTGATGTGTATTTTCCCACAAACTTTAGTGGGGAAACTGAATGATTGAATAGGTCAGGTGAAGTGAAGTCACGTGAGGTTGATTTCTCCCCCTAAGTTAGCCGGTAAATCTGGATTGGTATCTAGGCCACAAGATGGGAATTTTCCCGCTAATTCAGCAGGAAAACTGGGTTGACCTATTAAGCATTCCATTTAGCGCTCTCTGGGCGGCGCCATTTCGTTCCACCGCAGCGCCCTCTCCATACATCCGGGAAATTCAGCGGGTTCGGCGGGGTAAAACGAGAAAAGGGCACGCGCCCGACTCCGCTAGCAGACGACAAACCCGGAGGTTGCCATTATATTCTCCATCTCTGGGCTGTACCGGTGGGCCGTACCGAACATCGAACTCTTGCTCGTGGCTGCCGTTATGAAGTGGCTCGCGTTCTTAGAATAGTTATGGCTACTCCAAAATCAGCCTATAGCACTCTGTTCTATTTCGGTAAATGATCAACTAGCGTATCATTGTTCCGTTACTTAAATAGCAGTAGAGTTAGCCGGCAGTACTACCCTCAACTACTGCGTGTATTGTGGCAGGAGAGCAGTTTTTATTTATTATTTCAGACTTCCATTCATGGTCGCTAAAGGCCTACACCAGCACGAACTTTGTATAATAAAAAAGATACAGCAACCGGATTTACTTTTCGCCGGAGAAACCGGCCAATCTGTACAGCTTTCCCTTTTTTTTTTTATTTGCACGCAGGTAACAGCGCAATTGGACCCGGTTAGTCTTTTTATCGAGCATAGTATTACTAGACAGCTTGCATACCAAAATCTGCGCATCTGCGCTTGAAATTTCTAAAATGACGCGATTTTAAACCGAGTTTGCACGCCAGCCGCATGCTACGTACAGCCCACTGGGCGGAGCAGACGACATGCGGGGTGAGAGAGGGAGGGCATTTTTTCTCTCTCCGCTCTTTCTAGTCGAACGGTCTATAGTTCACGTGCCGTCTATTTTCCTAAGGTGTAAATGTCACGTGACGCCACTTTCCCCGCTAAATTTAGCGGAAAATTAACGGACGGATGGACGGAAAAACTTTGCAGTTGGGGGTAGCGTTAAAAATAAACGAGACGCTTACCATCCCGTGGTAAGCGTCTTGAGGAGAAGGAGGGAAAGGCACGGAGAGGTGGGTATGCCCCTCCTCCTCATCCGTACCCTCCCCTTGTCCTCTCCTCCTCGCCTACCATTTAGGGGAGAATTTCCCCCTAAGTATAGTGAAGAAGTTTTCCGCTAAATTTAGCGGTAAATGTTTTTTCCGAAAAAATTAGCGGGGAAATTTTTTCGCTAAATTTAGTGGGGAAATTTACCTATAATGCAACGCGCGCTGACGTCACTGGTGACCCTCGTGACGTCACGTCACGTGTGACGTCATCATGGGAAACGTCCCAAAATGCACCGCGCGGTTACGCCAACGACGACGCCGCACAAGCCGGAAACGGGCGCCTAAGAGCTGTGCTCTTAAAGAATTTCATGCTTGAAATATAGTACATGATTTACCTCGTAATATAAACCTAATTCTTTAGTACGAGAGGTGCACATGTGTAGTTTATATAAGACGAATGTTCCAACGATGTTATTAGTTAAACTATCTCTGAAGCGTGTCCCACTTTGGATTACCTCAAGGGAATGTCCGAGCACCTGGGTAACATTTACAAGTAAGAAGAAATAAATTGAGAGAATTAACATACCGCGAGTACACTTACAACAACAACAACAACAACAACAACAACAACAAAAATCTTTAAAACAAGCTTATCACTGCGGAACCACAAGAACGTATATATCATTCATTATCAGTCACAAGTGTCTAACAAATTCAAGAACGGTAGTTTACGCTGACAAGGGAGAGTCGAACGGGCGAGGCCTCAGTTATATACCTACACAGTTTTCCCAGTTTGTTATGCGGTTTCGAGCCTAGGTAGCGATGTCTACAATCCAGAACACGTTCTAAGGATCGTTTCTAAGCTACTAATAGTTATCTACGGCTATAGATTTAAGTCCAGTCTACTAATGTCAATAGTCTCGAGCGACGAATTAGCTGAAATGTGAAGTGTGCAGTGGTAAACTTACAAGCTCATGATTTCCGGGAGATAAGTATGCAATGGCAAAATTGCAAGCTTACGATTTCAGCGAGTGTAGAATGTAAGGAACTAAATGTTGTTGAGCATCAATGCACTCTGGACTTTCTCCGGCAATCTTCGTGCGTGTTGAGTCCGCGCCCCCTTACGGCGCATTCTTACTGGCGGTTGCCCTGCCTTTGTGAAGTGGTTGAGGACGCGGTTCTCGAGTGATCCTGTACAGACACACCAAGACGTGTTTGGCGTTTTCTCTTCGATTACGCGTTATATTTCAGGACTTGCTTTTAGCAACCCTGTTTGCAATTCAAAATTCAAGTGAGTCTCCTATCCAAAGCCAACATTTAGCCACTTCTGTACAGAACGATGTTCTTCGTGCTGTTCGCTCGCGTCCCGAGCTCAGGCAGCAGGAGAAACGACACGGAGCCGCGAAACCACGCGGCCGATTCCCCCGGAGGTCACCCACAAGCACAGCCCGTCAAGGCGCGCCCTGCTGAATCGTAGCCTCCTCGTCAAATAAAGAAGGATGTCCCCCCCCCCCCCCTCTTCTCAATCGGACCCTTCCGCTATGAAGAATTGACCCCGTCTTTTAGATAAGAGGGGCAGTTTTCCCCCTCGCCCTTCGCTTATCCAAGTCGGAGTAGTGAGCGGAATTGGTGGTACATGGGACTGTGTTCGGTGCTAGACCGTCGGGATTTGGTTGGTGGCGGACTTGTTTCTATTCACAGGTCAATCAGGTCTGGTATATGTTTGGAATTTGGCTCACATAAACGACATGTGGATTACCCATGTTTCATGTGGTACATACACTATATTTCTTGAGTGGATGACTTTTATGCATTTTGGTGGTAGAAACGTCACGGGTCCAGCTAACGCAGAAATCCAGGGTGCAACGCATGCTCGTGTGTTGGCAAGTCAATCACACCCACGATGTTTATATCCTTCTTCGTGGCAATCATAAAGAGGTGTAGATAAATTTCAGCAGTTTTTACCACTGCCAAAGGGGGTACTAAAGCTGCTAATTCAGGCGATCGGAAGTGGGATCCGGTGTTCTACGGGCAAAGACAAACAACGCAAATCAGAAATGGGATTCGGCTTTGCGACGTGTGCAAGTGACAGATGCGAACATTAAGTTTTATATCTGATTCTGTCCTGCAACTCTAGGCCTGCAGTGTCTAGGACGGCACATCAGCGACGGCGTCATATTTCTTGGAAAGTCACCGACGCCAAGTCAGCGTCGCGTTTTAATTTTTTGCCGCTTCCCGGTTCCTAAAAGCGGTTGGGAGGAATCGGTCTCAGGACGGTTGGCGAAAACGCGTCCCAACTGCTCTGTCCCAGTCGCTTCGCGGTTGAAGGAACGCGAATTCACCTCGTGGTTACAGATCCGCTCACGTCGGATTCTTCTTCAGGTTGGTCTGGTCTATAAACCTTTCTTTTATTGCACTAACAGTCGTGCCTTGACGATGCCGCGCCCCTTGGCCCTTGTATTCTGTGATATTGACGCAGAGCGCTGTCTATTGTCATTAGAATGCTGCGGATTGTATGCGGTGATGTTGAGGTCAACCCAGGCCCCTTTACCCAAGAAGAAGTGCACAGAATGCTCGAAGTAATGGAGTTGCTACCGAGCATAAAGACTACGCAAGATGATCTTCTAACTGAAATGGCAGCAATTAGACAACAGCAAATATCGGCTGAGGAAAAGCTGTCGTCACTGTCGGTGACGCTTGAATCCATAAAAAAAGATGTCGCTTGATTAAAAACCCTTGAAGCGGAAGTAAAGAGTATGGAGGCCACGTCGACTGCATTTTCTGAGCAGTCGAGTCAGCTAACCACCAGCCACGATGCTTAGAAAACCGCTCTCGGCGAAATAGTCTAATCTTTTACGGCATCGACGAGGATGCAAATTAAACATGGGCAATATCAGAAGCAAAAAGGGCGAAAATGTGCGATAATCTGTTGGGAATCAAACTCAAAAATACGCATATTGAACGTGCCCACCGACTTGGCCGATCCAATGCAGGAAAATGCAGGCCAATAATTCTTAACTTGTTTTCTTTTAAAACAAAGCAAAACATAGTGTCACAGGGATTTAGATTCAAAGACAGTGGAATATCGATTCGAGAGGACTTCTCTGAAACTGTCCATCAAGATAGAAGAAAGCTTCTAGAATACGCCAAGGCCCAAAATATTTCATTTCAAATACGCTTCAACAGATTATTAATGGATCAAAAATCTTAATATTTTGATCAAACAGACATGAGTGTAAAAGAAAGACCAGCATAGCAGCCAGTTCATCTTCCTCGGAATTGTGTTAAAAAGACCATAGCAGTGAATGAACTAGTTATACTCCTTGTGAATTGTCGTAGCATAAAAAATAAAATGGATGACTTTGCCGACCTAATTAGCACTACCGCTCCTAGTGTTGTTATTGGGATAGAATCCTGGCTCGATGACACAATCGGGGATGCAGAAGTGTTTCCGCCAGAGTAAGCTGCTTACCGTAGGGGTGGGGATAGGCATGGCGGCGGGGTATTCCTGTTAATACATAACAGCCCTCAAAGCCTTGCTGGTGATTTTTCGGATTACTCATTTGAAGCTGTTATGTGTAAGGTGTCCCTGCTGAATGGCGAATTCCTCGTCATCGGCTCCTTTTACAGACCACCTGCGTCTAGTGACGAATCAACCCCACTATTAACAAATGCCTTGTCATTCATTTTTTCGACTATCTTGTGCTATGAGGATATTTCAATTATACGGATATGCAATGGGATGAAAGATTGCCGAGTACCTCAAGCTCATCCGTGCCGTATAAATCCTGTACCAATTTTATTTCTAGTTTTGCGCTGCACCAGCACGTGTCGGTTCCTATGCGCTTGGACCCTAGAAGAGAAAGTACGCTCGATTTGATTTTCAGCAATGAAAGTTTTATTATTTCTTCTGTCTTAGCTATTCCCGGCATTAGAGATCGTATGGCGGTAATCGCACAAATAAAATGCGCAAAGAAAGCAGTAGCTCGGATGCCCCTAAAGAAAAGTTTCCTATACAATCAAGGTAACTACGCGACTATGGCTGACAAACTTTAATATTTTTTTCCTTTGTTTAAAAACCTTAGTGCTGATGTGGATGCTGACACACTCTGCAATATGTTTAAGACAAAGCTGGAATCCCATACTGACACTTATGTTCCATCAAAAGTTAGAACCTCCAGAAGACGCAACGACAAGCCATGGATTAACAAAGAGCTACGTGGCATCATTAAGAAAAAACGGCGAGTGTTTGCAAAGTACTGACAAAATAGCAACGCTGGTAATCTGGTCCGCCGGAAGGAGCTTACAGCACTTTTCAAGGAAAAGGCGTCCTATTTTAAAACTATGTTTCCCAACTCCCTTGACGAAAAGTTAAAACGAAAGCCGAAAATATTCTTGAATTCTGTTAAGGCTTCAAAGAGAGACGTCACAGGCATTCCATCCATTAAAGAATCCGGACGGCTAGTAGATAAATACAATGATTAGGCGATGCTTTTCAACACTTATTTTGAGTCTGTATTTACGTTGCCTATTACTGATGCCATTCCTTCATTTTCCTTTACTATAAAAGAGAGTATGCCTGATATGGAAATAAGCCAAGATGGAATCCTTAAACTGGTAAATAATCTTAAAGAAAACAAAGCTACCGGGACGGTTGGGCTATCTTGTCGCGTCCTTAAGGAATGCTCTGGAGTTTTGTGATGTTTTTTGTATGTTTTATTTGAAAGCTCACTGTCTTCTGGCTGTCTGCCCAGCGAATGGAAAGGAGCACATGTTATTCCAGCACACAAAAGCAGACAAAAAAAATAGAGTAGTCAACTATAGGCCTATTTCCCTACCCTGCGTGTGCTCAAAAATGCAAGAACACATAATTTACAGTAATCTCTTCAAACATCTTGGTATATCAACTTATTTAATCCAAATAAGCATGGATTCAGAAGTGGTCTTTCCTGCGACACTCAGCTAGTTGAATTTTACCTTGACATAGCTTATTCTTTTGATCAAGAAACGCAGGTAGTCTATGTCTTTTTAGACTTCCAAAAAGCATTCGACGCGCTCCCCCATAAATTATTATTGCAAAAAATAAAATCTCTTGACCTTCCTGATTGTCTTTTTAACTGGATTACAGACTATCTATAATATAGAAAATAGGCAGTTCTGGTCAACGGGAAAACATCAACTTACGTAGACGTAACGTCCGGTGTCCCCCAGAGGTCTGTGCTGGGGCCTCTTCTGTTTTTAATATTTATAAATGATATTTCTGTTGGAATTGGATCAAGCATTCGCCTCGACGCAGAGGACTGTGTCATATATAGTGGTATTAGGATTGAATCGGACTGCCTGGCTTTGCAATAGGACATTGATAGAATTTCACGGTGGTGCGAAAAGTGGGGAATGAAGCTTAGTATTCATAAATTCTCCCAGATGACGATCACTAGGAAGCGCCAGCCACTTTGTTTTCCCTATTTGATCGGCGCCGTCAAAGTGAAGAAGGAGGAGTTAGTAAAGTATTTAGGTGTTCAATTTGCTCATAATTTGTCATGAAGCGCCCACATCGACTTCGTCACGGCCAAAGCCAACCGTATGTTAAACCTTTTGAAACGAAATTTCAGGGATCGTCCCCATACTGCGAATGCAACTCTTTTTAAGACTAACGTTAGGCCGATACTGGAGTACGCCAGTATTCTGTAGGACCCAAAAGAGAGCTATTTGGGGGAAAAATAGAGCAAGTACAGAGCAGGGCTGCGAGATTTGTAACAAAAAGCTACTATTATAGAGAAAGTGCTACCGCTCTTAAAAGGCAATTACAGTGGGAGCCGCTTTTCTCCAGAAGAAGACGCCTTCGCTTGAAGTTTCTTCATGAAATTTACCATGATCAAACCGGGATTAATAAAACGCAGTTTATTCAACCACCCAACTTCGTATTTAGGAGATTAGACCACTCCGAAAAAAAGAGGGAATCGACAGCCCGGACCAACGTTCTGAATATTCAAATTTTTCCAAACACTATTAAAGAGTGGAATGCCCTGCCAAACGACACCGTTTCTACCTTGTCAAATTCACTTTTTATTTTTTTACAGACTGTCACGTGACAGCTGGCCAGACTGGCATGACTAGGAAAATGTTTTGATTTTTGCGATGCGAATTCGAGTGACTGCTGGGCGTAATACTGCTGTATGTTTAGTTGTTCCTACTTTGATTATTTTATTACTCTTTAAACGAAGTTGATAAAACTACATCTGTGTGTTTTCTTTTACTCCTGTGTCACGCGGCAAGCGAGGGTTATCTGTTTTTGCTGTTAGCGCATATTTTCCTCAGCTGATGTTTTTTGTTTTTTTTTTTTTCTGCCAGGTACCTGGAATGCGAGGAACCGATATTTCTTTTATCATATTCTGGGCTCGCTTTTGTTTATGAGTTTGTTTTCTTGTGTGCTTGCGTTTCCTTGTTTGTTTTGGTACGCACGAGTGTATTTCCGCCTTCACAACTACCCCCCCCCCTCCCCCGATGCAACAATGCCTTCGGGTGCTGTGGGGTAACCCGAAATAAAAAAAAAAATAAAAAAAAAACAGAGCACGAGCGTAACTTAATGATTCCCAGGCAAGCTACCTAATATTGGCCAATATACGTGTTTAATTATTTATTTTAACACGTTCAATCCGATCAGTTTGGTAGCCCTAATTAGGAGAGGTTATATTTGTAGTTAAATTTCTGTAAACAAAATTGTACTTCACGCTATCTTGAAATATATTTGTTTCCAAAAGCGCCCGAGGTAAAATATTTATATTGACCTCGGTGATTTCTATTGACCTAGTTTTAATATGGCCATCTCTACAGAGCCTGCATATCTAAAGGAATGGTACGGTTATGATATATTTTTATTTTAATATAAAGGCCGCGATGGATTAGTTTACGAGCTGCCGCTCAAGATTATGACATTCGAGTCAAAACGACTATTTGTAATATACGATGACCGTTGGGTAACAGATATGTTATAATATTTGGTCATGCACGTCTTGTTGTGTCTGTTCCGGTTGTCGAAAACTTTATCACAATGATATATATAGTGTTTCATGTCGTAAATCATTAAACGTATTTTCAGTCTAAGGACCACTCCGTGTAGAACAACCGAAGGTGATTAACTAGTGTGGTGCAAGTTATAGCAAGATTTATAAAAAAATTATACCAACCAGTTATATCTGTTGGGGCTTCAATTTCGCTCGGATGACCGCATCCGTAATCATTGCAGCCTCTCACTGACACCCAATGGTTAGATGCCGGCTGAAGATGCTTGAATGTGATTATTCCACTATTCAGTGTAGATTGACCTTGAAACGTCCTCGCACTCGTACAGGTTTCGTTGTGTGAAGTGCAGTTCAACCACTTTTTATTATTCTTAGAGACCTGGGAACAGATACGCAAATACGAATCACTATTTAGAAAGAAGCACCCAATCGCAACTTCGCACTCTTCATTTAATCGAATTAACTTAACGTCCGCGGTATCTTTTATATATAATATCTAAATGTACAATACGTGAAACATTTTCTTCCCTATCTATTACCTTTAAATATCCCAGCCCAATAAATAAATTGATATTAATATTGGGTTTGGTTTATAAATTTAATTTACTTAATACCCAAAGAAAGAATAAGCATAAAATGACGAATCATGAACAGGACATATTTTGAAAGATGTGCTGCCCACGTTCTGCCCTTGAATTTTGTTAAATACATTTAAGTTTTTATGCTTTACCGACATTGTTGCCTCGAGGCAGTTTAACATACTTAATTTTGCAATTGATAAATGTAGCACGCTAGAGTGTTTATTACACTCCAAATTTCTAGGCCAGTGATGCCTGACCCCAATCTTAACACACAAGTAAGCGTATTTCAAGTGTATGTATTAGGGGGTTGAAGAATACATACCTGTATTAGATTTACAGAGCCTTCTTTTATGGTCCACTCAATTACCACCCGGTCGATTGCCAAACCGGGTAACCTTAATTCTGGGGCCGCTGGAACTGCAATATCAAGACAGTGAAAGTTATATTGATCCTAACTGTGTTTTAGTCAGCAATATAGAAGTCAAAAGCTGTGAAACACACAGCTGTTAGTATTCTAGTGGCATCTGAAAAATTTTGTTTTCATTGGCAATTATAAACCTCTTCTTAAATAAAGATATGGCACTCTCATTCTAGTTGTTTGCAGAGTGTGATACGGCCAATATATCCGAAGTGTACGAGGTATGGCTATTAAATATGAAGACTTGTGGCAAAAGAGTGTTTTTATAGGAAGTTTATAAGTTAACTGTCATTCTTTCAACATACTTCCCTATCTATATACATTTGCACACACATTTGTCATTGCTAAGAGCAGTTCTGCATTTCATTATATGTCACTCCCTTTAGCAGTGCCCCCGTTCTATTTTTTACTTAATGAAGTTTTTGCATTAATTGTCATTTTTACTTTGAATGAAAGAAGTTTTTGATTGTATTCATATTCTTTTTGTTTCCAGATATGCTCGATAATCCTCGTCTCGGCAGATGTTCTTTTTTTATCCCTTTGTAGAAAGAAAAGTCTGAGGGGCTAGTAAAAATTTAAGTTAAGATTGCCTTCTGATCGGGAACACCTGGCTCCTGCACTCAGCAAAAGAGAGAGACAAATGAAACAACACCAACAAATTCTTACGAGTATCAATTGGAGATGTGACACAAAATTAATAATGCCTGTATTTAGACGATTCAGCAATCAGCTGCATATGATTAGGCAATAGTATTATATCCTCGAAGTTTGTTTTTTCATTTAATTGTACAGAGACCTGCCAGCGTGTCTTTTTAGTATATCAGGGGTGGGTCATTCCCTACCAAAGGAGACGAGGCAATTTTTTAATGTCAGGAATATGTACGAAAAAATTAAAATAGATAAAGAAGCCTTTGAACGCCAAGAGGCGTATTTTTTATAAAACAAAAACATTTTATTTTTCTGATATCATGCTTTAAATTACTGGAATTTGCATAAACATCATGTAGTTAAAAAAAAAAAAAAACATTGTAAAAAACCAATTGCGCCACACAAAAATTTAGGGGGCACCTAATTACTTAATAACGCCATATCTTACAGTAAAATACAAGCAATGAAAGACATCATTTTGAATTCAAGTAGAAACTCCAAAAAGAAAATACTTTATGAGACGACTTTATTTTTTTAAAGTCAACTAGGACTTGGGTGTTAGCTAAAATACTTCCGTTATTTTGTTCTTCTTAATATTATAATTAAATTGAATCTATTAATATTTTCAAACCTCGTTTTGTTAAGTTGTAATTAATTGACAAATTTTTTAGTCTATGCAGAAACGGTCTTATTGAGTGCAAGAAAAACTATGTGGGCATCGGTGCCCGCAACTTTCGAAATAGCCAAGCGTTCTATCCACCTCATCGTTTCCACATGTCGAAAAATTAGAAAAGTAATTCTTGTTGTTTCTAAATTTTTTTTTTAAGGATCAGCTTTTTTCTTTATGCTTCCAAGCGCCCATCTTGTAAGCGACGCACGCCTGCGTTCGTGAACGAGGCGACAAGGATTTGAGTCGACGCCGCTAGGACTTCTAATCTCCCCTGAAAACATACTTTGCTCTGTTGAAGCGGACGCTATTTTCATTTTCATGCATCTGCACCCTCTTTACATTACCTAATGATACTGGCGTCTTAATGTTACTCTACGTCTGCTCAAGTAACTGCCGACGAGCGGAGGCCTTTATCGTCTGTTTCTCGAGTATGGGAATGCACACTGAGTGTCGACCTCGTCTGTCGTATGTCCAAAGGTAAAACCAATTCAGACCGGATAGCTTTTAACCGATGGAAAATGATGACAGTGATGTCGCTTCCCCATTGAACTTAAATGTATTGCGATAAAATAAAGATATATTCAAGTTCGTTGGAGCAGCACCAAGGGCGCGCTGCCGAGAGAGTGACGACGTCACGGAAACAACTACGTCAATCTTCTAAGCGTGATTGTGGGCAAGGCTTGTGGCAATCCTTATGTGCGCAATACTGAAATGGGTAGCAAAACCCGAAATCTGATTGATGAATATCTAAGAACCCTATTACATATTCGCAAATTCTGTAAACTGGTCAATGCTCTGGTGGTAGTTGGCGTCAATACTGCAATTGCAATATCAGCCTTAAAACCACCAATGAAAAACTTAGCGAACAATTTTTTTAATAAACCAACTTACCATGAGGGTTATTACCTCCCTAATGTCCACCGAGCCTTACACTCATTTACCGAAGATGGCACCCGTGCAACTCCCACCGGTTATCAAACACACTTCCTCTAAAACTACTAATGAGTTCAGAATTCGAGACATACTATGTAGGTAGACAGTGTATTCCGGATCCTAAAATACTGCACATTTACGTAAGCTCAAGGGTGTGAGGCGTCCGCCGCAAAGAGTGGAACGGTTTTTTTTTGGTAGCACACACGTTTTATCAAATACATTTAAGTTCAAAGAAGAAGGGTCATCACCTTTTCCATTCTGCTTTCGGTGAAGAGCTATCCGGCCTGAATTGTTTTTATATCTGGACTTAGGACCGACGATGCCGAGGCGCAGTACGCATTCCCAGACTCGGGAAGCAGACGACACAGACATAGTAACGCAGGAGCGAGGGGACAAAAAAAGGACGCACAGACACAAAACACAGAACCAAGCTAAAGAGTTATTTTTCACAACAAATTTTTAAATAGGCCCGCAAACCCACAAGGAGACGC
Organism: Ixodes persulcatus; assembly: GCA_013358835.2. Taxonomy (NCBI): domain Eukaryota; kingdom Metazoa; phylum Arthropoda; class Arachnida; order Ixodida; family Ixodidae; genus Ixodes; species Ixodes persulcatus. The sequence goes on along the minus strand of JABSTQ010009634.1, from coordinate 19,790 downwards.
ACGTTGCCGAAGGTCAGACAACCGTGATAGAAATGACCAAGCAACTAAATAACGAAATACCAACCTGTGGATACTAGGTTGTAGGGGCAAGACCCGGAAGTACCAACGCCCATTCTAAAGGCAAGCAACCGATACAAAGGAACCAGCAAGACAGGCATTTCAACCAAGCCCCTTCCCCCCGACCTGCGTTCCTCAGCAGTTACCTGGTCAGAAGTAGAGTAAAATTAAGACGCCAGTAGCCTTTCGTAACGTAAAGCACATACGGACGCATGCAAGTCAGGATAACGTCGACTTCAAAAGAATGAAACGTGTTTTCCGGAGAGCGTTGAAGACCTGCGGTGGCATAACACACCGTTGACACCTCGCTGGGGAAGGCCAGTGTGCGTCACCTGCGAGGCGGGCACTGAAAGTCACGGCCGAAAAAGCTCTCTAAAAAAAATTCTCAGCAACAACAAAACTACGTTTCAAATTTCTTTTATATGTTGAGCAGATGAGGTGGATTCAAATTTTGTCTACGAGGGGCGTTCATAAAGTTCGTATTATCGGCACAAAGAATTGAAAAAAATGGAACAAAACAGGCATCAACATGAGCGCGCGTCCCTCTAGTTTCCGCACAGTATAAACATTGCACGCTATAGTAGCTCGGAACGCCGCTAGGGAGTCGAAACAGAAATGGCACCGCCCATCGGTACCATGCACATGCAGTGATCCGTTGTCTCCATTTGAAGGGAAGCAATGCCAAGGATATTCATTCCAATCTGGGAGCGTTGTTCGGGCACAACGCGCCAGTTTATGACACTTTGGTTAAATAGCGGAGACGCTTCCAGCGTGGCCAAATAAGAGGAAAGCATTTCAAGGACGGCGACAAAGTGATTGTTGAAGTGGAGCGATTCCTGAGCCCTCAAAACTAGGAGTTCTCTAACAATGGCCTCCGGCGTGTGGTGCATCGCTAAAAAAAGTGGGTAACTTTTGGTATAGAATATGTAGGGAAAGTCTCAACTCCTACTCGAGTTTGATTGCTGAATCTCTATTCCTTCGTGACAATAATTCGAACTTTATGAACGCCCCTCGTATTTTGAAGGTTCCGGGCACCGCTACTCACAGTGCTTTTTATGACTCTAAATACGGTCGTTTCCGCATAAACTGGAGATTTTGTGAAATTATTAAAACGCATCAAAACGAGGCTATGGAAATTTAATACAAACGATTCAATTATTACTTCTAAGAGAACAAAGGAGAGGAACATTTTAGCTAACACCGTAATCTAAGTTGACTAAAAAAGATTAAGACATCTCATAAAGTCTCTTCTCTTTGGAGCTCGTATTTGGACCCAAAATGGCGTCTTTCAATATTTGAATTTTAGTGTGAGATAGGACATCTTATAAGGTAATTAGGCGCCAACTTAAATTTGTGTGGTACGCAACCGGTTTTTCATGATATTTTTCTTAGCTACATAAATATTTTGACAATTCTGAAAATTTAAAACTTGATATCAGCAAAAAAATATATTTGACAAAAAACAATTGTTTTTTGCTGGCAGTTGAGAGGCATCTTTATCCAAAATTAGTTTTTGTAGATATCCCAGCCATAAAAACATTGCCCCGTATCCCTCGGCATGGAATGACCCGGGTCAGATACTCTACTTGTTATAGTCAGTTACAGGTTAAGAAAAGTTTTCGAGGGAAAGGAGTGCTGGAGAGGACGAAGCAAACACAATGCTGGAGAGGAGGGAAGAAAACCCCCTCCTCTCTCCAGCGTTCCGTCTGGTTCCTCCTCCCCAACCTTTCTTTTTTTCGGAAACTTTTATCCTGTACCTGACTACAGAAGCCATTGTTTGTGCAAATTTTGCTTCCTACGTATTGTCTGGGCACCGAAAACTTTATTTTCCTGGGTTTTAGGATATATGCTAAAAGTGTTCGGTTCCGCCTAGTTTTATAAATATGATGACTGACTTTTTAAAGATCGTGATTTCCTCAAGAGTTGATGGTCTCCTTTTGAAAGCTGGCATTGAGTACTGATGCCTGTAAAGGTGCAAACAAGATGTATTTGTGTTCGTTTTATCCCTTAAATCATTATTCCATACTGTAGGCGTCAATAGATAAATTAATAGTATCGTTGTGACCTTAACCATTTTGGCAGTAATTGCCTTAACCTGTTTAGGATACATATAGCTCTTTATATCTGACATCTCATTTTTCTATAATTTATGTCCAAATGAGAGCTTCTTAAAAATAACACCAAGAAACGTGCGCTGTTTAACGCGCTTAATTTTTAATCCTTTAAAACAGATATCTACGTGATACAAGGCCGGTTATCTTTTACGTAGACAGCACAGATGCCCTTTTTCTAGTCTTTAGACGAAGCTTATTGTATTTTAAACATAGAACTTAATGAGTGAGCGAGATATTTAAAATTTGTAGGAGATGAACAGTTGATTTTAGGAAAAAAGACGCTCGTATAACCAGCATATTAAAAAATGGATCCTGTGTAAGGTACACTTACAATATAGCGTGTGTATAAAATAAACAAAGATCAAGATAAACAAGAACAATATTGTATATTAGCAAATATTAACCAACAATATTGGATATTTAGCAAATTTTTGAGGGCCACAAAGTTTATATCCATGGCAGCCACTTTTGTCCTGTTACTGTGTTTAGATTTTGTAGGGAAAATTATATAGGCTAATCAATTCATCTAAGAGTCCAAATCAATATATAAAAATTTATATTAGGCAATCAATCAATATATAGAAGTTTTTATTGGACAGCATACTTGCGCCAATGGTCCTGCCCCAGTGGCTGAAACGCTCAGTGGCAGATTCGCCGGCCTCGTACGAGGGAAGGAGGTGTGTTACAGCCATGGCCAAAAGAAGTACAAAGAGCGGTGCGTGTATCTTTCTGAGCATGAAGCTCTTTCTGATGGAAGTTGCTGGTACTTCTCCCGCGGGACTATTTTCGTTTTTTCCCGCCATGTAATTATCTCCGCTACTGACTACACGCGGCGCAGCTCGCTCTTTGGAAGGTAGGCGCTCCCTTGAATTGCTGCCCTTCATGGTCAAAGGACTGTCGTGATGGGGTGGAAACGAGAGCACTAATAATGTGGCAGTGTGATGTACAGCGCAGTAAAATCTTAGTGCGTCTTTTTTGTTTCTTTCTGTCAAGGAAGGTCGTCTTTTATTTCAACATAATGATTGCATTGAAAGCGCACAATCCACAGTGCCAGCGGAACTATTTAAAAACTGAAACCTTTTATAAACGTAATTGGAGCGGCTTCAATCGGATGACTAAGCAGAATCTGTAAATAGAATACGCAGCTCCTGCGAGTACACAGTCTGTTGTCGCGGTGACACGAATTCCTATGAAGTAGCTGCGCCATTTTCGAAGCAAACCACTCAAAACCATGGCGTAAAGGCAGTGCCGTTGGAGGTGACTCACAAAACTAAAATTGTCACGATGAAAAAAAAAGATAAGATGGACCGGTTTTTTTGTTCGTTGTTTGTACGTCTTTTGATCGTGACTGTACACGTTCGTTGCACTCCCCTACCATGGTGGGAGGGGATTGTTCAGAATTGCGTTCTTTTAACGTAGCGATATGATGCACCAGCTTTACATCTTTCTGCATTTTGTTTTTGTTTTTTCAGAGGTTTTCTTAATGTGCAGAAAGCTTCTGATTGAAACCATATCCTCATATTAAACAATGAAAAAGGTAATTGCGCGAAAATATTGAATGATTCACATGCTTTGAACATCACTGATGTTTTTTTAATCCCCTGGGCAGGAATCAAAAATATATACACGTATTTTTTTGTGTGCGATCCGTAGTTTTCGTAAAACAGAATTTGCTGAAGTTTTGTAAAACCCACTGCATATGAAACGTACTTGTATCTCAGTCAGTTAGAGGCAAGACAAATTTCAGGTATCAAGTATATAATTTATAAACATAAATTAGATCAAGGTTTGACTTGTAAAATCGCTAAGGAAAAAGTAAATACCTGCAATGAGCGTGGAAACGTTGACAGTAGCTTGAGCGCCGCAACCGTTCTCGTTGCAACCCCTCACAGAAAACGTGTAATGGGTCGCTTGCTGAAGGTTCCTGAGAGTTAGACTTCCATTTTCTTGTAGAGACGTCCAACCCAATTCTATGTTTGTGCTGCAGATGCTACCATTTCGTGTGCAGTTGATCCATGGCGCGTTCTTTTTAGCTATCTATTTTAGGACATGAAATAAATTATATTGCGCTTATTAAGGTATGCCAAGGAGAATATTTATATCTAGTATAAGAGATTTTATGCTCCGTGAGAGGTGATCTATTTAGATACTGGACGGTTCATAATTGGTTTTATCAGCCAAGAAGTGGGAAATTCAAACGGCTCATTTAATAAACGAAGAAACTCCAAGAGCATTACTTTTTTTTTATTCAGTGCAAAGCAATGAAGCTGGAGAAATTTAAATGCTTTCCTTTGATTTGGGTATTCTTTTTTGATCAACAGTATTCACAGTGCAGCTTAGTTAAAATGAAATTACTAAATATATATTAAACATATTTAAACAACAGCTTTCTTCTGTATCATTCGCGCTTACTGATTTACTGCTTTTGTTTTGTGAGGCATTGGCGTGAACAGGTGCTTAACGGGCCTCATTCACATTCATATTAATTATTAGTAAATAAAAGTATTTCATGCATACTTAAACGAAATACGACATACGTGCATTTTTCAGAAAAAGCTATTCTAAGCAGCGTCAGAAGAAGAATAGCAACTCATACCTGTATGACTGAAACGGTGCTGTTGACAAACATCCACGACAAATCCACGCTCATTGCCGACGAGCTGTTGACATCCACGGTAGGTCTAGATGGAACTGCATAATTTTAAGCGGGCTGAGTGATACTCGACATTTTAACTTGGTTATCTTTTTTAAATAAGAGCTGCGTATAACATCTATCGCAGCGCTTCCCAATATTGAGTTGAATAAACAATTTTGAAAATTATAAAACTCTCTTAAGCAAAATCATTAAGAAAGGCGAAAGCGGCAATCATGCTGTTTTGACTTCCATGTTTCAGAAATGAATGGTGCGATAACTTTGAACAAACTTTTTAATATTTTTTTTTTAAATTTACAATTGTGTGGGCTGAATTGGTGCAGCAATAGACCCTTTCCGAAATTCAGTGCCATCTGGTGGTTCGTAAAGCAGTTTAGGTTTTGCCATATCAATGGCGGAGATGAACTTGTATCGGCACCGACACTTTCGCAAGTCAACGGCACGCGACGAAATGTTCAGTGTGAGTTCTTTCTCGATCACTTTCAGTTCGATGGTGACCAAGAACCTGCATTCAGAACAAAGCTCCAACCCACTCAGATGCCCCAAGAAAATTCTATACACCAAAGGGCTTTAAAGCCAATTGTGTGCCGCCCACATATTGACGGAATCTTAGTTATTTGAAATAAACGCTTACGTAGCTCTTGTGTTCCATTCCCACGTCGCGTCATACTGACCCCCCCCCCCGAATGTACAGGCCTCGCAAGATCCGCTTAGGAGCATCTTCAACGTCTTCCTTTATGAGTCACTAGAAGGCCGCCATTGGTATGGCACATATGCCGTTCCACAGATGATGATAGTGATCAAAGTGGCCAGACTGAATTTCGGAAAGCGTCTATTTCCAAGAGAAAAAACACCCGGTTTCACATAACTGAACGTTTTAACTGACCACATAGGTGCAAATTCCTAATTGAAGGAATAATGGTGGCTAATGAAATGTCTTAACAAAACAACGTGGCCTGCCTTGACCAGACGTTTAAAGGAGCAGTTTGTTTGTCTGCCGTGGCAATACACAATTCGGGTGCTCCTCTTTGTATAAGCTGCCTAGTGACTGCATAAGGTTTCAAGCTGGAGTCCTGAGTAGTTTGATTCTAGCGTTTCAAAACGGAAAGAAAACCAATGAAGAATAAGAATGTGGATCCTGAAAGCATATTTCCGTCTACCCCACCAGAGCCAGTATAACGTATACTGGCATAACCAGCACAAACAAACTTGAATAAATTTAGCCGAAGAATATTTTTCCGACAAGTTCGCGCTCATCTTAACATGTCCGCGTATGCGGACGCGGGTAGTGAACGAACTGTCATAACCAGCACAAACAAACTTGAATAAATCAAACTTTTTCTATACTTAATTTTGTTCTGCGATAAGATAAGTTATTCTACCTAAATTTTTATATTTATTAAAAATTTCTGAAAATAAGAAGACTCGCATTAAGCACTAAAAAAAAAGACTTACCGTCTGCCCATGTTGACACTATTGCGGTCGCAACGCAACCGAGATCGTTTTTTCCCCAGCCGTGGCTATTGAGAACTGCGCCAACGTTTACACGAAAATGCGTTTCGGGCTCCTGGTGAGTCACGGTCACGTGGCCTTTATGCGTGTGCTTCACAAAACAACCGGAGTGATCAAACTTGCAATACCGAATTTCAAAACCGTCAAAGATGTGCGCTCGTTCGTGAGAGTCATACGTCCAGTCCACATAGAAGGATGTAGAGTTATAAGCACCGATGTCCACGATGACTGGCTCCGGAACCCCTGTGGTATGCAAAATACACATGCCTTGAGTGAAACTGAACCGGCTCAGCTTCTATTTTTTGAATGCTATCACATATATACCCTAAAGAGACAGCACAATGAATTAAATTAGATCATAAGAATCCGCGTGTGCTTTCTGGTAGAATTTAGATTAGAAAACTACAATTGAAAACAAGGTTAACTTATTTTAAATAAAAACGTACAGAGTCAATATATTTTAAACGGAGATAGCAAAATATGAATAAAGTGCCTCGAAATAAGGCGGAAAAAAAGCATGGCGTTGGAGAAAAATCTGTAAACAATGCTGTGCTTTGACCTCGATCCAAACGAGGTCAAATGGTTTACATGTGAAATGACGGCCGAAGGAGTGAGGCAACACGAGCACGAGAGTTGGTGGATGGCAAACTGTGAACCTACACAAATAAATCATAAAACAATGGCGTTTAGAAGAGCACTTCCAACACTCCTGATATTTAATTTCATTTAATTTTAATTTATTCAGCTCAAATGCGTATTTTAAGGACGCATATGACAACAGAGGGGATGGCGGTAAAAGACATCATTAAAAACAGGATCACGCAACCATGTCATTAACAAAAAGGGAAAGACGTTTACCATTTTCTGTAATGCCGAATTAGAGAGCGGCTCCTGAGGACAAGGAGGGGAGTGTGCGGAAAGAGGGTATGCCCCTCCGCTCCCTCTGTACCCTCCTTTCCTCCTCTCCTGTTCCCATCCCACTTAGAGGGACATTTTTGCTGAATTTCCAACTATATTTCGCGAAACGTTCCCCGCTAAATTTATCGGGGCAGTATTCCCACTGACTTTAGTGGAAAATTTAGAGAAAAATTTATCGAAAATTTTCCCGCAAAACATAGCGTGAAAATTTCGCAAAATATTTTCGATAAATTTAGCGGGAAACTGAATTGAAGTTCAAGTCACGTAACGTCAATTTCCCCGCTAAATTTAGCCGGGCAGCTTAGCCCGGTAAATAAAGCGAAGAAATTTTCCCGCTAAAGTTAGCGGGAAACTTTTCCCGCTAAATTTAGCGGGGAAACGTCCCTTAATGCAACGCGCGGTTACGCCGATGCCGACGCCGACACCGCTCAACCGGAAACTGGCACCTAAGAGCCGCGCTCTAAAACAAGTTGCGTAATCAGGTTAGCAGGGCTGGGCAGTATCGCGATACAAATCTATCGCGCTAGTATATTAAAGATACTTTCGAGTATTTGTATCTCTGTATCGAGATGCAATTGAAAAATATATTTGTATTTCAGTAGTGAAATACATTTACAATGTGTCGCTTGTATCTCGATACTTTGCCTGACATAGGTATCTCGTTTACTTTGTCGCCGTTTTTGCGATAAATTGTTTGGTGCGAGTTGCTTCAGAATTTATAATAGGAACCCGCTCTTAACATGATCTAACTCATTCACCAACATAAAAGAAAAACTGTAGTTTAAAAAGGTTACGGGAAATAATAACAAAATCAGCTCCTCTCACAAAGCCTTCCACTCTTTCCGATTTAGCAGAGCGAACGCTGTAAACAAGTTGAGTAGAGAAAAGTACGGCCCTGTTGTACAATCTCCTCACACTATAGGTGACTCAGAAGCATATAAGACGACAATTTGAGATGCGCCCTTACGGAAAAACAGGGTTAATTTCGGGGTGACTGCGTTTAAGACTGTGTACCATGTCAAGCATGGCACACACTCTTTAACGTTCTGTAACGATGTGGTTCAACGGAGATGAGATGTTTTTTAGCGGCGTTAAAGATAAATAAAACATTCGAGGTAAGGGGTAGTGCATAAATTGGCGCAAAAAGGGGAGCGGAAGCATAATTTACTATTCGCATTCGCCACAACCTACACCCTCACCACGTGGCACCGTTCGGGAACTAATGCATTTCTATAAGTATCTGTATCCCTATTCTGGAATACTTTTCGCCGTTTCTGCAGAAGTATTTCAGGGATATCCCGTTGCATAAAAGACAAATGTATCTCAGTATCTGCATTTGGGTCTTAAAAGACATGTAGCTCAGTATTTGTATTCCCGAATATTTTTTGGAGTATCTCTGCCCAGCCCTGCAGGTTAGCACGTTACACTGAACTCATTTCAACTTAACATAAATCAAAAATAAGGTGAATAAAGCATACGAAGATTATACACTTTCTACTGGGGACACAGACGCTCGCACATTTCTCTAATGACCCATGATCTGTATTAGTATCCATCTGTCCTGGCAAGTCATCGTATTCTGTAAACGACCATATGAGGGGAGAAAATAGTAAAGAATTAGTAGGACAGCGGAACTCCTGAACGTTACATGAATTATCGGTTCGAGGAGAAATGTAACGAGCAGGATGGCAACAAGTGTTACTGAATTATGCTTTGGCGCAGTGAATCACATAGAAGAACATATTCGGTTGATTTTGCGAATCTTGGATAATAAAGGAAGACCGAGATTGAAGTTTAATGCAGATACACTACTTCCAGGTGAGAATTTGTTTTTAAGACAAACATAGCAGCCTTGTTTTGAACAGACTCTAAATTAGAAGGTAGGTAAGTTTGATGTGGATTCCATATAACGCTTTCCTATTTCAGTTTAGGTCGACTTATTGTTTTATAAGCCAGTGATTTAGTTGCTATGTGGGACAGATATATGTTCCGCCTTTAAAAAAACAATTGATTTCAGTGAGCCGTTGACTGTGCTGTCAATGTGTTGATTCAATTCTAATGTTTCTGAAAAATGAACACCCAGTTTTTGTACACCCATAATGCTGCCGCCTCTAGTTGCTGCGTTAGTAATAAATATTGAATGAAAGATTTCTTTGGGATTGTGGCAATGTTCATTATCTTACATTTTGTGGAGCTAATCTTCATCGCCATTGTGAGCACCATGCACGTATAGCGTCGAGGGCATTTTGAAGGATGTCATGGTCTATCGGATTATGAAATTTTGGATAAATAACGAGGTCTTCTGCAAAAGTGACAAAAATTTATAAAGACGAGAGAAATGACTTATGTGCTGACTTAGACGCATGTTGCGCAATGTGCCTGTCTTCCTAACATTGACTCATTTACGGGATTTCGATGACTCTCGGCAAATATCTAATTAAAACAATGTTAATATCACTAGCAAAAAAGATTAGGTTGTTGTTCTACTAATGTATATGTATAATTCACATCCTTGAAATCCACTGCGACTAGCAGTTTGCTCACAAAATATTAATTTTTTTTATCAGTGTTTGCTGAAACGCCTTGTATAATAGATGAAAAAAAATACCTGAAATAAAAAGGACTAGTTTGGAATAACGTCAAGTACAGTGGCAGATGTCGGGGCACAAAATAAAACAAGTACTAATAAATATTTTATGAACAAAATACCGAATATCATATTCAATTTAAAACGCAGTTTCCCGTCGTCCTAAATATTGTTTTCTATACAATTTTGGAGTTTAGAAAACTAAATTATCCGCACTGCTAAAGCATGCACATTCATATTTCATTTAATTTTATGAGGTATCCTATTGGATACCTATGCTAGCGTCTTTGGTATTTAGATACTCCGCGTAATAATATTTGTTTGTTTTTATTTTCCTTACACTGAGCCTTTAGGACGACCCAAGTCTCTTCCGGATTGCCACAGAAACTGGAATCCAGACATGCCCGAACGCTAATGCTTGTGTTTTCCCACGTTGGCAGATTGCTGATGAGCGCTGAATACGCACTCGGGTTTCCAACATCTTGGGATATGCTGATGAGTGGACTTTCTGTGCAATGCATTTTTCTCATGCAATTGGACGTGGCGGACACCTACGAAGATACGAAATGAAATAGTTGTTCAGTACCAATCGGAAAAAATGAGGAGTTGAATATTAATTATTGAAACCAAAGGCAACATATGAGTTCAAGGTATATCTCCGTAAAGGAGTGGCGCGTCTTCCATAGAAGTGTGAACATTTCTAAATATCAGACAGACCGTTTTAATACAGTAAAGCGTTTCTAAGCGTTTCTATATAGGAATTATATGCGGATAATGCACTATCGCAGACGATGCACACTAACGAAGTTTCTTTCAAAAATTATAAAACAAGCAGTCTTTCTTTGAATATTCTCTTACCAGGGGGCAAGGACTTGGACTAAGAAAAAATATATGTATACAAACACAAAGAAAGTTGCGGGAAAGCAAACATTTTAAGGACTCGTGTGTACCACCGCAGCTTCCTGTTTTAGACGTTTTCCTTGAACATGTCTGTGTGTGTCAAAATGGTATTCTTAACATTTTATAGACCAAACTAAATATTCCTTTTGCATTCAAATTATGTTCAACAAGGCCTTCGGGCTGTGCAGGTACTGAAATAATTATAAAAATAAACTATACATGGAAATGAAAATCAATTGTACTAAATATCAAAAACGCGACTGCATATTTTGCGCATAAAGAACGAGCATTTGGAATAGGTGACTGGCGTTGAAATATAAACAACACCATCGAAAATAAAGAATAATTCGCTCACAGTAAAATTAAATCACGTGACAAATGCAATTTAAACAAATTACACCCCTGCTTCACGACTTTTTTGGTTATGACATGTGAAAACCAGTCGCCTTGGAGGTTTTCCGTTCTAGCCTCCAATGTAGTAACATTTACGAGTTAAATTATCATTTGACATGAAATGACCACTGAACATTTACAGTCGTTCAATACACGTTTTCTTATTACACAGTTCTATGTTTTCCTTTTCTCCACCCAGCAAGCAGTTCTATGATTAAAAGATTTCTCAACATGCCTTGCTTTCGTGCTGGCTATGACATTGCTTGGTGCCAGAGTAATTACCATATTGCAATCAATATATATATATATATATATATATATATATATACATACATATACATCTTTTTTACAGGTATTCTAACGTTGTCTGGAGAATAAATGTTCACCCACTTACGTCGAATGTAGCCCTTTGGCTAGGTGATCTCCACGTCACAAGTGCACCGAATGGGCTGAGAGCAGTCACGCTGAGGTTTGTAATACCTGCGTTACACAATAAGCGTACTATAGGGTGGTTCAAGTCACCAGGCTCGATCTAAAATTTACCGTAAAAATTGACACCTGCACGTAGCTATCTAGACTTCTCGTTAAGGGTGTATTTCACAGGTCGGTTTTGTCTTGTAAAATTACAAAGCGTAGCTCTCTTTCTGTAAACAAATAAGGCCAAGAAACTTGCCAGGGTCTACGGCGGGCAGCGACGCAGACGACAGATTCCAGTAGCAGGGTATGTTTGGCGTTCGTATTGATAGATGGCGTCGGAAGCGCCGTCTGAAGGTGCAGCCGACCAGCGAAAGAAAGCAGACGACACGCAGACGAAAGCCGTTGGCAGCAAAAGCGTCGCCGTCATGCAGACGCGTTTATTTACTTTAAGTTTTGCTTTTCTTATCCGCATTTATTTTTTAACCGAAGGTGCTTTTCAGAAGGATTATGTTAATTTTAATAAACCGCAGTGGTCGCGAGCCGTCGCGATAAGGAGGTAGCGCCATCTATCAGTACGAACGCCAAACACCCCCGCTACTGGATTCCTGTCGTCTGCGTCACTGCCCGCCGTAGACCCTGGCAAGTGGCTTGGCCTTATTTTTTACAGAAAGAGAGCTACGCTTTGTAATTTTACAAGAAAAAACCGACCTGTGAAATACAGTCTTGATGAAAAGTTTAGATTGCTACGTGCAGGCGTCGATTTTTACGGTCCATTCTAGATCAAGCCTGGTGACTTGAACCACCCTATATATACAGTGGGCAAAGTAACTACAAACAACACTCATTTACACTTCCCCCGTGACACAAGGAATTGCGGCATTCGCGAGTGAAACCTGTTCAGCTTTTGGCTGAAAGCGCGTGACAGTGCTCAAAAAGGAAGAAGACGAGAAAAAGGAATCTTGGCGACGCGAAAAGCAAGAAAGAAAAAGAAGTTGAAGCTCGTGATGGTGAGCGGAAGGAGCAGAACGCGAGACGCGCTAGAAATGAGACGCGCACGACAGATCGAACGGGACGAATCGAACAAGAGAGACGAACGCGATGAACTGACTGAGAATCTTCAACTGTAAATATTAATACGTTCATTTTATCAGTGTAAATACAGATGTTGTTGTTGTTGTTTTTCTGCTAAAGTTATCGACCATTATTATAACGACGACATCCACTCGCTCTTCGATTCAGAAACAACGTGTGTTGCAGACGAGAAAACAATTACTCATGATTACTAGAAATTACAACCACCAAATAACATTTACATTGTTTGATTTTGAAAAGCGAATATACTTCTTTAATGAGGGTCTCCACTTCTTTTGACAGCATTCGTGGAAGGAAGTGTGAGAAAACTTCATACAACCACATTCATGCTGTTGACATATTCATCACGTTTTCTAGATTCATCAAGTATTTATATCTTAGCTCAAATAAATAGGTTGTGGCTCTAAAACTAAACACGAAGGATGCTGGTCTAAAATGTCAACACTATTTTTCATCAGTTCATTACTATCAGCATCAGGTGAGCAAGTAACAGAGTGCTGACTGTTCTACTATACCTCATTTTTATTTTGGTTCACAGAATCAATCTTGAGACAGCATTCAGCTTTACGCATTAATAGGTGAAAACCTATTTATCGAATAAAAAAAACACAGAAAGAATATTTTAAATAACAAACTTACTGGTTGATGTTGATGAATCCATTGTTTGAGATAATTCGACAGAAGATGTGCTTTGAATTGGTGATGTTGATATTATTGTCGAGTTGGCTTCACATAAATCTAGAACAAGAAAGTAGAAGAACGAAACAAGCCAGAATTTGTCGGCACATGCGCTAGCCGTAAGGTGAAACACTGCGACAGCTAAGGTGTGACGTGGGGGCCGCTGATACGTTATTTTGGAGCTGACGTACTAAATGAACGGTAAACGTGCGAGCGGGCACCATAGAGTCCGCATAGGCGTTTTGTATTAAACCGAGAAACACACCGGACAAACTCTATATAACGTTTTGGAACCAATGGGGGTGTATTAAGTAGAGATTTTCTCGTGAACTTGTTAAACAATTTTATTGTACAGAAGGACTGCCTTGCGGTAATTGAAGAACACTCCTTAAATCGCGCGCCCATGTTTGAAATCGAGGGAACGACGAAACTGTAGGCCTAGGGTGCCTTCATGTGCGCTTTGCTTAGGGTGGTGGCATCTCGCCATTTTGTCTCACACGTTTATTTTTATTTTTTGTTCAGAAGCGCGTGAAAGAGCGTGTCCCTGCACGCGTTTGTGGCGCTGACTGTGCTATGGCGACATTTTGTTTTCGTCGATTTCCTTGTATTTTCCCCGTGAGCGCGTGCTGTCGGCATCGGGTACTACAAAGGGTGGCATCACCCTAAACAGAAGGACATTGAGGCACCCTATGTAGGCCTATATGTATGCATGAACCGTTCCCTGTCGTTGGTCTGGCTGCCTGAACATCTTATGCAATGTTATTAGGCACAAAATTACACCGCCTTGTGGTCACTGAACAACTTTTCGGAAACCGCTTACCAAAGTTTCATTGTGTAGCTCCACCGAATTTCACGTCAGTAATTTTGCCTGCTTAACACCCACCTAGCTTTCTTCGTTTTATCGCCCGAGAACCTTTCTGGCATAATTAACGAATGCGCTTTATTAATTGTTTCCATTATCAGCAGTCTCATGTTTTTGTTTCTACGTGGCGTCAGCGTGTAACATGACGACGTATTTTCACGGGACATCTGAATGTCACGTGACTTAATGACATCATGTGACTCACTTTATCACCTGGCGTCACTAACTCGCGTGGAATCCCGGTGCAACGTGAATTGACATGGCAATGTCACGTCATGGTGTCGGCTGACGCCAGGTAACAGGTGACATGACGCGCGGCATGAGGTCAGCGCCGTGATATCAATGTGGAATTTTGCAGCGGAGTGCCGAAAATGGCCCGCGTCGATAAAGAGCGCTGTAGACGGCCCAAAACCCGCGAAGTGTCCCACAACTGCTATCGCAGTAAAATAAGATCCTAAAAAAAAGATTCAGTAATTGTTCTTATAAGAGATATTTACTTCATTGCATCGTTAATAGTTATTGTCTACATCGATGTGAATCCGTATATTATCTTACACTCCAAACAAAGGGTATCAGCTTACACCCTTTTGTCTCATATAATACACCCCAAACCTTCAGTTCGCCGTACAGCGCCCTGTGATCAAACAGACGGCCCCAAATTTTACGAGGGGCTTGATAACGGTGCGATATAACGTTTTCAAGAGCTAAAGTACGTATCAAAGACCACAGAAAGAAAACATTGAGGTTTTGCATGGGGATCGGTGGCCGAGTTGCGGAGGAAATTCCTTCGTTCGTTGTTTCCACGTTTTACAAAAAGCAAAGGCGAATTGGTAGTTTTCTTCGCGAGGTGATTGACGCTTGTCGGTTTTTGACTGTACGGTTCTCTTTTGAATACTTGTCGGGTGTCACCCGAAAACGCCTTACACGGGACATTATAGATGCTTTCTTCCCTGTACCTGTCTACCGTTCTATGTTTCATGCTTGCCCAGGGCAGGACGTGTTATCTAGAGTTAAGAAAATGTTAATCCCACCTTCTGTTAAAACCTTCTTCTTTAAGTTACATACACCCAGGGAGCACCGAGTTCTGGGCCGAAACTTGGCTTTTGTCTGGGAGTTTAGGACATTAAAAAGCCCGAAGAAGCCAAAGTATAGAGCCAAACCTGACCTCCCTTGGCAACAGTCTGGGTATTTAGGCCCTAATTCGCCAAACTAGTGCCAAACTTAGGCTTCACTGCCTGGTAGTTCAGCTGTCATCTGGCATCTTTGGGCCTAAATCGCCTAACAAATGCCAGAGTTAGGCTTACTGCCCGGTAGTTCGGCAGATATTTGGCATTTTTGGGCCAAAATCGCCAAACTACTGCCAAAGTTAGGCTTCGCTTTTTGATAGTTCGGCTGTCATCTGGCACCTTCAGGCCAAAATCGCCACAGATGTGCCAGAGTTAGGCTTACTACCTTGTCGTTCGGTTGACATCTGGCATCTTTGGGCCCAAGTCGCCAAACAAGTGCCAAAGTTAGGCTTCGCTTCACGATAGTTCGGCTGTCATCTGGCAGCTACGGGCCAAAGTTGCCAAACAAGTGCCAGAACTAGGCTTACTGCCTTGGAGTTCGGCTGATGAGATATTTGATGTACGCGGGTGGTCTTCATCTTAATTAAATAGAAATCAAGTTTTATTCGGCTGGCCACTTTATCTTATTTTGAGTGTCTCTTGATTTCTCCAGTCCAAAGGTTGGCTGAACGTTTTGACGCGGCTGGACCAGGCTTTGCAAACGCAAATTGTGCCGGATGTTGTACTTGCGCGTAGGTACACACGCCGTGAGACTGGCTCGACATTAAGGCGCGTTCACACCGGCGATGCGATCTAGTCGCGCGATAACTTTCATCGCAAAAGCGACAATCGCGGGCAAAAAGCGACGCGATTTGAGCAGTCGCTTGCTGACCCGACTTTTTGCGATGCGATCTAGTCGCAGAGAGGCTGAGCCAATCAACGGCGTTCGGAGCGAGAGTTTTTGAGAAGCGACTCGCCAACGAAGGCGTTGGACTTGCTCATCGCGCACGTCAGAGTGACCGTCTAAACTTTTTTTTTTTTTTTTTTTTTTGAGATGCGGTTTAGTCGCATTGCGCGACTGCTTACATCCTCGCTGTGAATGAGCCTTTGCAGAAAGTGCTGTCATCAAGCTAGCGCTGCGCGAGACTGATGTGCACAAGTCTCCTCAACAGATATCATTATTAGGCGGCCCATTGCAAAAGCGAGCGTAGCTCTGTGCGTGTCTTGCATTGTGATTGAGCACTGTCAAATCCTAGCGATAACAAAGACCGGAAACGACCGGGGCTCCGTGGCGCCGCTCCCGCATCACACTTGGGGAATTAAAATGAAATCCCGGAACTTGTACTCTTTTAGCGTGTTGGTACTTTTTAAACATTTAGAAAGTGGAGACACATAAGGGACGATACAGACAGAACAATCTTTCAACTTCAACAACATTTATTTTCGGCTTCAAGCTCCAAGCCCGCCCGCTCCGTGGGTGTGCGGGAAGGGGAAATCTTGGGGGAAGAAGATATAGCGGAAAACGTGTACGCGATCCCCCTGTCCTGCGGGGCCCGGTACATCGGGCAAACGGGGCGATGCCTCAACGACCGACTCCAAGAACATCAAATGGACGCCGAAAGAGCTGCTTCAGATTCTCAGCACCCGATCGTCATTCACGGGAGAAAATGTCTCGGCTGCGATCCTAATTTCGCCGGCACGACAGCCATGGGAGGCCACTGCGAGCGAGTCGGGAGAGAAATAATTGAGGCCTATCGGATGGTGACAAGCCCGCAAAACGTAAGGTCCCCTTCCATTTCGCTCTCAAGAAAGGAGATTATCTTTCCGAGGCCCACAATGGAAGCCGAACGCTGACATACTAGGCAAGGCGACAAGGTCACCGGCAGAAGCGGCTTTTCCTTTCATTCCGTTCCATTTCATTCCAGAGAAGGGCTGGGATTCCCCCGTTCCTTATTTCCCTACTGTTGAACAGGTCGGAATCCACTCTCTCCCCTGCAGCTTTGGCTGTACAGCAGGTTTTTTTTTCTATTTTTTAAAGTTGTTTTCATTTTTTTTTGTTTTGTTTTTTTACTTTAAAGCGTCGAAAATGTAGAGAGAGCTTAGCTGCGTTGTTGATGCCCCTTCGACCTCGCCTTTTGCAAATCCTCCCCACCTGCTTTTGTGTCTTCGTGTGGCTGCCAGCGAACGCGACAGCCGCTTTAAGCAAATTAAAAGGGTGGAGCGAAACGCGTGACCCCTCTGTGTAGGACGCGTAGGAAAAAAACGTTTGGACGAAAACTTTTTCACGTGACTCTCTCTGTCACGCTGATGGGATCTCTGGGGCTGTTGTTTTCGCCGTTTGCCTAGTTATAGAAACAGGCGGGCCACGTAGGTCCGGTTTTTAAAATGCGCTCTTCAGTGTTCTGTTGTTTTCGTGCGTTGCAGACGCGGCCGTGTTTTTTCGTCGTAAACGGCCGGAATACGTCCATGCCAATTTTTTGGTAACAGCCATTTTTTTCACCGGAGTTCGTGGAATTCTTGTGATGTGTTTGTTGGACACGCTTCGACAAAAACTGCTCTTCGCCGACGACGAGACGTCAGTTGAATGTGCGCAACGTTCTTTCTCGAGTGTATTTGTGGGGTGGGGTACCTGAGTTGGATTATGCATCTGTCAAGGATTACGTGATATCGCTCTTTTATTAGTAAGTACACTGCAAGCGTGCTTCTTATAGTAGTCCTGCTTTCCTCTCAATCTCCGCGGTTTTTGTGTGATGAGTTTTGCTGTGCATGAGGACAGTGCTAATTCTATTTTATAATTTGCTTTTCGTTTTACAGAAAAGTGTGACCTTTGTAAATATGTCGAGAATACACTGTGTGTAATGATAGTTGTTTAATAAACTTCTGGGAGCGATTGAAAAAAATTTTGTTTGTCCGTATATGTTATTGATATGCTACAAATGATATGCAACGTCGTACAAAACACAGACTTGCACGACGTTCGGCCAAAACGGAGCAGACGCATCGTAGAGTGTTTGCACAATATTGCGCAAACACTAGGCCGGGCAAAACGGCTGTTCGGCAATACCTGCCGGATATCAAACGGTGGTGCAAAACTGGACATTTGAGCGATATTGGAACCGACCTGCGGCCGGTACTGGCACGATACTGCAAAGTATCCCCGTCCTGCTTGGGAACGGAGGTGATGACATCTGACCATCGTGTTTCAGACGCTTGTTTAATTTAATTCTCTTCTGGGGCGCGTGAAAGAGCACTTCTGTGACACACCAGAGATATTCCAAACTTGGGCAGGCCTCTTGGCTTTCTTTGCCACTTTTGGCACTTATTTGGAACTTCAGTGGGTAGCCAGAGAAGAGCAAAACTTCGGCATTCCCCGAATCGCCAAATTAAGATTTACTGCGGCAGTTATGGCTCAAGTCTGGCACTTACTTTGGCAGAACTGTGGGGCACCAGAGAAAAGCCAAACTTGGCATGTCCGAAATACCCAAATTAGGCGTTGCTTTGGCAGTTAGGGCTCCAGTCTGGCACTTACTTTGGCAGAACTGTGGCGGACCAGAGAAAAGCCAAACTTGGCATGTCCGAAATACCCAAATTAGGCGTTGCTTTGGCAGTTAGGGTTCAAGTCTGGCACTTACTTTGGCAGAACTGGGGCGGAGCAGAGAAAGGCCAAACTTGGTATGTCCGAAATACCAAATCAAGCGTTGCTTTGGCAGTTATGGCTCAAGTCTGGCACTTACTTTGGCACAACTGTGGCGGACCAGAGAAAAGCCAAACTTGGTGTTCCCGAAATGCCCAAATTAGGCGTTGCTCTGGCAGTTATGGTTCAAGTCTGGCACTTACTTTGGCAGAACTGTTGTGGACCAGAGAAAGGCCAAACTTGGCATGTCCGAAATACCCAAATTTGGCGTGGCTTTGGCAGTTATGGCTCAAGTATGGCACCAACTTTGGCGCTCCTCTGGCGCACCAGAGAAGAGCCAAACTTTGGCATGCCCTAGGATCGCCCAACTAAGGCTATAGTCAGGCACCGTACTTTGGCACTGATGATTGCCATGGTGCAAAAACCTAACTGCGCCAAAGTTGGGCCCTTATGTTTGCCAGACCTTTGCCCAAGTTGGGCATTCCTCTGGCGTGCTACCTGGGAAAACACTCTCCCGGTAAAAAGTTGGCTCCACGAGAAAAAACTTTGTCCCTTGGGGAGTTGACTGTCTGCTGTGCAAAATGCCCGAAAGTACGGAACATGTATTTTTAGACTGCTGTCCGAGGCGCCTTTCTTTTTCGGGATGTTCTCCAGTGAACTATTAAAAAAGCTTTTACTTTAACACCGCTTGGTATCAGGTTCCTTCCTGTTCACAAAGACTGCAAAATTCCGGGTGATCTTTTTATGCTTCTGGGCCTCCATGCAATATGGTGCTGTAGAATGGCTGTAAGGCATGCTGATGTGGACGCGCGGCCCGTTCGACTGTATTTTACGGAATCTGTTCGCCGCCTGAAATCTGTGTACGCCACGCCCATACGAAAATGGTCTATGGACGTTTATGGAAAATCCTATGGTGAGCTATCACCT